>BTHU01000012.1:64756699-65325457 GCA_036184795.1 Tokudaia tokunoshimensis | reverse complement strand
GCTTCTTTTTTTTTTTTGAGGTAATTTTATATCCAGCCACTTTGCTGAAGGTGTTAATCAGCTGTATGAGTTTTCGGGTAGAGTTTTGGGGGTCATTTATGTATTTTATCATATCATCTACAAATAGTAATACTTCGGTATCTGCATTTCCAAGATATATTTGTTTGATATCCTCTAGTTTCATTTTTAACTCTCTAGCTAGAAGTTAATTTACTATGTTTAATAGATACAGATAGAGTTGGTATCTTTCTCTTTCCCTGGTTTTAGTGGAATTGTGTTAAGTTTCTCTCCATTCAACTGGATGTTGGCCACTGGCTTTCTGTGTATTGCCTTTATTGTGTATAGGTATCCACATTGCATCCCTGATCTCTCTAAGACCTTTAACATGAAAGGGTGTTGGATTTTATGAAAAACTTTGTCAGCATCTAATGAGTTGATAACATTTTTTCCAGTTTGTTTAGATGGTGGATTAAGTTTTTTTTTTTTTGTATATTAAATCATCCCTGCATCCCTTGTATGAAGCCCACTTGATCAGGGTGGATGATGTTTTTGATGTGTTCTTGAATTCAGTTTGTATTTTATCAAGTATTTTTCCATCAATATTCATAAAGGAAACTGGTCTGAAATTCTTGTTCTTTGGTGATTCTTTGTGTAGTTTATGTGTCCAGGTGACTGTGGCCTCATGGAATGAGTTTGACAATGTTCCTTCTGTTTTCATTTTGTGCAAAAGTTTGAGGAATACTTTTTTATCAGAAAGTTTAGTTATCATTTAGAAAAATTGAGTGAATAACTTTCCTGAAATAATATATTGACTCTGTGGCTGCAGCTATTACAAGAGACAAGACTGCCTGTAAGTTAAATTAGCTTACTTTCTCATAGGATAATGACAGAAAGTCTCATTTCCAGTCTGATTATAAAGGTACATGTGGTCCAAAGTGGTCGAGAATAAATACAAAACAAGAAAGGCAAAAAGCAGTATAGTTAGGGCATGCAATGGGCTCCAGGAAAAAAATCTCAGATATACCCCAATGACAACAGGGAACATTTGGCCGGAATCCACAGCTCTTCAGTCATCTTTGTCTTTTGCTCTGTGCTGTAGGATGTGTGTGAACTCAATGAGGTTGAAATTTTCCTTTGTGTCAATGGGGGCTTCCCTGTACTTCCTCATCTGTGAAGTGGTCGCCCATGGTGTTCAGCTCCCTCAGGTAATTCTCCTGGATTGTGCTGATCGCTTCCTCAAAGCAAGCAAAGGCATTTCATATGAAGTCTTCGGGGTCAGTGCCGTTCAGCTTTTCTCCAAACATGGTCAGGAACATGGTGAAATTGATGAGGCCCGGGGCCTTGTTCATCATGGAGTCCTCCCCATTGAAGCCAGCATGTCACGTAAGTCCTCCTTGTTAATTAAGCCACCCTGGTTTTGTTCAATCTTGTTGAAGGCTCTTTGAACTCTTGGATCTGGGACTGGTCAAATATGGCAAACACACTGAACATTGTGCGCTGAGGGTGCTTCTTGGTAGTCTTGGCCTTTGCCATTTTGCTCGACATGGTGGTGGTTAAATCTTTGCTCAGCCGTGAGAACCGAGAGTGAGCTTTTCTGCCTGAGGAATACTGTTATTAGTTCTTTTTTGAAAATATGGTAAAATTCCGTGCTAAAATTATCCAACCCTGGGTTTTTTATGGCTAGGAGACATTTAATGACTGCTTGTATTTCTTTAGGATTTATAGGACTATTTTACCTGGTCTTGACCTTACTTTAGTGTATGCTTACATTTTTTAAAACCGACTTTAATAAGGATTCTTAAATATTTCAACCTCCCTTCTAGCCCATTTACTAAAGGTAGAGGAGAAGAAAGGTTAGTAGGAAATGGGGAATGTGTACCTTCCTAGAAGTAGTTCTTTGGGGCAATTTCAAATATGAATTAGTACCAGCAGTCCACTTTAATTAGCCAACATCAAATGTGAATCAGTAGCAGCTGCTCCATCCAGAAGAAGCTGTGATGCTCTACCAAAACAGCAGGAGTCTTCAGAAGTGGCAAGAAGCATGCAGAATACCATGAGAGGTTCTTTGGTGCTTTTCTCTTTATAAAGTCACAACAAGTGAAGATCAGTGAAGACCAGCAAAGAGTTGCAATGTGTAATAATGTGAGAGTGTCATCAGCAAAGCCTGGTGTAGTATTGCAAGGTGAACCAATGCAGGAGCATTGTCTACTGTCTGTTGGGTTATAATTATACTGCTTCCAAACATCATGCATCCTCTCAAGTATTAGTCGGAGCAAAATATCCTCTCACATATCTGCTTCAGCAAAGCATCCTCTCATAAGACCGATTCCAGACAAACATAACATGACATAACTGAGTCTCCAATGAAACCAAAAATTTCTTCTTCACTTTGGTAAGTGGTATCTAGTAAGAAAGCCATTTATTTTGCTTGGAATTTCCAATTTTGTGGAGTATGGGCATTTGAAGTAAGATCTAATGATGTTTGGATTTCTTCAGTGGCTGATTATCTTTCCTTTTTCATTTCAGATGTTGTTGATTTGGATACTGTCTCTCTGCCTTTTAATTAGTTCGACTAAGAGATGTTTATCTTGTTAATTTTCTCAAAGAACCAGCTTTTGGTTTTGTTGATTCATTGTGTTGTACTTTTTTGTTTTTAATTTGTTGATTTAAGCCCGAGTTTGATTATTCTCTGCAGTTTCCTCCTCTTGGGTGTGTTTGCTTCTGTTTGTTCCATAGATTACATGTGTCCTTTTAAGTGTTCTGGGTTTCCCTGGTGTTGTTTGTATTTTCAAGTTAATTTTGTTTCTTAGAGAGGAGTTGCCCCCATGAGAAGTAGATCACATACTCAGGTGATCTTATTGAACCTTCTCCCATTTTAACTGGTCAAATAAAGCATAGGGCCTATGATTGGGCAGTGGAAGTGAAAGGTGGGGCTACAGATCTTATAGGGGAGAGGAAGGAGAAGGAGAAATGGAATAGTCATGCAGGTGAGAAAATTATTCAACAAACTCAAATGATGTAAGGTGAGAAGTCAAAATGTCAACTCATTTTTGGAACACCCTTTGATTTATTATATATAACTTAAATCCTCCCAAATTCAATATATAATTTTATTTTACATTGTCATTTTCATTTGAATTTTCATGTTGATTTACCATTTTCTAATATATATTGTTTAAAGGAGAAGTTTCTGAATCTGACAATATTCTGCCAAATTATCATTTAATCTGGAATAGTTTTTAAGGCAAGATTGATTATTCTTTATGTCATCTGTTTCCTTTAGAAAAAGACGATTAGGAAAATAGTTGCTAAATGACAGTCATCTTGAAAACTGAAAAAATGTTGATAAGAAAACTATATGTAATATGTTGCCCTCTGAATGTTCCTACCCTTCATGTATGAGGACATTTCTTCCTTACTCTGAATATTTCCTGTGTTTACACAATCCCCATCCATTGCCAAATGATGTGTTGCTATACTTGTTTTAAAAATTGAATCCTCCTTGAAAATATATCCTCAAAGTGAACCATTTGCTCAGTCTGATTTGTGCTACCCATATAAAGTAATCAAGATTGGGGAATTTATAAGAAAAATGCACTGGCCTAGAGTTCTAGAAATTGAATTGTTGAAAATCACAGTATTGAATAAAAATATGTAGTAGTGGGATGAGGAACTTGGGGTTACCACTAGAAAATCCCAGGCACCAGGGAAGCAAGAACCTCTGAGGACCCAATGGAGATTACTTTAGTAGAAATATGCAGCAAAGGGGAAATAGAACATGTAGATACTATCTCTATTAGATAGACAGGGCCCCCATTTGAGGAATGGGGCCACCCACCCATCTCAAAATTTTTAACCCAGAAATGTTCCTGTCCAGAGGAAAGACAGAGACAAAAATTAGAACAGAGACTGAAGGAAAGGTCACCCAGAGACCTTCCCACCTAGGGATTCATCTCTTACAGACACCAAACACAGACAGTATTGTTGATGCCAAGAAGCGCTTGCTGACAGGAGCCTGGTATGGCTGTTCCCTTAGATGTTCTACCAGTACCTGACCAATATAGATGCAAATAACTCATAGCCAACCATAGAACTGAGTCTTGGGACACAATGGAAGAGCTAGGAGAAGGACTGAAGGAGCTGAAGGGGATTGCAAACCGATAAGAAGAAGAATATAAACTAACCGAACCACCCAGAGCTCCCAGAGAGACTAAATCACCAGCCAAAGAGAATACATGGAGGGATTCATCACTCTAGATAAATACATAACAGAGAATGGCCTTATCTGACATCAGTGAGAGAGGAGGCCCTTGGTCCTGTGGAGTATTGATGCCTCAGCATAGGGGGATGCTAGAGTGGTGAGGCAGGAGTTGGTGAGTATGTGGAGGAGTACCCTCATAGGGGGAAAAGTGAGGGGAGAGAAGGAGGATGGGATAGGTGATTTGTGGAGGAGTAACCAGGAAGGGGGATAGATATCATTTGAAATGTAAGCAAATAAAATGAATAATAAGAAAAAGAAAATGCTAAACAGAAAAACAAAACAATAAAACAAAAAAACAAAATTGTGATTTTATACTGTACTTTTAACTGTATGTGTGGGAAGGGCCTGACCTTTGTTTCTAAGATAGTACCTTGAATGTCATATTCCATCAACTCTTCCACAGCTTTAGAAAAGGAAAGACAAGGTGAGGAGAAGCACAGGGAGAAGGTGGGAGGGAGAGGGACAACAGAGAGAGAGAGAGAGAAAGAGAGAGAGAGAGAGAGAGAGAGAGAGAGAGAGAGAGAGAGAGAGAGAGAGAGAGAGAGAGAGAGAGAGAGAGGAAGAAGAAGAAGAAGAAGAAGAAGAAGAAGAAGAAGAAGAAGAAGAAGAAGAAGAAGAAGAAGAAGAGAGGAAATCCCCAAGATAATACCTTAAAAGTTCTTTCAAGTATGTAAGAAACCAAGTATTTAAAGTACAAAATACATAAATATGAATCACTACAAGCGTATCTGAGCAATGCTTCTTACTTTAAATATGCACTACTGACCTGAAAGTGATGAGGTTCAAGGAGATCTTGACAGAGGAGGAAGTATTTACACTGAGATATTTCCATTTCCCACTCCAGAGTATAAAAGCTTTTGTGACTCTCTCCAGGAAGTCATGTCTTAAACCCTAGGTTCTTCTTTCTATAATCGTTAGCCAGGGATATCCTGCTAAGAGCATTTTGGAGATGAAAACCCTAAGTGTATTTTCATGTAGGTCCTGCTGAGATCAGATCTGGTCACATGCTTTTTCCCTATCTATGAGCAGCTTCCCATCTCTACTCAGCCAGGATAGATTGCTAGAATACTGTTCTTGACCCTTCTAATGTAGCAAGAGAAATTGCTATAGATGAAAAGATATAATGTTACATTTATATAGATTTGATTCCCATTTTATGTAATTTTGTCAGTGTAATGCTAGAAACCATTTGTCTTCAATGTAAGTGCTTTTGGGTATTAGTTAATGAGACTAAAGGTTTTTCTATATTGTCTCCTTTACAAAACTCCAGGCTAATTCTTTTTTCTCCTTTTTATTTTTAAATATGGATGATATTTATTGGGATGATGATTATGGAAAGAGAAAATTTGAGAAAGAAAATAAAAATATGTGGTAAGGCTGTACAGGTATCAGTTTTGGTGTGTTATGGTTTTTTATTTTATTTTATTTATTTATTTATTTATTTTGAGACAGTACCTAATACTGAAGCCTAGATTACTCTGTGTTTTAGGAAATATTAAAAAAAAATTAAACCATGCTATTGCCGGTAAGCCCCATGCTTCAAAACCCCCACGGCCTTTTGTGGTGCACTTCTGGCAAACCCACGCTTTGCTGGTGTTCCTTTCTCTCTGGAACCCAGTCAAACTGCCTGTGAAGGAAAATACCACACAAACTTAGTTCAGAATCAGTGGTAACCCAATTGCTGGGCACATCAACTATAATCCTAATCTTGTAAACCATATTAAATCTAAATCCTCCAGTAGTGAATCTTAGTGGAGTCGCCATTTAAACCAGGAGTCACTAATAGTTACATCCTGTCCTCTTAATGTCCCTTTCAAAAGCGTGTATCTCCTGCCTCCTCTCTTCTTTTTTTTTTTTTTTTAATTTAATTTTATTTTATTTTTTTAATTTACATTCCAAATCACTTCCCCTTTCCCGTTTCCTCCCTCCCCGAAAGTCCCATAAGCCCCCTTCCCTCCCTCTTTTCTCTGTTCAACCCCCTCTCATTACTCTGTCCTGGCGTTCCCCTACATCCAGTCTTTCCAGGACCAGGGGTCTCTCCTTCCATCTTTTTAGAAATCTATTGATATGCTGATTGTGTCTAGGGTATTCTGAGATTCTGGGTCAATATCCCCCTATCAGTGACTTCATACCATGTGTGATCTTTTGTGATTGGGTTACCTCACTAAGGATGATATTTTCAAGTTCTGACCATTTGCCTAGGAATTTCGTGAATTCATTGTTTTTAATTGCAGAGTAGTATTCCATTGTGTAAATATACCACATCTTCTGAATCCATTCCTCCGTTGAGGGACATCTGGGTTCTTTCCAGCTTCTGGCTATTATAAATAAGGCTGCTATGAATATAGTGGAGCATGTGTCCTTATTGCATGCAGGTAAAGTCTCTGGGTATATGCCCAGGAGTGGTATAGCCGGATCCTCCGGAAGTGTCATGCCCAGTTTTCTGAGGAGCCGCCAGACTGCTTTCCAGAGTGGTTGTACCAGCCTGCAATTCCACCAGCAGTGGAGGAGTGTTCCTCTTTCTCCACATCCTCGCCAACAACTGCTGTCTCCTGTGTTTTTGATCTTAGCCATCCTGACTGGTGTGAGATGGAATCTCAGGGTTGTTTTGATTTGCATTTCCCTAATGACTAAGGATGATGAAAATCTCTTTAGGTGCTTCTCAGCCATTAGATATTCTTCAGGTGAGAACTCTTTGTGTAGCTCTGTACCCCATTTTTTTTTTTTTAATTTAATTTTATTTTATTTTTTTAATTTACATTCCAAATCACTTCCCCTTTCCCGTTTCCTCCCTCCCCGAAGGTCCCATAAGCCCCCTTCCCTCCCTCTTTTCTCCGTTCAACCCCCTCTCATTACTCTGTCCTGGCGTTCCCCTACATCCAGTCTTTCCAGGACCAGGGGTCTCTCCTTCCATCTTTTTAGAAATCTATTGATATGCTGATTGTGTCTAGGGTATTCTGAGATTCTGGGTCAATATCCCCTTATCAGTGACTTCATACCATGTGTGATCTTTTGTGATTGGGTTACCTCACTAAGGATGATATTTTCAAGTTCTGACCATTTGCCTAGGAATTTCGTGAATTCATTGTTTTTAATTGCAGAGTAGTATTCCATTGTGTAAATATACCACATCTTCTGAATCCATTCCTCCGTTGAGGGACATCTGGGTTCTTTCCAGCTTCTGGCTATTATAAATAAGGCTGCTATGAATATAGTGGAGCATGTGTCCTTATTGCATGCAGGTAAAGTCTCTGGGTATATGCCCAGGAGTGGTATAGCCGGATCCTCCGGAAGTGTCATGCCCAGTTTTCTGAGGAGCCGCCAGACTGCTTTCCAGAGTGGTTGTACCAGCCTGCAATTCCACCAGCAGTGGAGGAGTGTTCCTCTTTCTCCACATCCTCGCCAACAACTGCTGTCTCCTGTGTTTTTGATCTTAGCCATCCTGACTGGTGTGAGATGGAATCTCAGGGTTGTTTTGATTTGCATTTCCCTAATGACTAAGGATGATGAACATCTCTTTAGGTGCTTCTCAGCCATTAGATATTCTTCAGGTGAGAACTCTTTGTGGAGCTCTGTACCCCATTTTTTAATAGGGTTACTTGCCTCTCTGGAGTTTAACTTCTTGAGTTCTTTGTATATCTTGGATATTAGCCCTCTGTCGGATGTAAGGTTGGTAAAGATCATTTCCCAGTTAGTTGGTTGCCGCTTTGTCTTTTTGACGGTGTCTTTTGCCTTGCAAAAACTTTGTAATTTAATGAGGTCCCATTTGTCTATTCTTGATCTTAGAGTATAAGCTATTGGAGTTCTGTTCAGGAAATTCTCCCCTGTGCCCATATGTTCAAGGTTCTTCCCTAGTTTCCCTTCTATTAGTTTCAGTGTGTCTGGTTTTATGTGGAGATCTTTGATCCACTTAGAATTGAGCTTAGTGCAAGGAGATAAGGAATGGGTCAATTTGCATTCTTCTGCATGTTGACCTCCAGCTGAGCCAGCACCATTTGTTGAAAAGGCTATCTTTTTTCCACTGGATGGTTTTAGCTCCTTTGTCAAAGATCAAGTGACCATAGGAGTGTGGATTCATTTCTGGGTCTTCAATTCTGTTCCATTGATCTACATGTCTGTTACTGTACCAATACCATGCAGTTTTTAACACTATTGCTCTGTAGTACAGCTTGAGGTCCGGGATACTGATTCCCCCAGAGGTTCTTTTACTCTTGAGAATAGTTTTAGCTATTCTGGGTTTTCTGGTATTCCAGATGAAGTTTTGAATTGCTCTTTCTAACTCTATGAAGAATTGAGTTGGGATTTTGATGGGGATTGCATTGAATCTGTGTATTACTTTTGGTAAGATGCTCATTTTTACTATATTAATCCTGCCAATCCATGAGCATGGCAGATTTTTCCATCTTCTGAGGTCTTCTTCAATTTCTTTCTTCAGAGACTTGAAGTTCTTGTCATACAGATCTTTCACTTGTTTGGTTAGCGTCACGCCAAGATACTTAATATGGTTTGTGGCTATCGTAAAGGGTATTATTTCTCTTACTTCTTTCTCAGCCTGCTTATCCTTTGAGTATAGGAAGGCTTCTGACTTGCTTGAGTTGATTTTATATCCGGCCACTTTGCTGAAGTCGTTTATCAGCTGTAGGAGTTCTCTGGTGGAGTTCTTTGGGTCGCTTATGTATACTATCATATCGTCTGCAAATAGTGATAGTTTGACTTCTTCCTTTCCAATTTGTATCCCTTTGACCTCTTTTTCTTGTCTAATTGCTCTAGCTAGAACTTCAAGTACTATATTGAAAAGATATGGAGAGAGAGGGCAGCCTTGTCTAGTCCCTGATTTTAGTGGGATTGCTTCAAGTTTCTCTCCGTTTAGATTGATGCTGGCTACTGGTTTGCTGTAAATTGCTTTTACTATGTTTAGATATGGGCCTTGAATTCCTGATCTTTCCAAGACCTTTAGCATGAAAGGATGCTGAATTTTGTCAAATGCTTTCTCAGCATCTAATGAGATGACCATGTGGTTTTTTTCTTTGAGATTGTTTATGTAGTGGATTACATTGATGGATTTCCTTATATTGAACCATCCCTGCATCCCTGGGATGAAGCCTACTTGATCGTGGTGAATGATCGTTTTGATGTGTTCTTGGATTCGGTTGGCAAGAATTTTATTGAGTATTTTTGCATCGATATTCATAAGAGAGATTGGCCTGAGATTCTCTTTCTTTGTCGGATCTTTGTGTGCTTTTGGTATTAGTGTAATTGTGGCTTCATAGAACGAGTTGGGTAGTGTTCCTTCTGTTTCTATTTTGTGGAACAGTTTGAAGAGTATTGGTGTTAGGTCTTCTTTGAAGGTCTGATAGAATTCTGCACTAAAACCATCTGGACCTGTGCTTTTTTTGGTTGGAAGACTTCCAATGACAACTTCTATTTCTTCAGGGGTTATAGGACGGTTTAGATGGTCTATTTGATCCTGATTTAATTTTGGTACTTGGTATCTGTCAAGGAAATTGTCCATTTCCTCAAGATTTTCTAGTTGTGTTGAATACAGATTTTTGTAGTAGGATCTGATGATTTTTTGAATTTCCTCAGTTTCTGTTGTTATCTCTCCCTTTTCGTTTCTGATTTTATTAATTTGGATACTATCTCTGTGCCCTCTGGTTAGTCTGGCTAAGGGCTTATCTATCTTGTTGATTTTCTCAAAGAACCAACTCCTCGTTTTGTTGATTCTTTGTATGGTTTTATTTGTTTCTACTTGATTGATTTCAGCCCTGAGTTTGATGATTTCCTGCCTTCTACTCCTCTTTGGTGTATTTGCTTCTTTTTGTTCCAGGGCTTTCAGGTGTGCCATTAAGCTGTTAGTGTATGCTGTCTCCCGTTTCTTTTTGGCGGCACTCAGGGCTATGAATTTTCCTCTTAGCACTGCTTTCATTGTGTCCCATAAGTTAGGGTATGTTGTGCCTTCATTTTCGTTAACTTTCAAAAAGTCTTTGATTTCTTTCTTTATTTCCACCTTGACCAAGTTATCATTGAGTAGAGCATTGTTCAGCCTCCATGTGTACGTGGGTTTTCTTTTGTTTTTGTTGCCATTGAAGACCACCCTTATTCCATAGTGATCTGATAGGAGGCATGGGATTATTTCTATCTTCTTGTATCTGTTGAGGTCTGATTTGTGACCAATTATATGGTCAATTTTGGAGAAGGTACCATGAGGAGCTGAGAAGAAGGTGTATTCTTTAGCTCTAGGATGAAATGTTCTATATATATCAGTTAGTTCCATTTGGTCCAAGGCTTCAATTAGATTCACTGTGTCCCTGTTTAGTTTCTGCTTTCCTGAACGATCCATTTCAGAGAGCGGGGTGTTGAAGTCACCCACTATTATTGTGTGCGGTGCGATGTGTGCTTTGAGTTTTAGTAAAGTTTCTTTTACGAATGAGGGTGCCCTTGCATTTGGAGCATAGATATTCAGGATTGAGAGTTCTTGATGGTGGATTTTTCCCTTGATCAGTATGTAGTGTCCTTCTGTGTCTTTTTTGATGACTTTAGGTTGAAAATCAATTTTATCCGATATTAGGATGGCTACTCCACCTCGTTTCTTGGGGTCATTTGCTTGTAAAATTGTTTTCCAGCCTTTTACTCTGAGGTAGTGTTTGTCTTTGACACTGAGGTGCGTTTCCTGCATGCAGCAAAATGCTGGGTCCTGTTTACGTATCCAGTCTGCTAGTCTATGTCTTTTAATTGGGGAATTGAGACCATTGATATTAAGAGAGATTAAGGCATAGTGATTATTGTCATCTGCCATTCTTGACGCTATCTTTATGTTTGAGTGGTTATCTACTTTTGGGTTTGATTCAAGAAGGTTATTATCTCATTTTTTCCAGGGTGTTGTTTCTCTCCCTGTATTGGAGGTTTCCACCTATTATCCGTTGCAGGGCTGGATTTGTGGAAAGATATTGTGAAAATTTGGTTTTATCATGGAATATCTTGGTCTCTCCATCTATGGTGATTGAGAGTTTTGCTGGGTATAGTAGTCTAGGCTGGCATTTGTGCTGTCTTAGTGTCTGCATGAGATCTGCCCAGGATCTTCTGGCTTTCATAGTCTCTGGTGAGAAGTCTGATGTGATTCGGATAGGTCTTCCTTTGTATGTTACTTGGCCCTTTTCTCTTACTGCATTTAGTATTCTTTCTTTGTTTAGAACATTCGGTGTTTTGATTATTATGTGGCGGGAGGTATTTCTGTTCTGGTCCAGTCTGTTTGGTGTTCTGTAGGCTTCTTGTATGTTCATCGGCATCTCTCTCTTTAAGTTAGGGAAGTTTTCCTCCATAATTTTGTTGAAGATGTTTACTGGCCCTTTAAGTTGCAAATCTTCACTCTCATCTATACTTATAATCCTTAGGTTTGGTCTTCTCATTGTGTCCTGGATTTCCTGGATGTTTTGGGTTATGCGTTTTTTGCATTTTGCATTTTCTTTAACTGTTGAGTTGATGCTTTCTATGGAATCGTCAGCACCTGAGATTCTTTCTTCCATCTCTTGTATTCTATTGTTGATGTTTGCATCTATGACTCCTGATTTCTTCCCAAGGTTTTCTATCTCCAAAGTTGTCTCCCTTTGTGATTTCTTAGTTGTTTCTACTTCCTTTTTTAGTTCCTGGATGGATTTGCTGAGATCCTTCACTTGTTTGTTTGTATTTTCCTGTATTTCTTTAAGGTATTTTTGCATTACCTCTTTCAGGATTTCTTCCTGATGACCCACGTTCTCCTGCATTTCTCTGAGCGATTTTTGTGTTTCCTCCTCATGGGATTCCATCTGTTGATCCATCGTCTCCTGCATTTCTTTAAGCAGTTCTCGTGTTTCCTTTGTAAGGGCATCTAACCGTTGATTCATTTCTTTAAGCAATTTTTGTGTTGCCTCCTTATGGGCATCCGTCTGTTGACCCATATTCTTCTGCATTTCTTTATGCAAATTTCGTGATTCCTTTGTGAGTGCATCTACCCGTTGATTCATCTCGTTAAGCGATTTTTGTGTTGTCTCCTTGTGCGCCTCCATCTTTTGATCCATGTTCTCCCGCATTTCTCTAAGCGATTTTTGTGTTTCCTTTGTAAGGGCTTCTAACCGTTGATTCATGGTCTCCTGTAACTCTTTATGAGATTTATTTGTGTCCTTCTTGTGATCCTCTAATAGCATCATGAGAAGTGATTTTAAATCCAGATCTTGTCTTTCGGGTGTGGTGGGGTATCCAGGACTTGCTGCTGTTGGAGAGTTGGGTTCGGATGGTCCCACATTACTTTGATTACTGTTAGTAACATTCCTACGTTTGCCTTTTGCCATCTGGATACCTCTGGTGTTAGTTGGTCCTGCTGCCACTGGCTGTTGGTTGGACCTCCTGTGAGCCTGCAAAGCTATTTCTGCCCCCCCTGGATTACCAGGATTCCCCTGGCACCGATTTCTGGGGCCTGCCTGCTCCTGAGTGACTTTGGAGCCCTAATGTGCTTTGCCCCAAGTGATCTTATATTGGGGAGGCCTTGCACATCTAAAGGCTCAGCCTAGTGGATTCCTGGAGCAGAGGTCGCCAAAGGGAGGCTGGCAGGCTCCTGCCCTGTGCAGGGGTGTGTGATCTCTCCTGGGGGGGGAGGGGGCGTCCCTCTGCCAGGCAGAAGTCCCACAGCAGATCTGGTGCGCTGGTCACTGCAGATCAGCCCAGCACCTGGGAGCAGGTTACACACAAGCTGCCTGAACCCGAAGCGATATTATGCCTGTCTGTCTCTGAGCCTGGCGGTCCCAACTACCTGGTCACTGGAGCAAAGATGGCGGAGGGCACTCTCTGTTGCGCAGCTCACCCTGTGGTCACGATGGCCCGCCGATCTGGCACCCAGACGACCACAGCGCCAACCCGCCCTCGGGCACAGACGGAAGCCCCAACAGGCCGTGTCCCAAGTGATGTTATATTGGGGGGAGAGCCTGGGTACCGGTCTCTCCAGCGCAGTCCGCGGGAACAGAGGTCGAGGAAGGGAAGCTGGCAGGCTCCCTCCCTGCGCGGGGTCCCTCCACCGCCTCCTCTCTTCTTAAATCCAATCTGGAAGTCCCACATACTCTCTCAGTGATTGGTTTCTTTATTCATTATGGGAAGGTTCATAAAACGTCACATGACATTTCCTAGGACATCGTCTGTTTTAGAGAAGCTTGCATGGGTTGCTTAGCAGAATCCATATTCTTTGGTATTTGGGAGGAATATTCTGCAGATATATGTTAATATCTATTTGACATTCCTTATTCCAGACAAACCCTCCTGGGAAAGTGGAATAATATCAAAAATAAAAACAGCACCAGGGCTATCCACAACAGCTGTACCTGAAAGTGTAATCCAGGCTACAGTCTATTTCTTTCTTTCTTTTTTTTTCTGCTATCTTTTTTTTATTTTCTAAGTTTTTTTTTATTTACATTCAAAATCATTTCCCCTTTCCCGTTTCCTCCCTCCCCAAAAGTCCCATAAGCCCCCTTCACTCTCTCTTTTCCCCATTCAACCCCCTCTCCTTTCTCTGTCCTGGTACTCCCCTACATCCAGTCTTTCCAGGACCAGGGGTCTCTCCTTCCATCTTCTTAGAAATCTATTGATATGCGAATTGTGTCTAGGGTATTCCCAGATTCTGGGTTACTTGGCTCTCTGGAGATTAACTTCTTGAGTTCTTTGTAGATATTGGATATTAGCCCTCTGTCGGATGTAGGGTTGGTAAAGATCATTTCCCAGTTAGTTGGTTGCTGCTTTGTCTTTTTGACAGTGTCTTTTGCCTTACAGAAACTTTGTAACTTAATGAGGTCCAATTTGTAAATTCTTTTTTTTTTAAATTTTATTTTCTAAGTTTTTTTTATTTACATTCAAAATCATTTCCCCTTTCCCGTTTCCTCCCTCCCCGAAAGTCCCATAAGCCCCCTTCCCTCCCTCTTTTCCCCATTCAACCCCCTCTCGCTTCCTGTCCTGGCATTCCCCTACATCCAGTCTTTCCAGGACCAGGGGTCTCTCCTTCCATCTTCTTGGAAGACTATTGATATGCGAATTGTGTCTAAGGTATTCCAATATTCTGGGTTAATATCCCCTTATCAGTGACTGCATACCATGTGTGTTCTTTTGTGATTGGTTTACCTCACTAAGGATGATATTTTCAAGTTCTGACCATTTGCCTAGGAATTTCGTGAATTCATTGTTTTTAATTGCAGAGTAGTATTCCATTGTGTAAATATACCACATCTTCTGAATCCATTCCTCCGTTGAGGGACATCTGGGTTCTTTCCAGCTTCTGGCTATTATAAATAAGGCTGCTATGAACATAGTGGAGCATGTGTCCTTATTGCATGCAGGTAAAGCCTCTGGGTATAAGCCCAGGAGTGGTATAGCAGGATCCTCTGGGAGTGTCATGCCCAGATTTCTGAGGAACCGCCAGACTGCTTTCCAGAGTGGTGGTATCAGCTTGCAATCCCACCAGCAGTGGAGGAGTGTTCCTCTTTCTCCACATCCTCGCCAACAACTGCTGTCTCCTGTGTTTCTGATCTTAGCCATTCTGACTGGTGTGAGATGGAATCTCAGGGTTTTTTTGATTTGCATTTCCCTAATGACTAAGGATGATGAACATCTCTTTAGGTGCTTCTCAATCATTAGATATTCTTCAGGTGAGAACTTTTTGTTTAGCTCTGTACCCCATTTTTAATAGGGTTACTTGCCTCTCTGGAGTTTAACTTCTTGAGTTCTTTGTATATATTGAATATGAGCCCTCTGTTGGATGTAGGGTTGGTAAAGATCATTTCCCAGTTAGTTGGTTGCCGCTTTGTCTTTTTGACGGTGTCTTTTGCCTTGCAAAAACTTTGTAATTTAATGAGGTCCCATTTGTCTATTCTTGATCTTAGAGTATAAGCTATTGAAGTTCTGTTCAGGAAATTCTCCCCTGTGCCCATATGTTCAAGGTTCTTTCCTTTCTATTAGTTTTAGTGTGTCTGGTTTTATGTGGAGGTCCTTGATCGACTTGGAATTGAGCTTAGTGCAAGAAGATAAGAATGGGTCAATTTGCATTCTTCTGCATGTTGACCTCAAGTTGAGCCAGCACCATTTGTTGAAAAGGCTATCTTTTTTCCACTGGATGGTTTTAGCTTCTTTGTCAAAGATCAAGTGACCATAGGAGTGTGGATTCATTTCTGTTCCATTGAGCTACATGCCTGTCACTGTACCAATACCATGAACTTTTTTAACACTATTGCTCTGTAGTACAGCTTGGAGTCCGGGATACTGATTCCTCCAGAATTTCTTTTACTCTTGAGAATAGTTTTAGCTATCCTTGGTTTTCTGTTATTCCAGATGAATTTTTGAATTGCTCTTTCTAACTCTATGAAGAATTGAGTTGAGATTTTGATGGGGATTGCATTGAACCTGTATATTGCTTTTGGCAAGATGGTCATTTTTACTATATTAATCCTGCCAATCCATGAGTATGGAAGATTTTTCCATCTTCTGAGGTCTTCTTCAATTTCTTTCTTCAGAGACTTGAAGTTCTTGTCATAAACATCTTTCACTTGTTTGGTTAGAGTCACACCAAGATACTTTATATTGTTTGTGGCCATCATGAAGGGTATCATTTCTCTTATTTCTTTCTCAGCTTGCGTATCCTTTGAGTATAGGAAGGCTACTGACTTGCTTGAGTTGCTTTTATATCCGGCCACTTTGCTGAAGTTGTTTATCAGCTGTATGAGTTCTCTGGTGGAGTTCTTTGGGTCGCTTAAGTATACTCTCATATCGTCTGCAAATAGTGATAGTTTGACTTCTTCCTTTCCAATTTGTATCTCTTTGACCTTCTTTTGTTCTCTAATTGCTCTAGCTAGAACTTCAAGTACTATATTGAAAAGATATGGAGAAAGAGGACAGCCTTGTCTAGTCCCTGATTTTAGTGGGATTGCTTCAAGTTTCTCTCCATTTAGATTGATGTTGGCTACAGGTTTACTGTAAATTGCTTTTACTATGTTTAGATATGGGCCTCAAATTTCTGATCTTTCCAAGACCTTTAGCATGAAAGGATGCTGAATTTTGTCAAATGCTTTCTCCACATCTAAAGAAATGACCATGTAGTTTTTTTCTTTAAGATTGTTTATGTAGTGGATTACATTGATGGACTTCCTTATATTGAACCATCCCTCCATCCCTGGGATGAAGCCTACTTGATCATGGTGAATGATCATTTTGATGTGTTCTTGGATTTGGTTGGCAAGAATTTTATTGATTATTTTGGCATTGAAAGTCATAAGAGAGATTGGCTTGAAATTCTCTTTCTTTGTCAGATCTTTGTGTGCTTTTGATATTAGCGTAATTGTGGCTTCATAGAACGAGTTGGGTAGTGTTCCTTCTGTTTCTATTTTGTGGAATAATTTGAAGAGTATTGGTGTTAGGTCTTCTTTGAAGGTCTGATAGAATTCTGCACTAAAACCATATGGACCTGTCCTTTTTTTCGTTGGAAGACTTCCAATGACTACTTCTATTTCTTCAGAGGTTATAGGACAGTTTATATGGTCTATTTGATCCTGATTTAATTTAAGCATTTGGTAACTGTCTAGGAAATTGTCCATTTCCTCCAGATATTCTAGTTGTGTTGAATATAGCATTTTGTAGTAGGATCTGATGATTTTTTGAATTTCCTCAGTTTCTGTTGTTATCTCTCTCTTTTCTTTTCTGATTTTGTTAATTTGGATATTGTCTCTGTGCCCTCTGGCTAGTCTGGGTAAGGGCTTATCTTGTTGATTTTCTCAAAGAACCAACTCCTAGTTTTGTTGATTATTTGTATGGTTTTATTTGTTTCTACTTGATTGATTTCAACCATGAGTTTGATGATTTCCTGCCTTCTACTCCTCTTGGGTGTATTTGCTTCTTTTTGTTCCAGGGCTTTCAGGTGTGCCATTAAGCTGCTAGTGTATGCTGTCTCCCGTTTCTTTTTGGAGGCACTCAGGGTTATGAATTTTCCTCTTAGCACCACTTTCCGTGTGTCCCATAAATTAGGGTATGTTGTGCCTTCATTTTCATTAAATTTCAAAAAGTCTTTGATTTCTTTCTTTATTTCCTCCTTGACCAAGTTATCATTGAGTAGAGCATTGTTCAGCCTCCATGTGTATGTGTGTTTTCTGTTGTTTTTGTTGCCATTGAAGACCACCCTTATTCCATAGTGATCTGATAGTAGGCATGGGATTAGTTTGATCTTCTTATATCTGTTGAGGTCTGATTTGTGGCCAATTATATGGTTGATTTTGGAGAAGGTACTATGAGGTGATGAGAAGAAGGTGTATTCTTTTGCTCTAGGATTAAATATTCTATATATATCTGTTCGTTCCATTTGGTCCAAGGCTTTAATTAGTTTCACTGTGTCCCTGTTTAGTTTCTGCTTTCCTGAACAATCCATTTCAGAGAGCGGGATGTTGAAGTCACCCACTATTATTGTGTGAGGTGTGATGTGTGCTTTAAGCTTTAGGAAAGTTTTTTTTATGAATATGGGTGCCCTTGCATTTGGAGCATAGATATCAGAATTGAGAGTTCTTCTTGGTGGATTTTTCCTTTAACCATTATGTAGTTTCCTTCTGTGTCTTTTTTGATGACTTTAGGTTGAAAGTCAATTTTATCTGATATTAGGATGGCTACTCTGTCTCGTTTCCTGGGACCATTTGCTTGTAAAACTGTTTTCCAGCCTTTTACTCTGAGGTAGTGTTTGTCTTTGACACTGAGGTGTGTTTCCTGCATGCAGCGAAATACTGGGTCCTGTTTATGTATCCAGTCTCTTAGTCTATGTCTTTTTATTGGGGAATTGAGACCATTGATATTAAGAGAGATTAAGGGAATAGTGATTCTTGCCACCTGCTATTCTTGATGCTATCTTTATGTTTGAGTGGTTATCTTCTTTTGGGTTTGATGCAAGAAGGTTACTATCTCATTTTTTCCAGGGTGTTGTTTCTTTGTATTGGCGGTTTCCACCTATTATCCTTTGCAGGGCTGGGTTTGTGGAAAGATATTGTGAAAATTTGATTTTTTCAAGGAATATCTTGGTCTCTCCATCTATGGTGATTGAGTGTTTTTCTGGGTATAGTAGTCTAGGCTGGCATTTGTGTTCTCTTAGAGTCTGCATGAGATCTGCACAGGGTCTTCTGGCTTTCATAGTCTCTGGTGAGAAGTCTGATGTGATTCGGATAGGTCTCCCTTTATATGTTATTTGGCCTTTTTCTCTTACTGCTTTTAATATTCTTTCTTTGTTTAGTTCATTTGGTTTTTTGATTATTATGTGACGGGAGATATTTCTGTTCTGGTCCAGTCTGTTTGGATTTCTGTAGGCTTCTTGTACGTTCATCTGCTTCTCTCTCTTTAGGTTAGGGAAGTTTTCCTCCTTAATTTTGTTGAAGATATTTACTGGCCCTTTAATTTGCAAATCTTCACTCTCATCTATACCTATAATCCTTAGGTTTGATCTTCTCATTGTGTCCTGGATTTCCTGGATGTCTTGGGTTACATGTTTTTTGCATTTTGTATTTTCTTTGACTGTCGAGTCGTTGCTTTTTATGGTATCTTCAGCACCTGAGAGTCTTTCTTCCATCTCTTGTATTCTATTGTTGATGTTTGCATCTATGACTCCTGATTTCTTCCCAAGGTTTTCTATCTCCAAAGTTTTCTCCCTTTGTGATTTCTTAGTTGTTTCTACTTCCTTTTTTAGATCCTGGATGGATTTGCTCAGATCCTTCACTTGTTTTTTTTTTGTATTTTTTTGTATTTCTTTAATATATTTTTGCATTTCCTCTTTCAGGATTTCTGCCTGTTGACTCAAGTTATCCTGTATTTCTCTAAGCAATTTTCTTCCTCATAGGCTTCCATCTGTTGATCCATCGTCTCCTGCATTTCTTTAAACAATTCTCAAGTTTCCTTTGTAAGGCCATCTACACGTTGATTCATTTCTTTAAGAGATTTTTGTGTTGCCTCCCTTTGGGACTCCATCTGTTGACCCATATTCTTCTGTATTTCTTTATCCACTTTTTGTGATTCCTTTGAAAGGGCATCTACTCGTTGATTCACTTTTTTAAGCGATTTTTGTGTTGCCTCCTTATGGGCCTCTATCTGTTGACCCATGTTCTCCTGCATTTCTCTAAGCGATTTTTGTGTTTCCTTTGTAAGGGTTTCTAACCGTTGATTCATGTTCTCCTGTAATTCTTTATGAGATTTATTTGTGTCCTTCTTGAAATCCTCTATTAGCATCATGAGAAGTGATTTTAAATGCAGATCTTGTCTTTCCGGTGTGGTGGGGTATCTAGGACTTGCTGCTGTTGAAGAGTTGGGTTCGGATGGTGCCATATTACTTTGATTTCTGTTAGAAACGTTCCTACGTTTGTCTTTTGCCATCTGGTTACCTCTGGTGTTAGTTGGTCCTGCTGTCACTGGCTGTTGGTTGGACCTCCTGTGAGCCTGCAAGGCTATTTCTAACCCCCCTGGATTACTGTGATTACCCTCGCACTGATTTCTGGGGCCTGCCCTGCTCCTGACTTTGGAGTCCTGATGTGCCTTGCCCCAAGTGATGTTATATTGGGGAATTCCTGCACATCCAAAGGCTCAGGGTAGTGGATTCCAGGAGCAGCGGTCACCAGGGGGAGGCTAGTATGATCCAGCCCTCTGCGGTCGTGCTCTGTCCCTGAGCAGGGGGTCACTCTGCAGGGCAGATGTCCCACAGCAGAGCTGGCGCATAGGTTACTGCAGACCTGCCCAGCTCTTGGGAGTAGGGAGCACCCAAGCTGGTTGAGACCCAAGCGATATTACGCTTGATTGTCCCCGTGTCTGGAGGTTCGAGTTGCCCATTCGCAGGAGCAAAGACGGCAGAGTGATCTCTACACTCTCTTGGCTCAGATCACTCAGCAGGGCAGATGGCAAACAGCAGAGCTGGTGCCTAGACATCTGCAGAGCTGCTCTGCTCTTGGGCACACATGGGAGCCCAACAGGCTGTGTCCCAAGTGATGTTATATTGGGGGGTCCCTGGGTATCTGTATCTTCAGTGCAGTCAACCCCCAGAACAGAGGTCGCCAAAGGGAGGCTGGTAGGCTCCCGCGGGGGTGGGGGTGGGGGGTGGGGGTGTGTGATCTCTCCCAGAGCGGGGAGGGGGGTCCCTCTGCAGGGCAGAAATCCCACAGCAGCCTGGCAGAGGGACCCCGCACTGGGCGGGAGCCTACCAGCTTTCCTTCCGCGACCTCTGTTCCCGCAGACTGCA
Organism: Tokudaia tokunoshimensis; assembly: GCA_036184795.1. NCBI lineage: Eukaryota > Metazoa > Chordata > Mammalia > Rodentia > Muridae > Tokudaia > Tokudaia tokunoshimensis. Next base: position 65,304,944 of record BTHU01000012.1, on the reverse strand, counting down.
ATGAAGCAACAGGTACCCACGCTCTATCCCCAATTTAACATCACTTGGGACACGGCCTGTTGGGGCTTCCCTCTGCGCCCGAGAACGGGTCAGCGCGGTGGTCGTCTGGGTGCCAGATCGGCAGGCCATCGCGTCTGCAGGGTAAGCGGCGCCACAGAGAGAGCCCTCCGACATCTTTGCTCCAGTGACTGGGAAGTTGGGACAGCCAGGTTCTGAGACAGACAGGCATAATATCGCATGGGTCTCGGGAGGCTTGTGTGTATGCAGCTCCCAAGTGCTGGGCTGATCTGCAGTAACCAGCACGCCGGCTCTGCTGTGGGACTTCTGCCTGACAGAGGGACGCCCCCTCCACCCCCCCAGGAGAGATCACACACCCCTGCACAGGGCAGGAGCCTACCAGTCTCCCTTTGGCGACCTCTGCTCCAGGAATCCACTAGGCTGAGCCTTTGGATGTGCAAGGCCTCCCCAATATAAGATCATTTGGGGCAAGGCACATTAGGGCTCCAAAGTCACTCAGGAGCAGGCAGGCCCCAGAAATCGGTGCCAGGGGAATCCTGGTAATCCAGGGGGGGGGGCAGAAATAGCTTTGCAGGCTCACAGGAGGTCCAACCAACAGCCAGTGGCAGCAGGACCAACTAACATCAGAGGTATCCAGATGGCAAAAGGCAAACGTAGGAATGTTACTAACAGAAATCAAAGTAATGTGGGACCATCCGAACCCAACTCTCCAACAGCAGCAAGTCCTGGATACCCCACCACACCCGAAAGACAAGATCTGGATTTAAAATCACTTCTCATGATCCTATTAGAGGATCACAAGAAGGACACAAATAAATCTCATAAAGAGTTACAGGAGACCATGAATCAACGGTTAGAAGCTCTTAAAAAGGAAACACAAGAATCGCTTAGAGAAATGCGGGAGAACATGGATCAAAAGATGGAGGCGCACAAGGAGACAACACAAAAATCGCTTAACGAGATGAATCAACGGGTAGATGCACTCACAAAGGAATCACAAAATTTGCATAAAGAAATGCAGAAGAATATGGGTCAACAGACGGATGCCCATAAGGAGGCAAAACAAAAATTGCTTAAAGAAATGAATCAATGGTTAGATGCCCTTACAAAGGAAACACGAGAACTGCTTAAAGAAATGCAGGAGACGATGGATCAACAGATGGAATCCCTTGAGGAGGAAGCACAAAAATTGCTCAGAGAAATGCAGGAGAACGTGGGTCATCAGGAAGATGTCCTGAAAGAGGTAATGCAAAAATACCTTAAAGAAATACAGGAAAATACAAACAAACAAGTGAAGGATCTCAGCAAATCCATCCAGGAACTAAAAAAGGAAGTAGAAACAACTAAGAAATCACAAAGGGAGACAACTTTGGAGATAGAAAACCTTGGGAAGAAATCAGGAGTCATAGATGCAAACATCAACAGTAGAATACAAGAGATGGAAGAAAGAATCTCAGGTGCTGAAGATACCATAGAAAGCATCGACTCAACAGTCAAAGAAAATGCAAAATGCAAAAAACGTGTAACCCAAAACATCCAGGAAATCCAGGACACAATGAGAAGACCAAACCTAAGGATTATAGGTATAGATGAGAGTGAAGATTTGCAACTTAAAGGGCCAGTAAACATCTTCAACAAAATTATGGAGGAAAACTTCCCTATCCTAAAGAGAGAGATGCCGATGAACGTACAAGAAGCCTACAGAACTCCAAACAGACTGGACCAGAACAGAAATACCTCCCATCACAAAATAATCAAAACACCGAATGTTCTAAACAAAGAAAGAATACTAAAAGCAGTAAGAGAAAAGGGCCAAGTAACATACAAAGGAAGACCTATCCGAATCACATCAGACTTCTCACCAGAGACTATGAAAGCCAGAAGATCCTGGGCAGATCTCATGCAGACACTAAACAGCACACATGCCAGCCTAGACTACTATACCCAGCAAAACTCTCAATCACCATAGATGGAGAAACCAAGATATTCCATGATAAAACCAAATTTTCACAATATCTTTCCACAAATCCAGCCCTGCAACGGATAATAGGTGGAAACCTCCAATACAGGGAGAGAAACAACACCCAGGAAAAAATGAGATAATAACCTTCTTGAATCAAACCCAAAAGTAGATAACCACTCAAACATAAAGATAGCGTCAAGAATTTCAGATGGCAATAATCACTGTGACTTAATCTCTCTTAATATCAATGGTCTTAATTCCCCAATTAAAAGACATAGACTAGCAGACTGGATACTTAAACAGGACCCAGCATTTTGCTGCATGCAGGAAACGCACCTCAGTGTCAAAGACAAACACTACCTCAGAGTAAAAGGCTGGAAAACAATTTTACAAGCAAATGGCCCCAAGAAACGAGGTGGGGTAGCCATCCTAATATCAGATAAAATTGATTTTCAACCTAAAGTCATCAAAAAAGACACAGAAGGACACTACATACTGATCAAGGGAAAAATCCACCATCAAGAACTCTCAATTCTGAATATCTATGCTCCAAATGCAAGGGCACCCTCATTCGTAAAAGAAACTTTACTAAAACTCAAAGCACACATCGCACCACACACATTAATAGTGGGTGACTTCAACACCCCGCTCTCTGAAATGGATCATTCAGGAAAGCAGAAACTAAACAGGGACACAGTGAATCTAATTGAAGCCTTGGACCAACTGGAACTAACAGATATATATAGAACATTTCATCCTAGAGCTAAAGAATGCACCTTCTTCTCAGCTCCTCATGGTGCCTTCTCCAAAATTGACCATATAATTGGTCACAAATCAGACCTCAACAGATATAAGAAGACCGAACTAATCCCATGCCTCCTATCAGATCACTATGGAATAAGGGTGGTCTTCAATGGCAACAAAAACAAAAGAAAACCCACGTACACATGGAGGCTGAACAATGCTCTACTCAATGATAACTTGGTCAAGATGGAAATAAAGAAAGAAATCAAAGACATTTTATTTTTTTTTTATTTTTTAATTTACATTCCAAATCACTTCCCCTTTCCCGTTTCCTCCTTCCCCGAAAGTCCCATAAGCCCCCTTCCCTCTCTCTTTTCTCCATTCAACCCCCTCTCGTTACTCTGTCCTGGTGTTCCCCTACATCCAGTCTTTCCAGGACCAGGGGTCTCTCCTACCATCTTTTTAGAAATCTATTGATATGCGGATTGTGTCTAGGGTATTCCGAGATTCTGGGTCAATATCCCCTTATCAGTGACTGCATACCATGTGTGTTCTTTTGTGATTGGGTTACCTCACTAAGGATGATATTTTCAAGATCTGACCATTTGCCTAGGAATTTGGTGAATTCATTGTTTTTAATTGCAGAGTAGTATTCCATTGTGTAGATATACCACATCTTCTGAATCCATTCCTCCGTTGAGGGACATCTGGGTTCTTTCCAGCTTCTGGCTATTATAAATAAGGCTGCTATGAACATAGTGGAGCATGTGTCCTTATTGCATGCAGGTAAAGTCTCTGGGTATATGCCCAGGAGTGGTATAGCCGGATCCTCCGGGAGTGTCATGCCCAGTTTTCTGAGGAACCGCCAGACTGCTTTCCAGAGTGGTTGTACCAGCTTGCAATTCCACCAGCAGTGGAGGAGTGTTCCTCTTTCTCCACATCCTCGCCAACAACTGCTGTCTCCTGTGTTTTTCATCTTAGCCATCCTGACTGGTGTGAGATGGAATCTCAGGGTTGTTTTGAGTTGCATTTCCCTAATGACTAAGGATGATGTACATCTCTTTAGGTGCTTCTCAGTCATTAGATATTCTTCAGGTGAGAACTCTTTGTGTAGCTCTGTACCCCATTTTTTAATAGGGTTACTTGCCTCTCTGGAGTTTAACTTCTTGTGTTCTTTGTATATATTGGATATTAGCCCTCTGTCGGATGTAAGGTTGGTAAAGACCATTTCCCAGTTAGTTGATTGCCGCTTTGTCTTTTTGACAGTGTCTTTTGCCTTGCAAAAACTTTGTAATTTAATGAGGTCCCATTTGTCTATTCTTGATCTTAGAGCATAAGCTATTGGAGTTCTGTTCAGGAAATTCTCCCCTGTGCCCATATGTTCAAGGTTCTTCCCTAGTTTCCCTTCTATTAGTTTCAGTGTGTCTGGTTTTATGTGGAGATCTTTGATCCACTTAGAATTGAGCTTAGTGCAAGGAGATAAGGATGGGTCAATTTGCATTCTTCTGCATGTTGACCTCCAGCTGAGCCAGCACCATTTGTTGAAAAGGCTATCTTTTTTCCACTGGATGGTTTTAGCTCCTTTGTCAAAGATCAAGTGCCCATAGGAGTGTGGATTCATTTCTGGGTCTTCAATTCTGTTCCATTGATCTACATGTCTGTTACTGTACCAATACCATGCAGTTTTTAACACTATTGCTCTGTAGTACAGCTTGAGGTCCGGGATACTGATTCCCCCAGAGGTTCTTTTACTCTTGAGAATAGTTTTAGCTATTCTGGGTTTTCTGGTATTCCAGATGAATTTTTGAATTGCTCTTTCTAACTCTCTGAAGAATTGAGTTGGGATTTTGATGGGGATTGCATTGAATCTGTGTATTACTTTTGGTAAGATGCTCATTTTTACTATATTAATCCTGCCAATCCATGAGCATGGCAGATTTTTCCATCTTCTGAGGTCTTCTTCAATTTCTTTCTTCAGAGACTTGAAGTTCTTGTCATACAGATCTTTCACTTGTTTGGTTAGAGTCACGCCAAGATACTTAATATGGTTTGTGGCTATCGTGAAAGGTATTATTTCTCTTACTTCTTCCTCAGCCTGCTTATCCTTTGAGTATAGGAAGGCTTCTGACTTGCTTGAGTTGATTTTATATCCGGCCACTTTGCTGAAGTCGTTTATCAGCTGTAGGAGTTCTCTGGTGGAGTTCTTTGGGTCGCTTATGTATACTATCATATCGTCTGCAAATAGTGATAGTTTGACTTCTTCCTTTCCAATTTGTATCCCTTTGACCTCTTTTTGTTGTCTAATTGCTCTAGCTAGAACTTCAAGTACTATATTGAAAAGATATGGAGAGAGAGGGCAGCCTTGTCTAGTCCCTGATTTTAGTGGGATTGCTTCAAGTTTCTCTCCATTTAGATTGATGCTGGCTACCGGTTTGCTGTAAATTGCTTTTACTATGTTTAGATATGGGCCTTGAATTCCTGATCTTTCCAAGACCTTTAGCCTGAAAGGATGCTGAATTTTGTCAAATGCTTTCTCAGCATCTAATGAAATGATCATGTGGTTTTTTTCTTTGAGATTGTTTATGTAGTGGATTACATTGATGGATTTCCTTATATTGAACCATCCCTGCATCCCTGGGATGAAGCCAACTTGATCGTGGTGGATGATCGTTTTGATGTGTTCTTGGATTCGGTTGGCAAGAATTTTATTGAGTATTTTTGCATCGATATTCATAAGAGAGATTGGCCTGAGATTCTCTTTCTTTGTCAGATCTTTGTGTGCTTTTGGTATTAGTGTAATTGTGGCTTCATAGAACGAGTTGGGTAGTGTTCCTTCTGTTTCTATTTTGTGGAACAGTTTGAAGAGTATTGGTGTTAGGTCTTCTTTGAAGGTCTGATAGAATTCTGCACTAAAACCATCTGGACCTGTGCTTTTTTTGGTTGGAAGACTTCCAATGACAACTTCTATTTCTTCCGGGGTTATAGGACGGTTTATATGGTCTATTTGATCCTGATTTAATTTTGGTACTTGGTATCTGTCAAGGAAATTGTCCATTTCCTCAAGATTTTCTAGTTGTGTTGAATACAGGTTTTTGTAGTAGGATCTGATGATTTTTTGAATTTCCTCAGTTTCTGTTGTTATCTCTCCCTTTTCGTTTCTGATTTTATTAATTTGGATACTATCTCTGTGCTTTCTGGTTAGTCTGGCTAAAGGCTTATCTATCTTGTTGATTTTCTCAAAGAACCAACTCCTCGTTTTGTTGATTCTTTGTATGGTTTTATTTGTTTCTACTTGATTGATTTCAGCCCTGAGTTTGATGATTTCCTGCCTTCTATGCCTCTTTGGTGTATTTGCTTCTTTTGTTTCAGGGCTTTCAGGTGTACCATTAAGCTGCTAGTGTATGCTCTCTCCCGTTTCTTTTTGGAGGCACTCAGGGCTATGAATTTTCCTCTTAGCACTGCTTTCATTGTGTCCCATAAATTAGGGTATCTTGTGCCTTCATTTTCATTAACTTTCAAAAAGTCTTTGATTTCTTTCTTTATTTCCACCTTGATCAAGTTATCATTGAGTAGAGCATTGTTCAGCCTCCATGTGTACGTGGGTATTCTTTTGTTTTTGTTGCCATTGAAGACCACCCTTATCCCATAGTGATCTGATAGGAGGCATGGGATTATTTCTATCTTCTTGTATCTGTTGAGGTCTGATTTGTGACCAATTATATGGTCAATTTTGGAGAAGGTACCATGAGGATCTGAGAAGAAGGTGTATTCTTTAGCTCTAGGATGAAATGTTCTATATATATCAGTTAGTTCCATTTGGTCCAAGGCTTCAATTAGATTCACTGTGTCCCTGCTTAGTTTCTGCTTTCCTGAACGATCCATTTCAGAGAGCGGGGTGTTGAAGTCACCCACTATTATTGTGTGCGGTGCGATGTGTGCTTTGAGTTTTAGTAAAGTTTCTTTTACGAATGAGGGTGCCCTAGCATTTGGAGCATAGATATTCAGAATTGAGAGTTCTTGATGGTGGATTTTTCCCTTGATCAGTATGTAGTGTCCTTCTGTGTCTTTTTTGATGACTTTAGGTTGAAAATCAATTTTATCCGATATTAGGATGGCTACTCCACCTCGTTTCTTGGGGCCATTTGCTTGTAAAATTGTTTTCCAGCCTTTTACTCTGAGGTAGTGTTTGTCTTTGACACTGAGGTGCGTTTCCTGCATGCAGCAAAATGCCGGATCCTGTTTACGTATCCAGTCTGCTAGTCTATGTCTTTTAATTGGGGAATTGAGACCATTGATATTAAGAGAGATTAAGGCATAGTGATTATTGCCATCTGCCATTCTTGACGCTATCTTTATGTTTGAGTGGTTATCTACTTTTGGGTTTGATTCAAGAAGGTTATTATCTCATTTTTTCCAGGGTGTTGTTTCTCTCCCTGTATTGGAGGTTTCCACCTATTATCCGTTGCAGGGCTGGATTTGTGGAAAGATATTGTGAAAATTTGGTTTTATCATGGAATATCTTGGTCTCTCCATCTATGGTGATTGAGAGTTTTGCTGGGTATAGTAGTCTAGGCTGGCATTTGTGCTGTCTTAGTGTGTGCATGAGATCTGCCCAGGATCTTCTGGCTTTCATAGTCTCTGGTGAGAAGTCTGATGTGATTCGGATAGGTCTTCCTTTGTATGTTACTTGGCCCTTTTCTCTTACTGCTTTTAGTATTCTTTCTTTGTTTAGAACATTCGGTGTTTTGATTATTATGTGGCGGGAGGTATTTCTGTTCTGGTCCAGTCTGTTTGGAGTTCTGTAGGCTTCTTGTATGTTCATCGGCATCTCTCTCTTTAAGTTAGGGAAGTTTTCCTCCATAATTTTGTTGAAGATGTTTACTGGCCCTTTAAGTTGCAAATCTTCACTCTCATCTATACCTATAATCCTTAGGTTTGGTCTTCTCATTGTGTCCTGGATTTCTTGGATGTTTTGGGTTACACGTTTTTTGCATTTTGCATTTTCTTTGACTGTTGAGTCAATGCTTTCTATGGAGTCTTCAGCACCTGAGATTCTTTCTTCCATCTCTTGTATTCTATTGTTGATGTTTGCATCTATGACTCCCGATTTCTTCCCAAAGTTTTCTATCTCCAAAGTTGTCTCCCTTTGTGATTTCTTAGTTCTTTCTACCTCCTTTTTTAGTTCCTGGATGGATTTGCTGAGATCCTTCACTTGTTTGTTTGTATTTTCCTGTATTTCTTTAAGGTATTTTTGCATTGCCTCTTTCAGGATTTCTTCCTGATGACCCACGTTCTCCTGCATTTCTCTGAGTGATTTTTGTGTTTCCTCCTCATGGGAATCCATCTGTTGATCCATTGTCTCCTGCATTTCTTTAAGCAGTTCTCGTGTTTCCTTTGTAAGGGCATCTAACCATTGATTCATTTCTTTAAGCAATTTTTGTGTTGCCTCCTTATGGACATCCATCTGTTGACCCATATTCTTCTGCATTTCTTTATGCAAATTTTGTGATTCCTTTGTGAGTGCATCTACCCGTTGATTCATCTCGTTAAGCGATTTTTGTGTTGTCTCCTTGTGCGCCTCCATCTTTTGATCCATGTTCTCCCGCATTTCTCTAAGCGATTTTTGTGTTTCCTTTTTAAGAGCTTCTAACCGTTGATTCATGGTCTCCTGTAACTCTTTATGAGATTTATTTGTGTCCTTCTTGTGATCCTCTAATAGCGTCATGAGAAGTGATTTTAAATCCAGATCTTTTCTTTCGGGTGTGGTGGGGTATCCAGGACTTGCTGCTTTTGGAGAGTTGGGTTCAGATGGTCCCACATTACTTTGATTTCTGTTAGTAACATTCCTACGTTTGCCTTTTGCCATCTGGATACCTCTGGTGTTAGTTTGTCCTGCTGCCACCGGCTCTTGGTTGGACCTCCTGTGAGCCTGCAAAGCTATTTCTGCCCCCCCTGGGTTGCCAGGATTCCCCTGGCACCGATTTCTGGTGCCTGCCTGCTCCTGAGTGACTTTGGAGCCCTAATGTGCCTTGCCCCAAGTGATCTTATATTGGGGAGGCCTTGCACCTCCAAAGGCTCAGCCTAGTGGATTCCTGGAGCAGAGGTCGCCAAAGGGAGGCTGGTAGGCTCCTGCCCTGTGCAGGGGTATGTGATCTCTCCTAGGTGGGGAGGGGGCATCCCTCTGCCAGGCAGAAGTCCCACAGCAGAGCTGGCGCGCTGGTTACTGCAGATCAGCCCAGCACTTGGGAGCCGCATACACACAAGCCTCCCGAGACCCAAGCGATATTATGCCTGTCTGTCTCAGAACCTGGCTGTCCCAACTTCCCAATCACTGGAGCAAAGAAGGAGGAGTGCAATCTGCACTCTCTCCATGGCACCGCTCACCTGCAGACGCGATGGCCTGCCGATCTGGCACCCAGACGACCACAGCGCTGACCCGTTCTCGGGCACAGATGGAAGCTCCAACAGGCCGTGTCCCAAGTGATGTTATATTGGGGATAAAGAACTTGGGGTACCTGTCACTTCAGCGCAGTCTGCGGGAACAGAGGTCATGGAAGGAAAGCTGGTAGGCTCCGGCCCAGTCTTATTTTATTTTTTTTATTTACATTCCAAATCACTTCCCCTTTCCTGTTTCCTCCCTCCCCGAAAGTCCCATAAGCCCCCTTCCCTCCCTCTTTTCTCCATTCAACCCCCTATCGTTACTCTGTCGTGGCATTCCCCTACATCCAGTCTTTCCAGGACTAGGGGTCTCTCCTTCCATCTTCTTAGAAATCTATTGATATGTGGATTGTCTCTAGGGTATTCCGAGATTCTGGGTCAATATCCCCTTATCAGTGACTGCATACCATGTGTGTTCTTTTGTGATTGGGTTACCTCACTAAGGATGATATTTTCAAGATCTGACCATTTGCCTAGGAATTTGGTGAATTCATTGTTTTTAATTGCAGAGTAGTATTCCATTGTGTAGATATACCACATCTTCTGAATCCATTCCTCCGTTGAGGGACATCTGGGTTCTTTCCAGCTTCTGGCTATTATAAATAAGGCTGCTATGAACAGAGTGGAGCATGTGTCCTTATTGCATGCAGGTAAAGCCTCTGGGTATATGCCCAGGAGTGGTATAGCCGGATCCTCCGGGAGTGTCATGCCCAGTTTTCTGAGGAACCGCTGGACTGCTTTCCAGAGTGGTTGTACCAGCCTGCAATTCCACCAGCAGTGGAGGAGTGTTCCTCTTTCTCCACATCCTCGCCAACCACTGCTTTCTCCTGTGTTTTTGATCTTAGCCATCCTGACTGGTGTGAGATGGAATCTCAGGGTTGTTTTGATTTGCATTTCCCTAATGACTAAGGATGATGAACATCTCTTTAGGTGCTTCTCAGCCATTAGTTATTCTTCAGGTGAGAACTCTTTGTTTAGCTCTGTACCCCATTTTTTAATAGGGTTACTTGTCTCTCTGGAGTTTAACTTCTTGAGTTCTTTGTATATATTGGATATTAGCCCTCTGTCGGATGTAAGGTTGGTAAAGACCATTTCCCAGTTAGTTGGTTGCCGCTTTGTCTTTTTGACGGTGTCTTTTGCCTTGCAAAAACTTTGTAATTTAATGAGGTCCCATTTGTCTATTCTTGATCTTAGAGCATAAGCTATTGGAGTTCTGTTCAGGAAATTCTCCCCTGTGCCCATATGTTCAAGGTTCTTCCCTAGTTTCCCTTCTATTAGTTTCAGTGTGTCTGGTTTTATGTGGAGATCTTTGATCCACTTAGAATTGAGCTTAGTGCAAGGAGATAAGAATGGGTCAATTTGCATTCTTCTGCGTGTTGACCTCCAGCTGAGTCAGCACCATTTGTTGAAAAGGCTATCTTTTTTCCACTGGATGGTTTTAGCTCCTTTGTCAAAGATCAAGTGACCATAGGAGTGTGGATTCATTTCTGGGTCTTCAATTCTGTTCCATTGATCTACATGTCTGTTACTGTACCAATACCATGCGGTTTTTAACACTATTGCTCTGTAGTACAGCTTGAGGTCCGGGATACTGATTCCCCCAGAGGTTCTTTTACTCTTGAGAATAGTTTTAGCTATTCTGGGTTTTCTGTTATTCCAGATGAATTTTTGAATTGCTCTTTCTAACTCTATGAAGAATTGAGTTGGGATTTTGATGGGGATTGCATTGAATCTGTGTATTACTTTTGGTAAGATGCTCATTTTTACTATTTTAATCCTGCCAATCCATGAGCATGGCAGATTTTTCCATCTTCTGAGGTCTTCTTCAATTTCTTTCTTCAGAGTCTTGAAGTTCTTGTCATACAGATCTTTCACTTGTTTGGTTAGAGTCACGCCAAGATACTTAATATGGTTTGTGGCTATCGTGAAGGGTATTATTTCTCTTACTTCTTCCTCAGCCTGCTTATCCTTTGAGTATAGGAAGGCTTCTGACTTGCTTGAGTTGATTTTATATCCGGCCACTTTGCTGAAGTCGTTTATCAGCTGTAGGAGTTCTCTGGTGGAGTTCTTTGGGTCGCTTATGTATACTATCATATCGTCTGCAAATAGTGATAGTTTGACTTCTTCCTTTCCAATTTGTATCCCTTTGACCTCTTTTTGTTGTCTAATTGCTCTAGCTAGAACTTCAAGTACTATATTGAAAAGATATGGAGAGAGAGGGCAGCCTTGTCTAGTCCCTGATTTTAGTGGGATTGCTTCAAGTTTCTCTCCATTTAGATTGATGCTGGCTACCGGTTTGCTGTAAATTGCTTTTACTATGTTTAGATATGGGCCTTGAATTCCTGATCTTTCCAAGACCTTTAGCCTGAAAGGATGCTGAATTTTGTCAAATGCTTTCTCAGCATCTAATGAGATGACCATGTGGTTTTTTTCTTTGAGATTGTTTATGTAGTGGATTACATTGATGGATTTCCTTATGTTGAACCATCCCTGCATCCCTGGGATGAAGCCTACTTGATCATAGTGAATGATCGTTTTGATGTGTTCTTGGATTCTGTTGGCAAGAATTTTATTGAGTATTTTTGCATCGATATTCATAAGAGAGATTGGCCTGAGATTCTCTTTCTTTGTCGGATCTTTGTGTGCTTTTGGTATTAGTGTAATTGTGGCTTCATAGAACGAGTTGGGTAGTGTTCCTTCTGTTTCTATTTTGTGGAACAGTTTGAAGAGTATTGGTGTTAGGTCTTCTTTGAAGGTCTGATAGAATTCTGCACTAAAACCATCTGGACCTGTGCTTTTTTTGGTTGGAAGACTTCCAATGACAACTTCTATTTCTTTCGGGGTTATAGGACGGTTTATATGGTCTATTTGATCCTGATTTAATTTTGGTACTTGGTATCTGTCAAGGAAATTGTCCATTTCCTCAAGATTTTCTAGTTGTGTGGAATAGAGGTTTTTGGAATAGGATCTGATGATTTTTTGAATTTCCTCAGTTTCTGTTGTTATCTCTCCCTTTTCGTTTCTGATTTTATTAATTTGGATACTATCTCTGTGCCCTCTGGTTAGTCTGGCTAAGGGCTTATCTATCTTGTTGATTTTCTCAAAGAACCAACTCCTCGTTTTGTTGATTCTTTGTATGGTTTTATTTGTTTCTACTTGATTGATTTCAGCCCTGAGTTTGATGATTTCCTGCCTTCTACTCCTCTTTGGTGTATTTGCTTCTTTTTGTTCCAGGGCTTTCAGGTGTGCCATTAAGCTGTTAGTGTATGCTGTCTCCCGTTTCTTTTTGGCGGCACTCAGGGCTATGAATTTTCCTCTTAGCACTGCTTTCATTGTGTCCCATAAATTAGGGTATGTTGTGCCTTCATTTTCATTAACTTTCAAAAAGTCTTTGATTTCTTTCTTTATTTCCACCTTGACCAAGTTATCATTGAGTAGAGCATTGTTCAGCCTCCATGTGTACTTGGGTTTTCTTTTGTTTTTGTTGCCATTGAAGACCACCCTTATTCCATAGTGATCTGATAGGAGGCATGGGATTATTTCTATCTTCTTGTATCTGTTGAGGTCTGATTTGTGACCAATTATATGGTCAATTTTGGAGAAGGTACCATGAGGAGCTGAGAAGAAGGTGTATTCTTTAGCTCTAGGATGAAATGTTCTATATATATCAGTTCCATTTGGTCCAAGGCTTCAATTAGATTCACTGTGTCCCTGTTTAGTTTCTGTTTTCCTGAACGATCCATTTCAGAGAGCGGGGTGTTGAAGTCACCCACTATTATTGTGTGCGGTGCGATGTGTGCTTTGAGTTTTAGTAAAGTTTCTTTTACGAATGAGGGTGCCCTAGCATTTGGAGCATAGATATTCAGAATTGAGAGTTCTTGATGGTGGATTTTTCCCTTGATCAATATGTAGTGTCCTTCTGTGTCTTTTTTGATGACTTTAGGTTGAAAATCAATTTTATCCGATATTAGGATGGCTACTCCCCTCGTTTCTTGGGGCCATTTGCTTGTAAAATTGTTTTCCAGCCTTTTACTCTGAGGTAGTGTTTGTCTTTGACACTGAGGTGCGTTTCCTGCATGCAGCAAAATGCTGGGTCCTGTTTACGTATCCAGTCTGCTAGTCTATGTCTTTTAATTGGGGAATTGAGACCATTGATATTAAGAGAGATTAAGGCATAGTGATTATTGCCATCTGCCATTCTTGACGCTATCTTTATGTTTGAGTGGTTATCTACTTTTGAGTTTGATTCAAGAAGTTTATTATCTCATTTTTTCCAGGGTGTTGTTTCTCTCCCTGTATTGGAGGTTTCCACCTATTATCCGTTGCAGGGCTGGATTTGTGGAAAAATATTGTGAAAATTTGGTTTTATCATGGAATATCTTGGTCTCTCCATCTATGGTGATTGAGAGTTTTGCTGGGTAGAGTAGTCTAGGCTGGCATTTGTGCTGTCTTAGTGTGTGCATGAGATCTGCCCAGGATGTTCTGGCTTTCATAGTCTCTGGTGAGAAGTCTGATGTGATTCGGATAGGTCTTCCTTTGTATGTTACTTGGCCCTTTTCTCTTACTGCTTTTAGTATTCTTTCTTTGTTTAGAACATTTGGTGTTTTGATTATTATGTGACGGGAGGTATTTCTGTTCTGGTCCAGTCTGTTTGGAGTTCTGTAGGCTTCTTGTACGTTCATCGGCATCTCTCTCTTTAAGTTAGGGAAGTTTTCCTCCATAATTTTGTTGAAGATGTTTACTGGCCCTTTAAGTTGCAAATCTTCACTCTCATCTATACCTATAATCCTTAGGTTTGGTCTTCTCATTGTGTCCTGGATTTCCTGGATGTTTTGGGTTACACGTTTTTTGCATTTTGCATTTTCTTTGACTGTTGTGTCGATGCTTTCTATGGAATCTTCAGCACCTGAGATTCTTTCTTCCATCTCTTGTATTCTATTGTTGATGTTTGCATCTATGACTCCTGATTTCTTCCCAAGGTTTTCTATCTCCAAAGTTCTCTCCCTTTGTGATTTCTTAGTTGTTTCTACTTCCTTTTTTAGTTCCTGGATGGATTTGCTGAGATCCTTCACTTGTTTGTTTGTATTTTCCTGTATTTCTTTAAGGTATTTTGCATTACCTCTTTCTGGATTTCTTCCTGATGACCCACGTTCTCCTGCATTTCTCTGAGCGATTTTTGTGTTTCCTCCTCAAGGGATTCCATCTGTTGATCCATCGTCTCCTGCATTTCTTTAAGCAGTTCTCGTGTTTCCTTTGTAAGGGCATCTAACCGTTGATTCATTTCTTTAAGCAATTTTTGTGTTGCCTCCTTATGGGCATCCATCTGTTGACCCATATTCTTCTGCATTTCTTTATGCAAATTTTGGGATTCCTTTGTGCGTGCATCTACCGTTGATTCATCTCGTTAAGCGATTTTTGTGTTGTCTCCTTGTGAGCCTCCATCTTTTGATCCATGTTCTCTTGCATTTCTCTAAGCGATTTTTGTGTTTCCTTTGTAAGGGCTTCTAACCGTTGTTTCATGGTCTCCTGTAACTCTTTATGAGATTTATTTGTGTCCTTCTTGTGATCCTTTAATAGGATCATGAGAAGTGATTTTAAATCTAGATCTTGTCTCTCGGGTGTGGTGGGGTATCCAGGACTTGCTGCTGTTGGAGAGTTGGGTTCGGATGGTCCCACATTACTTTGATTTCTGTTAGTAACATTCCTACGTTTGCCTTTTGCCATCTGGATACCTCTGGTGTTAGTTGGTCCTGCTGTCACTGGCTGTTGGTTGGACCTCCTCTGAGCCTGCAAAGCTATTTCTGCCCCCCCTGGATTACCAGGATTCCCCTGGCACCGATTTCTGGGGCCTGCCTGCTCCTGAGTGACTTTGGAACCCTAATGTGCCTTGCCCCAAGTGATCTTATATTGGGGAGGCCTTGCACATCCAAAGGCTCAGCCTAGTGGATTCCTGGAACAGAGGTTGCCAAAGGGAGGCTGGTAGGCTCCTGCCCTGTGCAGGGGTGTGTGATCTCTCCTAGGGAGGGGAGGGGGCGTCCCTCTACCAGGCAGAAGTCCCACAGCAGAGCTGGCGCGCTGGTTACTGCAGATCAGCCCAGCACTTGGGAGCTGCATCCACACAAGCCGCCCGAGACCCAAGCGATATTATGCCTGTCTGTCTCAGAACCTGGCTGTCCCAAATTCCCAGTCACTGGAGCAAAGATGGCGGAGGGCACTCTCCGTGGTGCTGCTCACCCTGCAGACGCGATGGCCTGCTGATCTGGCACCCAGACGACCACAGTGCTGACCCGTTCTTGGGCGCAGACGGAAGCCCCAACAGGCCGTGTCCCAAGTGATGTTATATTGGGGATAAAGCGTGGGTACCTGTTGCTTCAGTGCAGTCTGCGGGAACAGAGCTCGTTAAGCGATTTTTGTGTTATCTCCTTGTGCGCCTCCATCTTTTGATCCATGTTCTCCAGCATTTCTCTAAGCGATTTTTGTGTTTCCTTTGTAAGGGCTTCTAACCATTGATTCATGGTCTCCTGTAACTCTTTATGAGATTTATTTGTGTCCTTCTTGTGATACTCTAATAGCATCATGAGAAGTGATTTTAAATCCAGATCTTGTCTTTCGGGTGTGGTGGGGTATCCAGGATTTGCTGCTGTTGGAGAGTTGGGTTTGGATGGTCCCACATTACTTTGATTTCTGTTAGTAACATTCCTACGTTTGCCTTTTGCCATCTGGATACCTCTGATGTTAGTTGGTCCTGCTGCCACTGGCTGTTGGTTGGACCTCCTGTGAGCCTGCAAAGCTATTTCTGCCCCCCCTGGATTACCAGGATTCCCCTGGCACCGATTTCTGGGGCCTGCCTGCTCCTGAGTGACTTTGGAGCCCTAATGTGCCTTGCCCCAAGTGATCTTATATTGGGGAGGCCTTGCACATCCAAAGGCTCAGCCTAGTGGATTCCTGGAGCAGAGGTCGCCAAAGGGAGGCTGGTAGGCTCCTGCCCTGTGCAGGGGTGTGTGATCTCTCCTAGGTGGGGGGAGGGGGCGTTCCTCTGCCAGGCAGAAGTCCCACAGCAGAGCTAGCACGCTGGTTACTGCAGATCTGCCCAGCACTTGGGAGCCGCACACACACAAGCCGCCCGAGACCCAAGCGATATTAAGCCTGTCTGTCTCAGAACCTGGCTCTCCTCTGATTATTTTATCTCCCCTTCTAAGTGTGATTAAAGCGTGCTCACTTGGGCCTTCCTGTTTGTTAAACTTCTTATGGTCTCTGGGTTGTACCTTAGGTATTCTGTAGTTTTTGTCTAATATCCACTTATCAGTGAGTACATACCATGGATATCCCTTTGGCTGTGGTTTACCTCACTCAGGATGATATTTTCTAGTTCCATCCATTTGCCTGAAAATTCCATGATGTCCTCATTTTGAATAGCTGACTAGTATTCCATTGTTTAAATAAACCACATTTTCTGTATACATTCTTCAGTTGAGGGATGTCTGGATTGTTTCCAGCTTCTGGCTATTACAAATAAGGCTGCTATGAACATAGTGGAGCACTTGCCCTTGTGGTATGGTCGAGCATCTTTTGAATATATGCCCAGGACAGGTATAGCTGTGTCTTCAGGTAGAAATATTTTCAATTTTCTGAGGAACTGCCAGATTTGGGTCTTGGTTTGCTATATATTACTGTCTTATTTAGGGTTTTACTGCTGTGAACAGATGCCATGGCCAATGCAAGTCTTATAAAGGATGGCATTTAGTTGGCATATAGGTTCAGAGGTTCAGTCCATTATTCTCAAAGCAGGGACATGGTGGCTTCCAGCCAGGCATGGTGCAACTGGTGCTGAGAGTTCTTCATCTTTATCTGAAGGCCTCTATCAGAATTCTAGCTTTCAGGCAGCTAGAACTAGGGTACTAGACCCCATGCCCACAGTAATACACTTTCTTCAACAAGGTTATACCTTCTAATAGTGCCACTCACTGGGCCAAGCATATATAAACCATCACATTCCACTACCTGGTCCCCCATAGGCTTTTTCAGACACATGAGTCTATGGGGATCATGCCTATCCATAGCATAATAAAAATACATTTAGTCAAACTTCCAAAGCCCCTTTAATCTATAGCAATCTCAACAATGTTAAAAGTCCACAGTTCAAGGTCTCTTCTGAAATTTGTCCAATTACTTATTTGTAATCCCAAAAGTAAGACAGGAAACCAGCTGGGCAGAGTCCAAACTCTGCATCTCTATGTCTAATATCAAAGTATTCTTCCAACTCATTTTTCATCTTTGTTGACTGCAACAAACTTTTTTCTTCTGGACTGTTTCTACTCCCTGTTAGCAGCTGTCCTTAATATCTTGGGGTCTCCAAGTCAACGTCAACTTCAGAGATTCTTGTTCCAGTGTCTGGGATTCACATATGATCTTCTGGGCTTTTCCAAATGGCTTGGATCACTTCTCTAGCTCTGCCTTCTGTAGCACTTTAAGCTCTGGTTGATCCACTGGGCTGCTGCTGTTCTTGGTGGTCATCCATGGTACTGGCATTTCCAATACTCTGAGTTCTTCCACTGCAGCTAGGCTTCACAAATAGCTTCTCATAGGCTCTCTTTATGGTGTCAAGCCTCACCTCCTTTGCATGACTCTTTCAGTCCTAGGCCATCAACTGCAACTGAAGCTACACCTTCACCAGTGGCCTTCCCTGGCCTCTCACAGTGCCAAGTCCCAGCTGTTCTTAATGACCACTTCATGCCTTCAAAGCCACTACCACCTGGATGACTCTTACACATTACCAAGTACAACTTCAGTATGAGGTTCAGCCTTGGTTATCTCTGGAACACAGCTTCTGCTTGCTGTAGCAATAGTTGGAGGAATATTGCTATTAGCTATTCTTTGAAGGTCTGGTAGAATTCTGCACTAAAATCATTTGGCCATAGATTTTTTTTTGGTTGGGAGCTTTTTGTAGACTACTATTTCTTTAGGAATTATGGGACACTTTAGATAGTTTACCTGATCTTGATTTTATTTTGGTATGTGTTATCTGTCTAGAAAATCATCCATTCCATCTAGATTTTTCCAGTTTTTTTGACTATAGGCATTTGCAGTTAAGTTTTGATGATTTTTTTGAATTTTCTCAGTTTCTGTTATGTCTCCCTTTTCATTTCTGATTTTTTTTTAAATTTGAATATTGTCTTTGTGCCCTTTAGTTAGTTTGACTAAGTATTTATCCATCATTTTGATTCTCTCAAAGACCCAGCTCTTGGTTTTGTTGATTCTTTGTATCATCCTCATTGTTTTTAATTGATTGATTTCATCCCTGAGTTTGACAATTTCTTACCTTGGTGTGTTTGCTTCTTTATGTTCTAGAGATTTCAGGTGTGCTGTTAAGTTGCTAGTATGGGATCCCTCCAATTTCTTTATGAATGCACTGGGTGTTATGAATTTTCCTCTTAACACTACTTTCATTGCGTTCCAAAAGTTTGGGTATTCTGTGTCTTTAATTGAATCCTATAAAGTCTTTGATTTCTTTTTCTATTTCTTCTCTGATCAAGTTATCATTGAGCAAAGAGTTCAATTTCCATGAGTATGTGGACTTTCTGTTGTTTTTTGTTGTTATTGAAGTCTTTCCTTAGTCCCTTGTGATCTGATAGAATCCATGGGATTATTTTAATCATCTTGTCTCTGTTGAGGCTTGTTTTGTGTCTGATTATATGGTCAGTTTTGGAGAAGGTACGCGGAAGTTCTGAGAATAAGGCATATTATCTTGTTTTGGGGTGAAATTGTCTATGGATATCTGTTAAATCCTTTGGTTCATAAGTTCTGTTAGTTTCACAGTATCTCTGTTTAGTTTCTGTTTCAATGACCTGTCCATTTGTAACTTAGATGTGATTCCATACATCTATGAACACCTGATTTTTGATAAAGAAGCCAGAAATAAACTTTGTAAAAAAGACAGCATCTTTATCGAATGGTGCTAGTCATATTGGGTGGCTGTATATAGAAGAATTCAGATAGATACATACTTATTACCCTAAACAAATAGATCAAAAGGCTCAATATAAACCAGATGCACTGAACATGACAGAAGAGAAAGAAGGAATTAGCCTTGAAGTATAGGAGGAGACTTTTGTGAACAAAAACTATTAACCCAGGCACTAAAATTAACAATTAGTTCCTGCTCCACACTTTGCCTCCATTATTGCTCCTGTAAGTATATTGATCCCTTTCTCAGAGGAACCCAAGCACACCCACTTCAGTCCTCTTAGTAAAGGCCACCCAGAGACTGCTCTACAAGAGGATTCACCCTATAAACAGTCACCAAACCCCACTACTACTATGGACGACAAGAAGCACAAAACAAAAGGAACAAGCAATGGTTGTCTTCAGAGGAGACCTGCCAGAGCCTCACACATACAGAGGCAGATGCTAGCAGTCAACCATTGGTCTGGGAGTGGGGTCCCCAAGGGAGGAGTTGGAGAGTGGTACAGAGGAGCTGAAAGGGCTTACAGCCCCATGGGAAGAACAACGATGTTGGCAAACCAGATGCCCCAAGACTCCCAAGGACTAAACCATCAACCAAGGGGTACACATGGTTCCAGCCAAAAATGTGGGAGAGGAATGCCTTGTCGGGCATCAGTGGGAGAAGTGGTCCTTGGTCAAGTGAAGACTCAATAGATGCCCCAACAAGGGGAAATCGAGGTGGGGGGAGGTGGGAGTGGGTCTGGTGGAGGGGCATATACTTGAAGGCAGGGAGTGGGAGGAGAGGTTGGAGGGTATTGGGGAGGGGGGAAACTGGGAAAGGTTTTACCACTTGAAAAGTAAATGAAGATTATATTTAATAAAAAAAGAAAAAAAAAAGATCAACAATTAGTAAATGAGACCTCAAGAAATAGAAGAGTTTCTGTAAATAAAAATATACCATCACTCAAAGTGGCTGCCTACCAAATAAGAAAAGGTTTTTCTACCAATTACTAATTTGATAGGGTGTTAAAATCTAAAATACATAAAGACCTAAAAAAATTACACATTAAAAAAAAATAATCCAATTTTAAAAAGAAGTTCAGACATAGACACAATTCTCACAGGAAGAATCTCAAATGAACGAAAAACAAAGAAATGCTAAAAATCTTTACTCTTCAGCATAATGTAAGTTAGAAATACTTTGAAATTTCACCTTACACCTCTAAAGTTTGTTTACAATCAATAAAACAAGTGACAGCTCATGATGGTGAGGATGTAGAGCAAGGGGAACACTCACCCATTGCTAGTAAATGTGAAAACATATTCAACTATTATGGAAATCAGTATGACAGTTAACCAGGACAATAGAAATCAACCTACCTCAAGATTCAGTTATACCACTCTTGGGCATAGTGACACTTCATCAGACTACAGAGACAACCTGCTGATCTATTCATAATAGCCAGACATTGGAAGCAATCTAGATAGATGTCCTTCATCTAGTGATAAAAAATTTACACAATGAAGTACATTTACACAATAAAATATTATACAGGCATTATAAAAACTAAATAATGAAATTCACAAGTAAATGAATGGAATTAGAAAAATATTCCGAAGTATCCAGGCTCAGAAAGCCAAATAAGGTATTTGTTTATATGTGGATATTAGGTTGTACCTCAATGATAAGCTATAATCTATAGAATCACAGAGGTTAGGCATAGTGTAAGGAACAGTGGGAGATTTCTGTAGGAAGAGGAAGTAGAATAGATCATTATGCATGGATTGGGGAACTGCAATGAAATGGGGAAGGGGAGAAGAATAGATTGGGGAAGGAAGAGGGTGAGGTGGGAGGAAATACAGGAGAGATAACTAAAATTAAAAGACATTTGAGAGTACTATAAAAACCTAATGCAATAGAAGCTTCCTGAACTATATACATATATGAATTTTGTTGTCCTAGTTAGGGATAATTTTACTGTGTTGAAACACTATATCCAAAAGCAACTTCGTGACAAAAGGTTTTATTTGACTTATATTTCACATCATTGCTTACCCTCAAAAGAAGTTAGAATAGTAACTCAAACATACAGGGAGGCACAAGCTGATGCAGTGTGTGGAGTTGTGCTGCTTACTGGCTTACTCCCCTTGGCTTGTTTAGCCTGTTTTATAATAAAACTGAGGACCATCAGTCCAGGCAGGCTTCACCCTCAATGATCTGACCCCACCATCATCAATCACTATGAAAATGCCCTACAGGCCTGTCTATAGCTAGATCTACTAATGCATTTTTAAAATTGGGGCTCCCGGCAGTTAGGACCTCCAGGCTCAGGGACAGACAGGCATAATATCGCTTGGGTCTCAGGCAGCTTGTGTGTACCCTGATCCCAAGAGCTGGGCAGGTCTGCAGTAACCGACGCGCCAGCTCTGCTGTGGGACTTCTGCCTTGCAGAGGGACCCCCCCGGTCTGGGAGAGATCACACACCCCCGCACTGGGCGGGAGCCTACCAACTTCCCTTTGGCTACCTCTGTTCCTGGATCGACTGCACTGAGGAGACAGGTAGCCAGGTTTCCGCCAATATAACATAGCTTGGGACACAGCCTGTTGGGCATCCATCTGCACCCAAGAGAGGGACAGTGCTGCAGTCCCATCTCCCCTGCAGAGTGATCTGCACCAAGAGAGTGCAGAGTGCACTCTGCCATCTTTGCTCCAGCATCAGGGCATTTGGGACCTCCAGGCTCAGGGACAGACAGGCATAATATCACTTGGGTCTCAGGCAGCTTGTGTGTACCCTGCTCCCAAGAGCTGGGAAGGTCTGCAGTAACTGACGCACCAGGTCTGCTGTGGGACTTCTACCCTGCAGAGGGATTCCCCCCTCCAACCCCCTCCCCCGGAGGGATCACACACCCCTGCACAGGGTAGGAGCCTACCAGCCTCCCTTTGGCGACCTCTGCTCCGGGAATCCACTATGCTGAGCCTTTGAATGTGCAGGGATTCCCCAGTATAACATCACTTGGGGCAAGGCACATCAGGGCTCCAAAGTCACTCAGGAGCAGGGCAAGCCCCAGATATCAGTGCCAGGGGAATCCTGGTAATCCAGGGGTGTCAGAAATAGCTTTGCAGGCTCACAGGGAGTCCAACCAACAAGCCAGTGTCAGCAGGACCAACTAACACCAGAGGTAACCAGATGACAAAAGGCAAATGTAGGAACGTTACTAACAGATATCAAAGTAATATGGCACCATCCAAACCCAGCTTTCCAACAGCAGCAAGTCCTGGATACCGCACCATACCCGAAAGACAAGATCTGGATTTAAAATCACTTCTCATGATGCTGTTAGAGGATTTCAAGAAGGACACAAATAAATCTAATAAAGAATTACAGGAGATCATGAATCAACAGTTAGAAGCCCTTACAAAGGAAACACAAAAATCACTTAGAGAAATGTAGGAGAACATAGGTCAACAGATGGAGGCCCACAAGGAGGCAACACAAAAATTGCTTCAAGAAATGAATCAATGGGTAGATGCACTTTCAAAGGACTCACAAAAATCGCATAAAGAAATGCAGAAGAATATGGGTCAACAGATGGATGCCCATAGGGAGGCAACACAAAAAGTGCGTAAAGAAGTGAATCAATGGATAGATGCCCTTACATATATCTGAGAAACACGAGAATTGCTTAAAGAAATGCAGGAGAGGATGGATCAACAGATAGAAACCCATGAGGAGGAAACACAAAAATCGCTTAGAGAAATACAGGAGAACTTGAGTCAACAGGCAGAAATCCTGAAAGAGGAAATGCAAAAATACCTTAAAGAAATACAGGAAAATACAAACAAAGAAGTGAGGATCTCAGCAAATCCATCCAGGATCTAAAAAAGGAAGTAGAAACAACTAAGAAATCACAAAGGGAGAAAACTTTGGAGATAGAAAACCTTGGGAAGAAATCAGGAGTCATAGATGCAAACATCAACAATAGAATACAAGAGATGGAAGAAAGAATCTCAGGTGCTGAAGATACCATAGAAAGCATAGACTCAACAGTCAAAGAAAATGCAAAAAACGTGTAACCCAAAACATCCAGGAAATCCAGGACACAATGAGAAGACCAAACCTAAGGATTATAGGTGTAGATGAGAATGAAGATTTGCAACTTAAAGGGCCAGTAAATATTTTCAACAAAATTATGGAGGAAAACTTCCCTAACCTAAAGAGAGAGAGAGATGCGGATGAATGTACAAGAAGCATACTGAAATCCAAACAGACTGGACCAGAACAGAAATATCTCCCATCACATAATAATCAAAACATCAAATGTATTAAACAAAGAAAGAATATTAAAAACAGTAAGAGAAAAAGGCCAAGTAACATACAAAGGAAGACCTATCCAAATCACATCAGACTTCTTAGCAGAGACTATGAAAGCCAGAAGATACTGGGCAGATCTCATGCAGACACTAAGAGAACACAAATGCCAGTCTAGACTACTATACCCAGCAAAACTCTCAATCACTATAGATGGAGAAACCAAGGTATTCCATGATAAAACCAAATTTTCACAATATCTTTCCACAAACCCAGCCCTGCAAAGGTTAATAGGTGGAAACTACCAATACAAGGAGAGAAACAACATCCTGGAAAAAACGAGATAGTAACCTTCTTTGATCAAACCCAAAAGTAGATAACCACTCAAACATAAAGATAGCGTCAAGAATAGCAGGTGGCAAGAATCACTATGCCTTAATCTCTCTTAATATCAATGGTCTCAATTCCCCAATAAAAAGACATAGACTAACAGACTGGATATGTAAACAGGACCCAGCATTTTGCTGCATGCAGGAAACGCACCTCAGCGTCAAAGACAAACACTACCTCAGAGTAAAAGGCTGGAAAACAATTTTACAAGCAAATGGTCCCAGGAAACAAGCCGGAGTAGCCATCCTAATATCAGATAAAATTGACTTTCAACCTAAAGTCATCAAAAAAGACACAGAAGGACACTACATATTGATCAAAGGAAAAATCCACCAAGAAGAACTCTCAATTCTGAATATCTATGCTCCAAATGCAAGGGCACCCTCATTCATAAAAGAAACTTCACTAAAGCTCAAAGCACACATCTCACCTCACACAATAATAGTGGGTGACTTCAACACCCCGCTCTCTGAATGCTCTCTGAATTGGATCGTTCAGGAAAGCAGAAACTAAACAGGGACACAGTGAAACTAATTGAAGCCTTGGACCAAATGGAACTAACAGATATATATAGAACATTTCATCCTAGAGCAAAAGAATACACCTTCTTCTCAGCACCTCATGGTACCTTCTCCAAAATCGACCATATAATTGGTCACAAATCAGACCTCAACAGATATAAGAAGATCGAACTAATCCCATGCCTCCTATCAGATCACTATGGAATAAGGGTGGTCTTCAATGGCAACAAAAACAACAGATAACCCACATACACATGGAGGCTGAACAATGCTCTACTCAATGATAACTTGGTCAAGGAGGAAATAGAGAAATCAAAGACTTTTTAAAATTTAATGAAAATGAAGGCACAACATACTCTAATTTATGGGACACAATGAAAGCAGTGTTAAGAGGAAAATTCATAGCCCTGAGTGATGCCAAAAAGAAACGGGAGACAGCATACACTAGCAGCTTAATGGCACACCTGACAGCCCTGGAACAAAAAGAAACAAATACACCCAAGAGGAGTAAAAGGCAGGAAATCATCAAACTCAGGGCTGAAATCAATCAAGTACAAACAAATAAATCCATACAAAGAATCAGCAAAACTAGGAGTTGGTTCTTTGAGAAAATCAACAAGATAGATAAGCCCTTATCCAGACTAGTCAGAGGGTACAGAGACAGTATCCAAATTAACAAAATCAGAAACGAAAAGGGAGAGATAACAACAGAAACTGAGTAAATTCAAAAAATCATCAGATCCTACTTCAAAAGCCCGTATTCAACACAACTAGAAAATCTCGAGGAAATGGACAATTTCCTTGACAGATACCAAATACTGAAATTAAATCAGGATCAAATAGACCATCTAAACTGTCCTCCTTTCGGGGAAGGAGGAGAAGGGAAAAGGGAAATGATTTTGAATGTAAATAAAAAAAACTTAGAAAATAAAATAAAATTAAAATAAAAGAAAGTAAAAAAAAAATTGGGGCTCCCTCCTTTTCAGTGACTCTAGAATGTGTCAAGTTGATTTAAAACTAGCCAGCACAGTGGTCTAACCAAAATCATCAATTAATCAGGGAAATAATTCTTCAATTATCCATCTCTTGTCACCAAACAAAATTCACAGTCTTGAGATGGTATTATATTTTATTTAGTTGTTGGCCAAAGGAGTCCCATAGGAACTCAGAAGCAATCGAGGCTGCTGCCAAGTCTATAGGATTCCACCGCAAGGCTCCATTGCTGACGATACCACCTACATAGTGCATCAAACATGGAGAAGTTGAGTTGGCACCTACCTGGAGCATTTACTCCTTTATTCTAGTACTTTTGGTACAGGAAGATACTCTGTATGCTAGCAAAAGATAAATGTAAATACCAACCCAGCCTCAAAACCTTTGATCAATAGTGGAGTCTTTCTGTCAAGAGATATTAGGACAGTGGTAGAACAAGGCTTGTTGGAGCAGACAACCAAAATCTAATTTGATTTAAAGCTGTCTGTACAAGATAGAACCCAACATTCTTTGGGTAGCTAAGTACCTGAGACTACACAGCCCTTGGACATAGAGTAAAACTAAACACTACTGTTCTAAAAATAAAGCAGCAATGAAATGACTTGAAATGCCCTTCTGGTATACTAATCTACCAGTACTTTGCATACCCCTTATTAGATAAGCTTCCTCCTGCAGCAGATGGGAATAAATACAGAGATTCATAGCTAGACATTATGTATAGAGTGAGAAGAGAACCCTTGGAACACACGACCCTAAGTGGAATGTCTCCAACAAATTCCTCCCTTCAAGGCTCTAAGAACCCTGTGGAAAAGGAGACAAGAGACTGTAAGATCTAGCGGGTTTGGAATGTATCAAGAAAGCAAGGCCCACTAAATCAGCATGATCAAAGTATATATGAACTTACAGATTGGAGGAACATGTTCAGGGCATGCATGGGCCTGCACCAGGTCTTTGTGTCTATGACTTTCAGTTTAGTGTGGTTTCAAGATTACTTAGTGTGAGAACATGTTGGTCTGCTTCTTGTGTCTTCTCTTGGCATAAGTTTTTGTTGTTGTTTGTTTGTTTGTTTAATTCAAGTGTGTTAGTTTTTGTTTTATCTTGTTATATTTTATTGTTATCTATTAGAAGCCTGTTTCTTTTCTAATGAGAGATGGAAAGGGAGTGGATATGGAAGAGAGGGGAGTTGGGAAGGATTTGGGAGAGAGTAGAGAAAGGAGAAACTGCAACTAAGATTTATTTTTGTGAGCGAAAAAATTCTATTTTAAATAAAAGGAAAAAAGTCTTCAACACCCTTTGTCATCAGGGACGCAATTCAAAAGTACTTTGAGATTTCGTGTTATTCCAGTCAGAGTGGTCAAGATCAATAAATCATATGGCAGTTTCCATTGCTAGTGGGAGAGCAATCTTGAACAAACACTTTGGAAATAAGTGTGATGTTTTTTCAGTACCACTCTTGGGCATATACCTAAATGATGGTTCATCCTATTACAAAGACACTTGCTCAACTATCTTCATTGCCACTCTATTTATAATAGTCAAAAATTAAAAATAACTTAGATGTCTGTTAACAGATAAATTGATAAAAACAGTGTGGTTTACTTACATAATTGAATTCTAACTAGCCTTTAAAAAGATGAAATTGTGAAATTTGAAGATAAGTGGACAGAACTAGAAAAAAAATGTATCCTGGGTGATGTAAACCAGGCCCAGAAAAAATTACTTATATATGCATTGTAGCTGTTAAGCCAATGATAAGAAAGACACAATCCATATATCCACAGAGGTTAGCTGTAGAATAAGGGACTAGGGTAGATGAATGAATCTTACTAGGAAGGGGAAGTAGATTAGATAATTAAGTATGGACAGAGGGGGATTGGAATAAGAGGTTCAAATGATAAGGGATGGGGAAGCAGAGGGTAAGAGATGGAATTTGAGGAGGGGAGCCTAAAACTAAAGGCTAGAAAGATATGCTTTAAATTTTTTTTTTCTTGATTTACCATAGGTTATTGCTTGTCATAATATTCTATCCCTTATTTCATGAAAACCCTTGTGGGGATGGTGGGAATGGCAAAAATGTTAAGGAAGATGTTTCTTTAGATTTTAGAGAAGCTGAAAAGATTTAAAATATGGAAGGAAGGATACATCCCAGAAATAGGCTGAAGTATATACCTGGTGCTAAAATTATTCTGACAAATTTACACTGAAGAAATTTGAGGTAGCACAGGTGTAAGGATATTAGCATGATTTTTAAATAATTATAATTTAAATATTATGAGGTTACTAAACAACTGAAGTGCTCTTGCCAGTTTCATATATATAAACAGAATATTCATTTAGTTCTGGAATCAAGTGTTTTAAATGTAGAAAAAGTTATCTTCAGGATCACATGTTTTTAAAATATACATAAAGTAAAAATTATTGTGTTTCCAATCAGAAACCAATAGCTAATGAGGTCTTTAATTCTGGAGGAAGGAGGGTTACTCTAGATATTTAGCTATGTTGATATGTCATAAATATTTTTGTTTATAATCATAATCAAATGGTACTACTGGCCTTAATCTAAAAAGATTCTCTTTGCAATGAACTGTGGTGAAGGCAAAGTTTCATAGATATCTAAGGGGTTGAAGACAAGGGACAGCTGTGTTCTCATTTATGTTTTTTCCTCTAAGGTTCAGGGAACATGACAAATAAAGGGGATGGAAAGAATGTTAAGATCAGAAGATAGGGAGAAGGTATGTGAAATGCTTTCTTCTGGGTATAACATGGCCTTAGGAAGTAGGCTGCAGTTACTTGTATTGGGTTTGCATATGACTGGACCTTTCATAGATTGGGGAAGGGCTGATGGCTTTCAGGGAGGAACAAACATTATCTTCATTTGTTTATCCACAGATGATTCCATGATGGTTTCAAAGGATAGTTGAAACACACAGTTACATAGAGGAAGTTATTACACTCAGTGGGTTAAAAGACCATGATAAAGTGAAATGTAGGGGTTAGGATGCATTGATAGGGATGGGAAGAAAATAGGAGTCAGTGGTGAGTTAATGTAACCAGAATTCTTTACATTCAGGGATGAGATTGTCAAAAAACGACTTTTAAAAAAACTGGTTATTTATTTATATCTCAATCACAACTTCCCCTCTCTCCTCTTCTTCTAGTCCCCCCCCCTTCATCCCTTCACTCTTCTTCTCTTTCTCCTCAGAAAAGGGGAGGCCTCCCATCTTATCAACCCGCCTTGATATATCAAGTTACATTAAGACTAGGCAGCATCTTCCGCTTTGGGTAGACAAGGCAGTCCAATTAGGGGAAATGATCCAAAGGTAGGCAATACAGTCAGACATAGCCCCTGCTCCCACTTTAGGAGTTCCACATAAAGACCCAGCTACACAACTGTTACATATTTGCAGAGGGCCTAGGCTTCTCCCATTCACACTCTCTAGATGACAGTCCAGTCTCTATGAGTCTTTATCAGCCCAAGTTAGTTGATTCTTTAGGTTTTCTTTTGGTGTATTTGACTCCTTTGGCTCCTTAAATCCTTCCTCCCCATCTTCCACAGGATTCTTCAAGCTCCACTTAATGCTTGCTGTGTGTCTCTGAATTAGTTTCTATCAGCTGTTTGTGTGAACACTCTCTGATGACATTTATATCAGGCTCTTCTCTTCAAGTATAGCAAAATATCATTAATACTGTGAGGGGTGGAATCCCTTTGGTAGCAGGAGTCTCAAGTCCAGCCAGTCCTTGGTTGACCCTTCCTCCAAATTCTGCTCCATATTTTAACTCTGAATATCTCATAGGTAGGACAATTTGGGTCTAGAGTTTTATGGCTGGGTTGGTTTTCCAATCCCTCCAATTGAAGTCCTGCTTTGTTATTATAGGAGATGGTCAGTCCAAGCTTCATATCCCTTATTTCTAGGAGTCTTAGTTAGGGACACTCTCTTAGATTCTTGGGGGGTTTCTATTGTTCTGTGTTTCTAGCATATCCCAGAGATGCTCGCCAGTTCCATCTGGTTGTCGTTCCAAGTACAAAGAACGTCTTGAATAAAAGGAAAAGAAAAAAAAACAGCAACTAAAATATGGAAGCAGACAAGTAACAAAAGAACCAAAATGTAGAAAATTAATGAATGTGTGAGATGTGATTCTTCAGTTTTTTAAATGACACTCCCATGTATTAGCTGCTCTGGACAGAAGAGAGTTATTTTTTTTTCATTTTTATACATAAAATCTACCAATAAGTGTTTTTGAGTTAATATTATTGTTAGTTTTATTTGTCAAATACAATCTAAAATCCTTTGGGAAAGGACTCAAATTAACCTAAGGGTATATATGGAAGGGAAGGTGTTAACTGGGGCAAGGAGACACATAACGAATGTTGCTAGCAGTATTTGTTGGGCTGAACTATATAAGAACAAGCAAAGTGTTAGACTGGAGGTTTCGAGTCGAAGACAAGATGGCCTGTATTAAAAGGCCCTTCTCTTCTAACCAAGAGCCAGCACTTACAAGAGCCCTCGCAAAACATTGGACAAAGTCACCTCCTAGTTTCGGACTTCAAGTGATCAATGGACCTAAGTACTACCTACAGGGCTCTAAATTCACGAAATAAAGCTATGCCCCCAGTTTCTCATCATCACATCACAACTACTCCCCACTCTCCTTTAAGAATTCCCTACCCCACCATAGCCTTGCAATTTCATTAGTGCCCTCCTGTGATTTCCATGAACCTGCCTGTGAGCTGCCCCAGTAAACCTGCCATTTTAGCTACAAATTCAGCTCAATTTGATTTATTATGTTGGTAGAAAAGCAATTCAAGATCTTTGTTCCGGCAACAGAGCAGTTGGGACCTCCAGGCACAGGGATAACCAGGCATAATGTCACTTGGGACACGGTCAGTTTGTGTGCTCCCTGCACCCAAGAGCTGGGCAGTTCTGTGGTCACCTACATGGCAGCTCTGCTGTGGGACATCTACACTGCAGAAGGATCGGCACTGGGAGAGAGCGCACCCACACAGGGAGGGAGCACACCAGCCTCCCCTTGGTGACCTCTGCTCCGGAGATTGACTACACTGAGCCTCCGGGTACCCAGGGACTCCCCTATATATCATCGCTTGGGACACAGCCTACTGGGCTTCCATCTACGCCCAAGAGCGGGACAGCTCTGTGGTGTCTGGGTGCCAGTTCTGTTGTGGGCCATCTGCCCTGCAGAGTGATCTGCATGGAGAGGGTGCACAGTGCACTCTGCCATCTTTGTTCCGGCAACAGAGCAGTTGGGACCTCCAGGCACAGGGATTACCAAGCATAACATCACTTGGGACTCGGCCAGCTTGTGTGCTCCCTGCACCCAAGAGCTGGACAGTTCTGTGGTCACCTATGTGCCAGGTCTGCTGTGGGACATCTGCCCTGCAGAGGGACATGCACTTGGAGAGAGCACACTGGGAGTGAGCACACCAGCCTTTCCTTAGCCACCTCTGCTCCGGGGATTGACTACTCTGAGTCTCCAGGTACACAGGGATGCCCCAAGTATAACACACTTGGGGCAAAACACATCAGGACTCCAAAGTCACTCGGAAGCAGGGCAGCCCCTCAGCAATTGGTGCCAGGGGAATCCTGGTCATCCAGGAGGTGGGCAGAGATAGCCTTGCAGACTCACAGGAGGTCCAACCAACAGCCAGTGACAGCAGGACCAACTAACACCAGAGGTAACAAGATGGCAAAAGGCAAATGTAGGAACATTACTAACAGAAATCAAGGAAATATGGTACCATCCAAACCCAACTCTCCAAAAGCAGCAAGTCCTGGATACTCCATCACACCCAAAAAGCAAGATCTGGATTTAAAATCACTTCTCAAGATGCTACTAGAGGATTTCAAGAGGACATAAATAAATCTCATACAGAAATACAGGAGAACACGAATCAATGGATAGAAGCCCTTACAAAGGAAAAACAAAAATCGGTTAAAGAAATGCAGGAGAATACGGGTCAACAGAGGGAGGTCCATAAGGAGGCAACACAAAAAAACATTAAAGAAATGAATCAATGGGTAGATGCCCTTACAAAGGAACCACAAAAATCACTTAAAGAAATGCAGGAGAATATGGATCAACAGATGGAAGCCCATAAGGAAGAAACATAAAAATGCCTTAAAGATATACAGGAGAACTTGGGTCAACAGGCAGAAATCCTGAAAGAGGAAATGCAAAAATATCTTAAAGAAATACAGGAAAACACAAACAAAAAAGTGAAGGATCTCAGCAAATCCATCCAGGATCTAAAAAAAGGAAGTAGAAACAACTAAGAAATCACAAAGGGAGAAAACTTTGGATAGAAAACCTTGGGAAGAAATCAGGAGTCATAGATGCAAACATCAACAATAGAATACAAGAGATGGAAGAAAGAATCTCAGGTGCTGAAGATACCATAGAAAGCATCGACTCAAACGTCAAAGAAAACACAAAATGCATAAAACTTGTAACACAAAGCATCCAGGAAATCCAGGACACAATGAGAAGACCAAACCTAAAGATTATAGGTGTAGATGAGAGTGAAGATTTGCAACTTAAAGGGCCAGTAAATATCTTCAACAAAATTATGGAGGAAAACTTCCCTAAACTAAAGAGAGAGAGATGCTGATGAACGTACAAGAAGCCTACTAAAATCCAAACAGACAGGACCAGAACAGAAATACCTCCCATCACATAATAATCAAAACACCAAATGTACTAAACAAAGAAAGAATATTAAAAGCAGTAAGAGAAAAAGGCCATGTAACGTATAAAGGAAGACCTATCTGAATCACATCAGACTTCTCACCAGAGACTATGAAAGCCAGAAAATCCTGGGCAGATCTCATACATACTCTAATCGAACACAAATGCCAGCCTAGACTACTATACCCAGCAAAACTCTCAATCACCATAGATGGAGAGACCAAGATATTCCATGACAAAACCAAATTCACACAATATCTTTCCACAAACCCAGCTCTGCAAAGGATAATAGGTGGAAACCGCAAATACAAGGAGAGAAACTATACCCTGGAAAAATTGAGATAGTAACCTTCCTTGATCAAACCCAAAAGTAGATAACCACTCAAACATAAAGATAGCATCAAGAATAGCAGGTGGCAATAATCACTATTCCTTAATCTCTCTTAATATCAATGGTCTCAATTCCCCAATAAAAAGATATAGACTAACAGACTGGATACATAAATAGGACCCAGCATTTTGCTGCCTGCAGGAAATGCTCCTCAGTGTCAAAGACAAACACTACCTCAGAGTAAAAGGCTGGAAAACAGTTTTACAAGAAAATGGTCCCAGGAAACAAGCCAGAGTAGCCATCCTAATATCAGATAAAATTGACTTTCAACCTAAAGTCATCAAAAAAGACACAGAAGGACACTACATACTGGTCAAAGGAAAAATCTACCAAGAAGAACTTTCAATTTTGAGTATCTATGCTCCAAATGCAAGGGCACCCTCATTCGTAAAAGAAACTTTCCTAAAGCTCAAAGAACACATCGCACCTCACAGAACAATAGTGGGTGACTTCTACACCCCGCTCTCTGAATTGGATCGTTCAGGAAAGCAGAAACTAAACAGGGACACAGTGAATCTAATTGAAGCCTTGGACCAAATGGAACTAACAGATATATATAGAACATTTCATCCTAGAGCTAAAGAATACACCTTCTTCTCAGCACCTCATGATACCTTCTACAAAATTGACCATATAATTGGTCACAAAACAGACCTCAACAGATATAAGAAGATCGAACTAATCCCATGCCTCCTATCAGATCACTATGGAATAAGGATGGTCTTCAATAACAACAAAAACAACAGAAAGCCCACATACAGTTGGAAGCTGAACAATGCTCTACTCAATGATACCTTGATCAAGGAAGAAATAAAGAAAGAAATCAAAGACTATAAAATTTAATGAAAATGAAGGCACAACATACCCTAATTTATGGGACACAATGAAAGCAGTGCTAAGAGGAAAATTCATATCCCTGAGTGCCTCCATAAAGAAACGGGAGAGAGCATACACTAGCAGCTTAATGGTACACCTGAAAGCCCTGAAACAAAAGAAGCAAATACACCCAAGAGGAGTAGAAGGCAGGAAATCATCAAACTCAGGGCTGAAATCAATCAAGTAGAAACAAATAAAACCATACAAAGAATCAACAAAACTAGAAGTTGGTTCTTTGAGAAAATCAACAATATAGATAAGCCCTTAGCCAAACTAGCCAGAGGGCACAGAGACAATATCCAAATTAACAAAATCAGAAATGAAAAGGGAGAGATAACAAGAGAAACTGAAGAAATTCAAAAAATCATCAGATCCTACTACAAAAGCCTACATTCAACACAACTAGAAAATCTAGAGGAAATGGACAATTTCCTAGACAGATACCAAATACCAAAATTAAATCAGGATCAAATAGACCATCTAAACCGTCCTATAACCCCTGAAGAAATAAAAGTGGTCATTGGAAGTCTTCCAACAAAAAAAGCACAGGTCCAGATGGTTTTAGTGCAGAATTCTATCAGTCCTTCAAAGAAGACCTAACACCAATACTCTTCAAACTATTCCACAAAATGGAAACAGAAGGAACACTACCCAACTCGTTCTATGAAGCCACAATTACGCTAATACCAAAATCACACAAAGATCCGACAAAGAAAGAGAATCTCAGGCCAATCGCTCTTATGACTATCGATGCCAAAATAATCAATAAAATTCTTGCCAACCAAATCCAAGAACACATCAAAATGATCATTCACCATGATCAAGTAGGCTTCATCCCAGGGATGGAGGGATGGTTCAATATAAGGAAGTCCATCAATGTAATCCACTACATAAACAATCTTAAAGAAAAAAACTACATGGTCATTTCTTTAGATGTGGAGAAAGCATTTGACAAAATTCAGCATCCTTTCATGTTAAAGGTCTTGGAAAGATCAGAAATTTGAGGCCCATATCTAAACATAGTAAAAGCAATTAACAGTAAACCTGTAGCCAACATTAATCTAAATGGAGAGAAACTTGAAGCAATCCCACTAAAATCAGGGACTAGACAAGGCTGTCCTCTTTCTCCATATCTTTTCAATATAGTACTTGAAGTTCTAGCTAGAGAAATTAGACAACAAAAGAAGGTCAAAGGGATACAAATTGGAAAGGAAGAAGTCAAACTATCATTATATGCCGACGATATGATAGTATACTTAAGCAATCCAAAGAACTCCACCAGAGAACTCCTACAGCTGCTAAACAACTTCAGCAAAGTGGCCGGATATAAAATCAACTCAAGCAAGTCAGTAGCCTTCCTATACTCAAAGGATAAGCAGACTGAGAAAGAAATAATAGAAATGATACCCTTCACGATAGCCACAAACAATATAAAGTAGCTTGGTGTGACTCTAACCAAACAAGTGAAAGATGTGTATGACAAGAACTTCAAGTCTCTGAAGAAAGAAATTGAAGAAGACCTCAGAAGATGGAAAAATCTTCCGTACTCATGGATTGGCAGGATTAATATAGTAAAAATGACCATCTTGCCAAAAGCAATATACAGATTCAATGCAATCCCCGTTAAAATCCCAACTCAGTTCCTCATAGAGTTAGAAAGAGCAATTCAAAAATTCATCTGGAATAACAGAAAACCCAGAATAGCTAAAACTATTCTCAAGAGTAAAAGAACTTCTGGGGGAATCAGTATCCCAGACTTCAAGCTGTACTACAGAGCAATAGTGTTAAAACTACATGGTATTGGTACAATGACAGGCATGTAGATCAATGGAGCAGAAATGAATCCACACTCCTATGGTCACTTGATCTTTGACAAAGGAGCTAAAATCATCCAGTGGAAAAAAAATAGCCTTTTTAACAAATGGTGCTGGTTCAACTGGAGGTCAACATGCAGAAGAATGCAAATTGACCCATTCTTATCTTCTTGCCCTAAGCTCAATTCCAAGTGGATCAAGAACCTCCACATAAAACCAGACACACTGAAACTAATAGTAAGGAAACTAGGGAAGAACTTTGAACATATAGGCACAGGGGAGAATTTCCTGAACAGAACTCCAATAGCTTATGCTCTAAGATCAAGAATTGACAAATGGGACCTCATAAAATTACCAAGTTTCTGTAAGGCAAAGGACAGTGTCAAAAAGACACAGCGGCAACCAACAAACTGGGAAATGATCTTTACCAACCCTACATCCGACAGAGGGCTATTATCCAATATATACAAAGAACTCAAGAAGTTAGACTCCAGAGAGCCAAATAACCCTGTTAAAAAATGGGATGCAGAGCTAAACAAAGAGTTCTCACCTGAAGAATATCTAATGGCTGAGAAGCACCTAAAGAGATGTTCATCATCCTTAGTCATTTGGGAAATGCAAATCAAAACCACCCTGAGATTCCATCTCACACTAGTCAGAATGGCTAAGATCAAAAACATAGGAGACAGCAGTTGTTGGCGAGGATGTGGAAAAAGAGGAATACTCCTCCACTGCTGGTGGGATTGCAAGTTGGTACAACCACTCTGGAAAGCAGTCTGGCGGCTCCTCACAAAACTGGGCATGACACTCCCGGAGGATCCTGCTATACCACTCCTGGGCATATAGCCAGTGGCTTCTCACTATGTTTGTAGCAGTCTTATTTATATTACCCAGAAGCTGGAAAGAACCCAGATGTCCCTCAGCTGAGGAATGGATTTAGAAGTTGTAGTATATATACGCAATGGAATACTACTCTTCAATTAAAAACAATGAATTCATGAAATTCTTAGGCAAATGGTCAGAACTGGAAAATATCATACTTAGTGATGTAACCCAGTCACAAAAGAACACACATGGCATGCAGTCACTGATAAGGGGATATTAACACAGAATCTTGGAATACCCAAGACACAATTCGCATATTGATAGATTTCCAAGAAGATGGAAGGAGAGACCCCTCATCCTGGAAAGACTGGATGTAAGGGAATGCCAGGACAGAGAAGCGAGAGGGGGTTGAATGGGTAACAGGGGGAGGGAAGAGAGCTTATGGGACTTTTGGAGAGGGAGGAAATGGGAAAGGGGTAATCATTTGGAATGTAAATAAAACAATAAAGAAAATAAAAAATAAAGAAAAGCAATTCAAAAAAGTAAGCTGAGCAGTCTATGTGCATTTGTTTCTCCATCTCTGCTCTTGCCTGTGGCTGTTACATCACTGGCTGCTTCTACTTTCTGTCCCATCTTTCCTGCACCGATGGACTGTAGCCTGCAGTTGTAGTTACATGAAG
Organism: Tokudaia tokunoshimensis; assembly: GCA_036184795.1. Taxonomy (NCBI): domain Eukaryota; kingdom Metazoa; phylum Chordata; class Mammalia; order Rodentia; family Muridae; genus Tokudaia; species Tokudaia tokunoshimensis. Next base: position 65,268,337 of record BTHU01000012.1, on the reverse strand, counting down.
GTGCTGTTTTGTCAGAATATTTCATCACAGCAACAGAAACAAAACCTGAAGCATTCAATTCCTCTGTATTTTAACTTTTTTCTTACCTTTCAAATGAAAATCACTTTAGCCCATGAAACCATTATTCCATCTTAAGAAGAAATGATCTTAGTTAATGACTTCTGTATAACAGTGACAAAATACTTGAGAAAGTCCACTAAGAGAAGAGAGATAATCTTGGCTTGTGATGTCAGAGGTACTAGTGTAGGTTGCTAAACCTCCTTTCCGTGAACTTTTTATTAAAGAAGGATATCTCTGTAGGCCAGGGTAAAACAACAACAACAACAACAACAACCACAACAACAACAACCACCAACAACAAGGAAAAAAGTATTCTAAGCAAATAGAACTAGGGAGCAACAAGCAGTTGTAAATATTTTTCTTTTTTTCCTCATTTTTGGTAGTAGCCATCCTAACATGTGTAGGCTGATGTATTATTGTGGGTTTGACCTGCATTTCTAAGGCAAATACTAACTGAATACATTTCCACATACCCATTGTTCACTTGTTCTTTTATTAAAAAGGAGAGCACTCAGGTTATTTGCCCATTGTAATTGAGTTGTTTATTTTGGCTGTTAAGTTATGTGATGATGTCCTATATATACTGTATTATTAATATTGAAGAGAATTCCATTTTGTAAAGATGATGCTATCTACTTATTCATTTTACTATTATCAATTGTTGGGTTGTTTCTTGTTTGCTATGAATAGTAAGTGTAGGCATATTCTTATTGAAATCCATGGGTGCTGTTAGAATTTTTATTTTGGTATACTGATAAGTTGTTTGCTTCACAATATGTGGTTTTATCCTAAAGAATTGAGATAGAAAATTTGTTACTTTGCAGGATTTTAACTAAGATAATAGTCATCTTCTCAGAAAGGAATTAAATTGCTAGTGTGTTTTCTCAAATATGATACTAGATGCTGTGACATTTTGCACAGAGAAGAGATTGACAAATAATAGCTATCTAAAATAGCATCATTTACTTCTTTGTTTATCTTAGTGTATCCTATTCCTGATTTGTTTTAGCCTTTTTTAGAGAATTTACTAGGGTTTATATTATATATCATATAGAACTTAAATACAATAAACTTTGAATGCAATTGTTACAAAAGAAGCAACTTCTTTGTGATGCTAATATGAGAGGTACATCATTGCTATTTGGTACATTACTTATTTTTTATGCAGACTTTAATATGAATTTTATACAATTTTAAAGGAAAGTGGTTGAGTTGATATATCATAGAGGTATGTTTTATTAATGTCCTTCCCAATGTCAATTCAAAACCTATTCAGTGTGTAGATTAGACTGTGAAATGTTATGAGAAGTGTTGATGGATTACCACTAATGCTATCTAAATGGAACACATATATACCATCCTCATAAGACAATCTCATCTAACTTAGTTGCTGTTAGTGTAGCTTACATTGTTATTCAGTTAATAGTAGGCTTACAACCCCTGTGTTTCTAGACACTTCACTGTGCAAAATGTAAGGCTGACAGTAGTATTCCTCTTCAAAAAGTATGGTAGCCTTTGAAAATTGCTCAGAATTAATTTGTTTTGAGTTAAAGAAAATTAGTCTACTAAATGAAGCCTATATAAAATATCATTACACATGGCTAAAAGACTATCTTCCTAGGATAGCTGAAAACCCACATATTTTATGACTCAAGAGAAGTACTCTCATATATATATATGTGTGTATATATATACATATATATAAATATATTATATAAAGTGATCTTATTCATTCCAACCACCGAGCTTTCTGCCTTCTGATGTGATTCAGAGATCAAGCAAAGTATAAACACATTTAGAACCTTAGTCCTTAGAATACTGGCCTCATCCATCAGCAAGATTGACAAGGTCTGAGACAAAGCATTATGCTTGGCACATAACCTGCTTGAAATTTTCCTGTGGCTATAATGTAACACACCTGACAGATGTGTGAGTCACTTAACACAGCAAGGGATATTCATAAACAACTCTGGCTTCAGCATCACAGGGATTATTTTTCTTTTGTCTGCCTGAAGTTATATGGCCTGTAATCAATAAATGATTGAAGCATAACTAGGCAAAACATAGCATATGATATAATTGTCATGCAAAGTTTCTCTTGCTTGCAAAGCTTATAACAGCTCAGAAACTGAGATGCATTTCACCTTGGAGGAAAGCATGCTACAGTTGTCTTCCTTTTTTGACCTGACCTAGCTTGCCAGAAAAAGTATCAAAGATATTTGCTCATTGAGAAAGTGATATGCGATATAGATACAAGTTTGGTAATTCCTTAAGGCTGTGATGCCTGTTGATAAATCCATGTTAATTTTACATTCAACATGGCGAACAGAAACAGCTACAAGAACACTGCTTTATATTTCCAGTAAAAATGCCTCTGATTGAGAGAGACAAAAAAAGAGGGCAGAAATGAACATACACCATCTGTAGTTTTTCAAATTATATCATAAATCTTAAGGAGTAGAGATAGATGCTATTAATTTAAATGTCATGTTTGCATAGAATGAAGCACAGCAATTTTAAATTTGGCTTTATTAAGGTTTCTTTTTTAGCTCAAGTTTCTCATTTGGCAAATAGCAATTGTAGCAAATGCTTACTGATAAAGTTTATTTAAGCCCTTTGGGGAGCAGTAACAAGCAGGGAGCACAGTACTTTAAAAGTAACATTTTATTGCATTTATAACTTATTACATAATCAAATCTTCTTTTAGCATACAATTATACAGGGAATTCAGAAATAGGCAAATTAACAATATTTTAAAAGAACAAATAAATCGCATATGTGAACCATAATGGTCCCTGTAAATGATGCCCCCTTCATATACATATCTCCTTTTTCTGTCATAATAGATATACTAGGAAACATTCTGATGTTGTTTGAATAGGTCATGGCCTTCTCCATTTTCCTTGAGGGTTTAGTGATTTACTGGGTGCAGCTGCAGATGCAGATGCAGAAATTGTTTCATCTTAGAAAATAACCAGTTAGCACTTTTGTGCCCAAAGGTGTGTAGAAGTTAATGAAAACATTGTAGAAGGTGATGTCAAAGTACAAAAGATAGATTGGAATTCAGAAAGACATACATGTTCCGAGTCAGAAATTAGTCTGAGAATTTCTTTTTCTAATGTTTTATTTAATTTTCTAGCTAGCTATAGAATCATAACTTTCCTAACATGTAAATCCAGACTCTGGCATGTTCAGCCTGCAATCTAAATTATGAGCCATTGTTAATGGTGCTATTTTCTTAGCTAGTTTCAGGATTAAATTTCTTTGGACAGGAACTTCTTAAGTCCAGAATGACTTATAAATTTTTATCTGGAGTTATATTTTAATTTTAAATCTATTAATAAGAGAAGTGAGTATCACTCTGAAATTGTCTAAACAGATGACAGTGTGCCTATGGGATGCTTGTTGGTCCTTCACACATAAGCACAACATTGGTTTCCTAAGGAAAGTCATAGCTTGTCTTGATGACCCACTACTTTGTGGTGCTCCCATTGCACAGAACTCTTTATAATAAGTGAAAATAGTCTAGTTTTACATTTATTTTTGACTATTTGATTAATATCACCCTCTTACAGGTTTCAAAGCTAAAGGGATTCTGTACTTGGTTCATCCTCATATTTTTGGGGTACAGTGTGTTTTAGGTATGGACTTTATTTTATTTTTAGCACTTAAGATGAATATTTATTAAGATGTTTAAAACCAAAGAAATTTGACAGAATAGTAGTTTAGGACAAATACTACACAAGATAATGAGACATTCATGATGTTAAAGCTAATTTTGCCCCCTCTTTTTTCCCCCTTTTATTAAAAGGAGATTCTTTTTTCATAGAATATATCCCGATTCCACTTTCCCGTCCCTTTCCTCTTCTCAATTCTGTCTAACTACCCTCCCTTCTGGATCTACTCCCTTTGTGTCTCTCATAACAAAACAATAAGCTTCTAAAAGATAACAACAAACAACAAAATAAAACATAATAAGGTAAAACAAAAAAATCACACTGAATTTGAATATGGCAAACAGAAGAAAAAGAGCCCAAGAGAAGGCCCAAGAACCAGAGAATGGTTCATTTACACACTCTGAAGTTCCTTTAAAATGCAAAACTGAGCCAGGCAGTGGTGGCACATGCCTTTAATCCCAGTCCTTGGGAGGCAGAGGCAGGTGGATTTCTGAGTTCGAGGCTAGCCTGGTCTACAGAGTGAGTTCCAGTACAGCCAGGGCTATCTAGAGAAACCCTGTCTCGAAAAACCAAAAAAAAAAAAAAAAAAAAAAAACAACACCAAAACTGAAAGTTGTAATATATAGAAAGAGGATCTGGAGGCCTTGTGTTTGTTACTTTGTTCTCTCTGAGCTCATATGGGCTTTGCTCAGTTGGTCTAGAGCACCGTATTCTCTTGATATTCTCAATCCCCTTTTGCTCTTTTAATCTTTATTTTCTGGTCCTTCCTCTCAGCGTTCCCTTAGCACTGAGGGGAGGGATTTGATGGAAGCATTCCATTTAGAACTTTGTATTCTGAGGTTTTACTCTTGGCATAATATCTGGCTGTGGGTCTTTGTATTTGTTCCCATCTGCTTCAGGAAGATTCTCTGATGATGGCTATCTAAGACACCGATATGAGTTTAACAGAATATTATTTTTTTTTAAATATAGTATGTTTATTTCCTTAGGAAACTTGTTCACAAGTACTTATTAAAGATCAGTAATAATTAATATTTTTAAAACTTATGGTTGGAAACCTTTGCCTGACCAAATTCTCTTGACATACGTATTCTGTTGTGGTTTTCCATCTTGAGTGGAATAGCCAGCACACAGCTTACTTAGAAAAGATTAATATGTATGGTCACCTCCAAGTACTAAGAATCTTGACTAATATGGGAAATTTAGACTATTTCCCTGGAAATGCCAGAGGCAGCATAACTAAAAGTAAATGGTCAGAACTTGAAAATATCATCCTTAGTGAGGTAACCCAATCACAAAAGATCACACATGGTATGAAGTCACTGATAAGGGGATATTGACCCAGAATCTCAGAATACCCTAGACACAATCAGCATATCAATAGATTTCTAAAAAGATGGAAGGAGAGACCCCTGGTCCTGGAAAGACTGGATGTAGGGGAACGCCAGGACAGAGTAATGAGAGGGGGTTGAACGGAGAAAAGAGGGAGGGAAGGGGGCTTATGGGACTTTCGGGGAGGGAGGAAACGGGAAAGGGGAAGTGATTTGGAATGTAAATTAAAAAAATAAAATTAAATTAAATTAAAAAAAAAAAGTCCTAGAATGAGGGGGGGTGTAGCCGCATTTGTAATATGTTTACATATTAATGTGACATAGTTATTCTTAAATTTGTGGAAATTAAGATTTAAAGTATATTTCATGGAAACTTCATTTTGATGTATTCCATGATATTGCTTAAGATTCTTTCATTTGATGCTTCATATTAACCTTTCTAGTAGTGTTTTTAGTGTTTTAGGGTTCAGCCCAGGTTATGCATATTGTTACCAAATTTGGGAGTCACACTCTGTTCCCTAATTCGGGTGTTGTGACCCCTCCTTAATAGGTCAAGGAAAAGAGCAAAATCCCCTGTGAAAAATCAGAAAAAGATATTTTTAATAATATGGTGATTGAGATTAGATGGGAGTAGCTTATTAGTCCTGCACTTTCACAAGTAACCAAAGCCAGGGTTTTTTTTTTTTTTTTTTTTTTTTTAAAAAAAAGTTTTTATGTTTCTCTGCTTGGCCACTTGACACTAACTAGTGTGTTCTGAACTTGGTCCCTCCTTGCACTCTGTTTACTCATTATTTCCCAATCACACATCAAGACTGAGACAAAACAGCAGGGAGGACCAGCTGAGAACAAGGGTGGAAGAGGTAGGGGTGTTCCTAGGGAAGAGATTTTACAGTTCTAACAACTTGTCAGACCACCTTACCGGATAAGACTGGCTGATGTGTCATAGATGGACAGGCCCACACCTTGACCAGTGATGCATAACTGAACATTATTTAAGGAAAAAAGGATATACTAGAAATATATGTATATTTTTCTGCAGATAAACCAAAATTTAAAATAGAGAACAAAAAGACAGATTTCTTACAATAAATAATAGAAGACTATCGTTAACTTTGAGCACTCTCTCTTCCTCAAGTAAATCAAATTAAAATACACTGTTTAATTATTTTAATGACATTATTGCAGAATTGTAATGAGTATAATCACTTGATGTTTCCCGTGCACCTGGAACTTTCTAATCAGAATGACAATGGCTTTGGATAGCAGCATCTATAAGGCAATGCTTCATTTTCATCTGTTTATAAGTTTCAAAGACAAACATCTTGCGCATCTTATCATCAATGAAGTAATGAGGCAAAGAAGAACTAAATATCACACTCACACACATTGCAAAAGCTAAGAAGATTTCAACTCAGCTGCAAGTTCAAAGACCTTGTACATTTCCGTAAGCAACGTTCATGCACACACCCTTGAGCATGCACACACAAATTAACAGAATATTATTAAAAGGCATGTTATTGTTACATTTTTTAAACAACACTAGTATTTGGTTTTATCTTGGTCTCTTGGTTATCTAGTTTCTAGGTTTTGGTCAACCCAAGCAGTGTTGATTATGAGTTCCATGTTATGGGGTAGGACTTATGTCAAATCACATTGCTTGTTTACTCCCAAAAGCTTTGTGACACCATTGCCCTAGCATATTTTGCAGTCAGGAGAGTTTGAGCATCAAATGTTTTATGACTCAGCTGGAGTTTTGTTTCTCTTTTGATAGCTAGAAAAAGTACCTCCCCTTATCAAAGATGCTAAAGCATAGGGGTAAAAGCTCCATGCAGACACAAACTCAAAGTCTCCGTTTTCAGTGACTATAGTGTGGATATTGTCCTCTGCAATGAGACCTTGCTGTCAGTTTACAGAGAGTAACCCTTTGTCTTAGCAACAGTGAGCATTGTTTGGGGGATGTCCATGGGACTCTTTGACCTATGGACTCAGTTGAATTCAATGAAATCCTCCATCGGAATCCTAGTCTGGCAAGAAGAGATCACTAGTTGAGACTTCATATCCTGGAGAGTTGGTTCAGCAGTTAAGATCACTGAATGCTCTTCCAGAGGTCTTGAGTTCAAATTCCCAGCAATCACATGGTGGCTCACAACCATCTGTAATAAAATGATACTTTCTTCTGGTGTATCTGAAGAGAGTGACAATGTACTCACATATATAAATATTAATGTATTTATATTAATATATATTAATATATAATATATTCATGAATTAATAAATAATTAAAAAAAGAGACTCCATATAATTATCCTTCATTACTAAGGAATTTTTATTACAGTCATCTTCATAGATTCTAGGTAGTTTCCCTAGAGTATATCTCTCTACTGTCCAGTCAAAGCCTACCAATTCCAGCTATCTCTGCCTTCAATTAACATTTTCATTCTACCTCATCTCATCCCCACCTAATCTCTCTGATCCCATCCCTGTGATATATATTCTATTCCCTCTTCTGAGGGAGAGTCATGTATCCCTTCTACCCTTCCTCATTAGTTAACCTCTCTGGGTCTATGGTAATAGCTTGGTTATAATTTTCTTAATGGTAAATATTTACTTACAAGTGAACACATATCATATTTCTTTTTCTGGATCTGGGTTACCTCACTCAAGATGATTTCTTTTTTCTGTCTACGATTGACCTGCAAATATCACGATGGTATTTTTTCTTAACAGGTGAGCAATAAATCATTGTGTAAATGTACTACAGTTTCTTAGTTGATTCTTCTGTTGAGGGACTTATAGGTGTGTGTGTGTGTGTGTGTGTGTGTGTGTGTGTGTGTGTGTGTTTCTTTTACTATTATGAAACAATGAACATGGTTGAGCAAGTGTTGTGGTAGGATGAAGCAAGAGTTGTGCCTTAGAGTTGGTACAGCTGGATCTTGAGATAGATAGATTCCCAAAATTCTGAGGAATGGCCATATTGATTTCCATAGTGTTTGTGCAAGTTTACACTCCTACTAGCAGTGGAGGAGTGTCTCTTTAGTTCCATATCATCTCCATCATGAGTTGTCACTTGTGGTATTATCTCAGCAATAATGAAAGTGGTAAGATAGAATTTCAAAGTAGAATGATGTTGAACATTTTTTAAGTGAATCTTAGTCATTGAGTTTCTTCTGTTGAGAATTCCCTGTTCAAGTATATACTCCATTTTTATTTGAATTATTATTATTAATATATAATTTCTTATGTTTTTTTTAATATGAGTTATGGAGTTGGTAAAAATCCTTTGCCATACTTTAGGCTCCCTCATTGTCCTATTGATAGTATCTTTTGCCTCACTGAAGCTGCTTTTCAGTTTTATGTGGTCCTATTTATTAATTGTTGATCTTAGTGCCCATGCTAATTGTTCTGTTCAGAAAGCCACATTCTGTGCTAATGCATTTAAAACTATTCTGTTTGGAATTGAGTTATGTGCAGAGTGATAAATACGAATCTATTTACATTCTTCTACATACACACATTTGTTTGGACAATAACTTTGGTCAACAATGCTGTCTGTTTTTCCAGTGCATAGATCTGCCTTCTTTAGTAAATATCAGGTATCCATAGGTACAGATTTATGTCTGAGTCTTCATTTCAATTCCATAGATGAATTTATTTGTTTTTATGCAAACACTGTGATGTTTTTATGACTACAGCTTTGTAGTATAACTTGAAATCTGGAATGGTGAAACCTCTAGCACTTCTTTTATTGTTCAGGATAATTTTCCTATCTTGGTTCTTTTATTTTTCCATATTGTCTTCAACTCAAAATTTGACCTGCTTAAAAGATATGCAGGGATAAAGAAGGAACAGAGATTGAGGAAATAGCCAACCAATCAGTGGACCAAACTGAGACCCATCCGATGGGAGAGTGCTAATCTTTGAAACTATTAATGATACTGTTATGTTTGCAGACAGAAGCCATGCATAACTGTCTCCTGAGAGACTTTCTCCAGTCTCTGATGGAAACAGATGCAGAGATCCACACCCAAGCATTAGGAGGAGTTCAGAGAAACTAAAAGAGGAGGAGGAAGTTAAGGGAACCAGAGAGCTCAGGGACATCACAAGGAGACCTACAGGTTCAATGAACCTGGGCCAATGAGTCTCACAAAGACTGAACTATCAACCAGATAGCACACTTGGGCTGGACCTAGGCCTTCTGTGTGTGTGTGTGTGTGTGTGTGTGTGTGTGTGTATATATATATATGTATGTATATATATATATATACATACATATATATATATGTATATATATATATGTGTATGTATATATATATATATATCACAGCTTAGCCTTCGTGTGGATCCTCTAACAATTTAAGTGGGGGCTGTCTCTGCCTCTCTTGTGTATGGATCCCTTTCTCCTAGCTGTGTTGGGGAATTAGGAGAGGAGTGAGGATGTGTGATTAGGATGTAAGTAAGTGAAGAAATTAATTAACACAAGGAAAAGTGTACTAGAATTTTAATGGGGCTTGCACTGAATCTGTAGATTGATTTTGGTAGGATGACCATTTTTTACCATATAAATTTTACTGATCCATGGACGTGGAAAATATTTTTATTTTTTGATATTTTCTTCAATGTTTTCTTCAAAGACTTGAAGTATTATCACAAAAGAATTTTATATTATGAGTTATAGTTACTCCAAGATATTTTATATTATTTGAGGTTTTTGTGAAAGATATGATTTTGTGAAAGATACTATTTTTATAAAAGATGTTATTTTTATTATTTAATAATATTTGTAATATTATTTGTGACTATTGTGAAGGGTGTCATTTCCCTAATTTCTTTCTCAGCTTGTTTATCCTTTGAGTAGAGGAAGGCTACTGATTTGCTTGAGTTAATTTTATATCTGACCACTTTGCTGAATTTATTTATCAGATTTAGGAGTTCTCTGGTGGAATTTTTGGGGTCATTTAAGTGTATGATCATATAATCTGCAAATAGTGATATTTTGACTTCTTCCTTTCCAATTTGTATACTTTGATGTCCTTTTGTTCTCTAATTTCTCTGGCCAGGACTTCAAGCACTATATTGAATAGATAGGGAGAGAGTGGGCAGCCTTGTCTGGTGATTTTAGTGGGATTGCTTCAAGTTTCTCTCCATTTAGTTTGACATTGGCTATTGGTTTGATGTATATTGCTTTTACTATGTTTAGGTATGGGCCTTAGATTCCTGTTCTCTCTAAGCCTTTTATCAGAAAGGGATGCTGAATTTTGTCAAACGCTTTTTCAGCATCTAATGAAATGACCATGTGGTTTGTTTGGTGTTTTGATTATTATGTGATAGGAGGAATTTCTGTTCTGGTGCTGTCTGTTTGGAGTTCTGTAGGCTTCTTGTATGTTCATGGGTATCTCTTTCTTTAGGTTAGGGAAGTTTTCTTCTGGAATTTTGCTGAAAATATTTACTGGCCCTTTAAGTTGTAAATCTTTTCTCTCTTCTATACCTATAAACCTTTGGGTTTAGTCTTCTCATTGTGTCCTGGATTTCCTGGAGGTTTTAGGTTACAAGCTTTTTGTATTTTGCATTTTCTTTGACTGTTGGGTCAATGTTTTCTAAGGTATCTTTAGCACCTGAGATTCTTTCTTTTATCTCTTGTATTCTGTTATTGATCTGACTTCTGATTTTTTTCCAAGGTTTTCTATCTCCAGAGTTGTCTCACTTTGTGATTTCTTTATTGTTTCTACTTCCATTTTTAGATTCTGTATGGTTTTTTCCCCATTCTGTCTCTTGTTTGTTTGTATTTTCCTCAAATTCTTTAAGGGATTTTTGTGTTTCTGCTTTAAGGGCTTCTACCTGTTGACTCATGTTCTCCTGTATTTCTTTAAGTGACTTATTTATGCCCTTCTTGAAGTCTTCTATCAGTATCATGAGATGTGATTTTAAATCCAGCTCTTGCTTTTTCAGTTTGTTGGGGTATCCAGGATTTGCTGTTGTGGGAGAACTGGTTTTGAATGTTGCCATGTTGCTTTGATTTCTGTTGGAAATGATCTTGCATTTGCCTTTTGCCATCTGGTTACCTCTGATTTTGGCTGGTCTTGCTGTCTCTGACTATGGCTTATATGTCCTGCAAGCATGTGTATCTGTACTTCTGGCATACCTGTTCTTTCTGTGCACACAGGTATTTAGACACTCCTGGGAGACCAGCTCTCCTGTGGTGATGTTTGTGTATGTAGCTCTGTGGCCCAGGATCAGCTCTGAGCTCTCAGGACTCTCCACAGACTTGCGACGTTAGCTATCTCCCCCTTCCACCTGAATATTGCACACTGTGGCAGATGATGGTCCCCAGCCAGAGATAGAAACTGGATGTGTTCCCCTGAGTAACAGGGGTGATCTTACCTTTGCTCCCAGATCTCTCCGCACTCCTTTGGATGGACCAAATGCCCTGAGTGCAGTGGGTTCTTTAGGAGGTATCAGGAGATGGTGTCTTCATTGTGACAGACCTGGCAAGAGTCTGCCCCAGTAGAAAGGATAGGCAGCAGTGTAAGGGGCAGAAGGAATGGAAGGGGAGTGGAACAGAAGGAGAAGGTAGGGTTTTGGTGGTTGCTGGGTAGTGAGTTCCACCGGACACCCAGCATCAGCTCTGGGTCTCCAGAGGTGGGAGAAGGTTCCTACCAAATGCCCTGAGTGCAGCGGGATCTCTAGGATGTATCAGAAGATGGTGTCTTCACTGTGGCAGACCTGTCAAGAGCCTGTCCCCACAGAAAGGACAGGCAGTTGGGGAAGGGACAGAAGGAACAGAAAGGGTTCTAAAGCTTTTTTTTTTTTGGCTTATGAACTCTTTTTTTATTTTCTATATTTTTTATTTACATTCCCAGTGATTTCCCCTTTCCTGGCCCCCCCCCTCGAAAGTCCCATAAGCCCTCTTCCCTCCCCCTGTTCCCCAGTCAACCCCTTCCCGCTTCTCTGTCCTGGTATTCCCCTACACAGCTGCATCCAGTCTTTCTAGGACCAGGGGCCTCTCCTTCCTTCTTCTTTATATATATATATATATATATATATATATATATATATATATTTATTATATTTTTATTTACATTCAAAATCATTTTGCTTTCAAGTTGCTAGTATGAGAGCCCTCCATTTTTTAATGTATATATTTAGTGCTATGATCTTGCTTCTGAGCACTGCTTTCATTGTGTCACATAAGTTCAGCTTTGCTCTATGCATTTTACACAGTTCTAGAAATTCTTTAATTTCCTTTATTTCTGTCCTACCCACTTTTTATTCAATCGAGAGTTGTTTAGTTTCTATGACTTTGTAAGTGTTCTGTTGTTTCAGTTGGCATTGTTTTCTAGATTTAATCTGTGTTAGTCTAATAGGATTCAGGGAATGATTTCAATTTACTGGTGTCTTGTATTATTTTTCTCCCTCCTCATCTTTCTCTGGCACAGAAGAAGCACTTCTACCCTGTGATTACTCTGGGAAAGCAGAACATTGAGGGACCTTCAATTCCCCACAGGGGGGGAAAAAAAAAGCTTGCTGAACTTCACAGAAGAGTTCAAGCTTGGAAATATGGAGTTTATAGAGAAAAGATATATTTTTAAAAGCTCTAGCTCAGAACTTACTACACAGTGCTTTTAAAAAGTGTTTAATGAAACAAAGTTTACAGACGAGCTCTAAGTGGAAGGACCTTATGGTTTTGTAGATACAGTGACTCCAGTCTTTGTTGTATAAAGGTTGGGGGAGCTAATAAGGTTTTTGTACAGTATTTTCTCCTTCTCTGTATTGATTTTTGTATAAAAATGTAGCTTTACGTGTCTAACACGTATTAAATATTTTGAAGCAAAAAATAAGTGCATAGAAGAAGATATATTCTTTTTGGATGAAATGTTCTGTAAACATCTGTTTGGACCATTTGTTTTACAACATCTGTTAGCACCACCATTTCTATTTTTCTGTTTTATTTGGATGACCTTTCCATTGTTGAGAGTGGAATGTTGAAGTCTCTCACTATCAGTGTGTGAGGGTCTATGTGTGTTTTAAGCTATATAAGTGTTTCATTTACAAACATGGGTGTCATGTGTTTGGGGCATTGATATTAAGACTTGAAAAGTCTTCTTCTAATCCCAGCACTTGGGAGGCAGAGGCAGGAGGATTTCTGAGTTCGAGGCCAGCCTGGTCTACAAAGTGAGTTCCAGGACAGCCAAGGCTACACAGAGAAACCCTGTCTTGAAAAACCAAAAAAAAAAAAAAAAAAAGAAAAGTCTTCTTCACTGATTTTTCATTTGGTGGGTATAGAGTATAGCGTTTGTATCTCTTCTGATTGATTTTGGTTTGATGTCTATTTCGTTAGCTGTCAAATTGTCATACTAGCTTGTTTCTCATTTCCATTTGCTTGTGATATTTTTCCAAAACTTTACCCTGAGGTAGTGTTTATCTTTGTGTTTTGCCATATATTTTTTAAAGGATATAGTGTTTTATTGAACTTGTGAATGTGTGAACAAGTGAGTCTATGATTTTTGTGCCAGCTTCTGATTTTTTTATCACTTTCTTTTTTATCAGTTTGTTCAGCAACTGATGGTTGAGCTTCTGGTGATGGTTCTGTTTTATATTACTATATTTCATTCTGTCATATTTGGTTGTTATTCTTTAGAAGCCTGTCATTTCCTAATGAGAGAAAGAAAGACAGTACATCTAGAGGGTAGTTTCTGTCATCAGGAACTCAGAAAAATAGAGGAAGGGGGAACTATAATCAGGATATATTGTATGAGAAATGAATCTCTTTTCAACAAGAGAAGAAAAAGTAAAATTTATAAGTATTTAGAATATCATTTTCAAAAAAGAAATAGATTAAGTTTCATAAATTCATAGTGTATGAAATTATGCACATTATATTTTTCTTATATAAATTTTATTTCATATTTTCATAATTGTATTTTGATACTATTCACCATTTCATATTTTGTTGTCCTCTTTTCAGTTCTGCTCAATACCTTTACTTCCCAGTTACTTCCTTTTTTTGCTTTCATGTCTTCTTTGCATGATATTTTAAGTTTAGAGTTGATGGTATGAATACGGATGGGAGTTATTTAACATAGTGTAGTCAATGTAACAGTGGTTGAATCATTGGGTGAAGTATTCCTTCTCCTCCTGAATTTCTCCCCTTTCCATATGAAATGCTCATGTGACCTGTTTCCTGTAGGTTTTTTGTAGGAATCTACTGCTGCTGATAGTTCATAAGTGTGATAGTCATATCCAGTCTGGAAAACAGCTTTCCACAGCTCTTCTGGGGAATGATTTTTATATTATTTGTACAGTGTTGTGATGTTAAATTGAAATTTGTAAATTTTATCAAAACAGATACTCAAATGTTTTGCTTTTTATAGTATAATATTTTTTAGATTGGAGGTAGCCCCAAAGACTGCATGCAGAATAGGGTATGGTTAGACAAATCAAAGAGAGCTGCTGATAGCTGTTTCACATAACTTACCCTATTCATCAGCTATGGTCAGTTTCTACTTGGGAATAAAAGTGATTTAAAAATTATTTTCCATCAGCTTATGCTTGTTACGGGGGAAAACACTTTCAAAGGAGGTTTTGTGGGAATATTGAGTCTCAGGAGTCAGTCACACTGTCAATTTGCAGATTTAACAGGGAACATGGAGATAGAGAATGAGCTTTCTATATTCCAAAACCATCTCCTTATGTTAAGGCATGATTAAAGAGGACTGAACTATAAAGAAATTAAAAGTACATGCCATATGGCAGTAAAGCAGTTTTCATAACCTTTTCTTCTTGTATTCCGTCAGATACTTAATCTGTTTTCTGTTTCTTTCTAACTTCTTTTATGAGATTGAATGACAATAATGTACAAGTGAAATTTCAGACAGATTCCAGTACTATAAATGTATAACTTCATTTTATTTGATAGATTCCAGATAGCACATGCAATAGTTATAATATTAAGGTCCCATGTAAGCAAAGTATGGTGACATATGCCTGTAACACCAATACTGAGGAGGTCTAAGAAAGAGCATCATGACAAATACAGAGGGGGACACTCTCAGCCATCCATTGAACTGAGTACAGGGTCTCCAATGGAGAAGCTGGAGAAAGGACCCAAGGAGCTGAAGGCATTTGCAACCTCATAGGAGGAATAACAATATGAGTCACCTAGTACCCCCAGAGATCCCAGGGACTAAACCATCAACCAAAAGGTACACATGGAGGGACCCATGGCTCCAGATGCGTATACAGCAGAGGATGGCCTTGTTGGACATCAAAGGGAGGGGAGACTCTTGGTCCTGAGAAGGCTTGATGCAGCAGTGTAGGGGAATACCAGGACAGGGAAGCGGGAGTGGGTGGATTGGTGAACAGGGGGAGGGAAAATGGGTTAGGGGATTTTCGGGGGGAGGGACCAGGAAAGGAGACAACATTTGAAATGTAAGTAAAGAATATATTCAATAAAAAAAAAAGAAAAGAAAAGTGAGTATCTGGCACCTCAGGTATTAGATAACACATATATTCTTTGAAAAAATATATGAACACTCTGCTAAATACTGTGCTTACTAAGAGGCCTACATGCTACTATGACAACCTGGTAGTGCATTAATTGGTGAACATAAAAAATTAAAAAATGAAATGCAACCTGATGTCTGGGATTTTATATGATATAGAATAATTTTAAAGAGTATGAAACCTGATCTATACATCCTACAAGAACCTAATAAAAGTATATATAATAACTATGGTGCATTTTTTTATTTAATTTTTGTTTCCTGAAATGAGGTTTAGCTTTGTATTCCATGCTGGCTTGGAATTGTCTACTTAGCTCAGGCTATCCTCCAACTAGTGTTCTCCCTTCACCAGCTTACCAGGTGTTGGGATTCCAGGTATGTATACACCATCACACCCAGCTTACAATTATGCTTTTGATAAATTAAAATGCTATTTTATCTTAAACTCTGGAAAATAAAGAGTTTATGGCTCCTCAGGACTACATACTGAATTATATGCCAATCAGAGTTAAATTGTAAGACTTTCCAAAATAAGTAAGCAAATAAATAACAAATAATATTGACTATCATTATAATTACTACTATTTTCATTAGAATTATTGTGCTACTGTAATTTTCTTTTGTCCAATTGACTTAAATAATATTCAGTGTTGGGGTTGTTTTTTCATGATGGACAATCCTACATTCTCAACATGCTAAGCCCTACCAGTGTTATACATGGAGTGTATTGGACTATTTTGCATTTTGGAAAGTTATTGCACATTAACACTTAGGCGACCAGAGACCCACTCTCCTGCATATGTAGTGTTTCCTGTGGTCAGTTTTGCTCCCTTGTGGCTTTCAAAGTGTTTGTGAAGTTAATGTGTTGATGCTGGTCCTTTCCATCCATCATTGCATGTTCAAGTTCTTCTGATCCTGTGTTTTATGCTTGGTCTCCCATCTGCTGGTAACTTATCTCTTTTTCTCCAAATAGATGTGAATGGAATGATCTAGTTATTTCTCTAGCATCTTTCCTCAAGTTAGGAAAGTCTTTAAAAGTTCCTTTTGGTGGAAGTGATGAAATTATATTTTAATTAAAAATGAAAAATGACTGTTCAGCCATAAAAAGTTCTTGTAATAAAAATTAGAATAAATCAAGTACTGATGATATATTTTTAAATTTCACACTTACTACAGCATTCCCAGTTATTAGTGTTAGAGAAATCATCATAATAAATTAGAGACATTCTAATTTTTTCCCTAAATCAGCAATGAAACATTTTACCAGCTGAGAAAAGAATTTATTATAATGAAGTAGAGAGAATAACGTAACATAAATTCATATTCAAATTTATTCTTTTTAGTACATTGGTATATTTATTACTCCTGAATTTTACAAAATAAAATAAATACTATTATCCTCATCAATAAAATGGTGGCAAACACATGGACACTTTTGCTAATACTGTGGTGTAGAGAGCCTTGTTGGGGTGCCATGCCACCTGGCAGGAAATTGACATCGACCAATGCGAAGTTCCTCTCCCAGCCTTTGAGCAGAAACTCCTGTGTTAGCCATAATCCTCTCCACCTGGGGTGGAGCGCTCAGACCAAGGTGAAGCCCATTATTCTTCAAGGACCTGCAGTTTCCTGAAAAACACTAGCCACATGTGGAGCAACTGAACCGGTTTTGCAGAGAAGCTTCCAGCCTTCGGGGCAAGGGTTTTCCCCTTCCTATATATTTAGAGTTCTCCATTATACTTTGAGACCCTGAGCAGCAGTTGTGGTCTTGGTCTCCATCTCTTTTCACTGCCTTCCCATACATCCCCAGCTTCCCTTCCAGGTAACCCTTTTGATGTAACTTTGGGCAGTTACACCGTGGCTCACAGTGTACATTGTAGTGCCTCTCCAAAAGTCTACGTTCTCTCTTGCTGAAGAACCTTTGTAGGCTCTGCTTTCTTTGTTTATTTCCTGGCAATAGGCACTTGTATCACAGTAGTATACAGAAGTAGCTGACATAATGACATTTAAAGTTTGTACATACTAAAAAACAGAAGAAAATCCCACAACTTAAGATTCTTTTTATTTAAAAACTAGAATTATTAAATGTTACAAGTGTTTGCAGTGGCTTAGCACTGATATCCTTAGTAGGTCAGAGTATCCTTTGATGCCTTTGAGAGATTTTGAAAAGGGGATGGAAGTTGTTCAGTGAGGAGAGAGCATAATAGAAATCTCACTCTTGCTTGCCTAGTACATGGTTAAGTGTTGCCTAGTACATAGCGAAATGTTTTATAGTTTATCAATGCCCACTTACGTGGATTTATGGATTATACTCTCATTCTAAATAAAATTACCTTTACAAAATGGGCTAAGGTCATAAAAAGTTTCTTTAAAAGAAACTCAAGAGTGAAGATAATTTAATACCATTATTTCAGGCAGAAGGAAATGACAAGCAAAGAACACACTGACAGAACACCCATTGTAAGTGTGAACTCTTTTCAGTCACATGACACAAAGACAATAGGACCCCATCTCAGCCGAAAAAAAAATTAGAGGTTTTAAAGACGATTAAAATAGAATTTTACATATAATATTCTTTTTAAGGTTACAATTTGTCTTTTTACCTTTTGTGTTTTAAAATGTGGGGAAAGTGCTGTCATTTAATTTGAAAAACAGGGAAGGTGTGAATATTCACATCCAACCAGCAGATTATTTAGGATATGAGTGATACTGCCAGCTCATGTTTGGAATGAGGTTATGTGTTTATAATGTATTTTATCCACATTTTACAACTTTGACATAGTAAGACTCACTGGGTGTGTACAATTTGTGTTTTTATCAATTATTAAATGTTAATAATAATATATGCATGTAATTTACACATTGACATTTTAGTGAATCAACTAGCTGAGTGCATAATAGATGTTGCCGCCCTTCACTAAATATTTTTGTTGCTGTTCAACTTAGACATTTTGATCCTAGAAAACAGATCTCAATCCACTCCAGTGTTCCTCTCACTGGAGTCTCTTAGGACCTAGAATATTTTCTTCCTATCATAATACTTGTATAATATATTTAAGAATACTCTGTGTAGCTTCCTCTTCATTAAGAATGATGACAGAAATAAGTCCTTGTATTTTAATTCTGAAAAAATTGGTAAAGCTTTATATGTCATACATACAAGGTGCTTGAGAAAAGGAATGGATATCTGATAAATGCTACTATAGACTGAATTGCTCACAGCATCCTCCCAAAGCCAAGGCAGATATTTTCTTCATGTGTTTGGCAGGCCAACATATCTCTTTAGAGGGTAGCTTTCAAAAGGATTCGGTAGTCACTATACTGTTATTACTTACCTATCTTTGTGACTCCAGGGAGAGCAGAAATTGACAATAATTTTTGGGATGGATAGTGTAGAACAATGAGAATCAGGCATGGTACTCTTTGTTCAATTCCCAGTAACACACATACAAAATCAATATTTTAAAATGGCTCATAATTTGGTGTAAGTTTACTTTGAACTCTTCCTTTGCCATAGTCTTTCCTCTTCCTAGGATGACGACAGTATGGCAACTGGTGGATAATAAAGAAAAATTCAGGACAAGGAAGTTCAAAGGAAGAAAGTAGACTCTATTTCTTGAAGATAGCACTCATTAACATCATTTTTTAATATACTGGCCCTATATGAGATGTCAGTAGCAGTCGATGGATGCCACATGGTTAAAATGAAGTGTTGCATCATTATGGAATACTGTGAATGGGAAAGCTTAATGTAAATCCAGAAGAGATCCATTTTCAGGAATCCAGGTTGTTCTAAGATGACATAGAAAAGGTGAAGTCAATGAAGTTTGAATTAATAATTAGTTTGAGAAATAGAAAGAAGATAGAATTTAAGGCTGTGAGTTCTGCAGCATCTCGTGTCTTGAACTTAGGCAGTGCATTATTATTGGTGTATTCATGAAAGAAAAAAAATAATAGTCCATTGTGTATGTAAGTCACACTATAATTTCATTTTTCATTCATAATATTTCTTTGACACTTTCATACATTTATAAAATGGTTTCTATTTACTTCTTACTCCATCAACCCTCCCTAGAGATACTTTCACTATGCTCATGCCATTCCTTTATTTAGGGTTTCTGTGACACACTGAGTTCAGTCAAGGGTGTACAGGTGAGCATAGGTTACAACTTAAGTTCACCAGTGAATCCACAACTGAAGACCATAATTCCCTCTCTTCCAGAATCTTTCAGCACTTATAAGAATCAGTTCAGAAGGAAGAGTGTGATGGTTTGAAAAAAACATGGATGTATATAGTCATATATTTGAACACTTGATCTCCAGTTAGTGGAACTATTTCAGAAGGATTAAGAAGTGTAGCCTTGTTGCCAGAGACATGTCACTTGGGGGGGGAGGTGGGATTTGATGCTCAAAAGTTTACAGCATTACTACTTAGCTTTCTCTGGGTCATGTTTGTTAATAAGGATGCATAATCCACAGCACTGATGTTATGCCAGCTTGGCTGCTGTCATATGCCCTACAAAGATAGTCATGAATTCTAACCCACTCTGTTGGTGGGATTGTAAGCTGGTACAACTACTCTCAAAATCTGTCTGGCAGTTCTTCAGAAAACTGAACATAGTAACCTGAGGAACCAGCTATGCAACTTATGGGCATATACCCAAAAGATACTCCAACACATAACAAGAACACATGCTCCACTATGTTCATAGCAACCTTATTTATAATAGCCAGAAGCTGGAAAGAACCCAGATGTCCTTCAACAGAGGAATGGATACACTTACACAATGGAATACTACTCATATATTAAAAACAGTGACTTTATGAAATTCTTAGGCAAATGGATGGAACTAGAAAATATCATACTGAGTGAGGTAACCCAATAACACACATGCTATAAATTCACTGATAAGTAGATATTAGCCCAAAAGCTCAGAATACCCAAGATACAAGTCACAGACCACATGAAGCTCAAGAAGAAGGAAGAGCCCTTCTGGCCGCCATCTGCAGCAGGGAACCAGGCATCTCCAAAGCATTCTGTGCTTAGCCCAACAAGAGAGAGTGATCTACCAGCAGCGATTTCACTTCTGAGTGCAGAGGTGAGGTCTCCACCTTCTCTCTGGAGCGATACAGCTAGGAGCGCACAGGGCATATGATCAGTGGAGCAGCTGGGACAGGAGTCATCCCATCTAGCCGCCAGGGAAGAGTCTTCCCTTCCCACCACCATTTGCAGCAGGGAACCAGACAGCTCCATAGCCTTCTGTGCTTAGCCACCAGGAAAGAGTGATGTCACAGCAGCGATTTCACTTCTGAGCGTGGAGGTGAGGTCTCCACCTTCTCTCTGGAGGGGTACAGCTAGGAGGGCACAGGACATACAATCAGTGGAGATGCTGGGACAGGAGTCATCCCATCTAGCCGCCATTTGCTTCAGGAAACCAGACAGCTCCACAGCCTTCTGTGTACAGACCCTGCCAGAAGAGAGTTGGTCTCCCAGGAGTACAGACACAGGCTTACAGGCCCATAAGAGGGGCAAGCTCCAGCCAGAGACAAGAGGACCAACTAACACCAGAGATAACCAGATGATGAAAGGCAAGCGCAAGGACCCTACCAACAGAAACCAAGGCTACTTGGCAACATCAGAGCTCAGTTCTCCCACCACAGCAAGTCATGGATACCCCAACACACCAGAAAAGCAAGAGTTGGATTTAAAATCTCATCTCATGATGCTGTTAGAGGACATCAAGAAGGACATAAATCACTCCCTTAAGGAGATACAGGAGAACATGGGTCAAATGGTAAAAGCCCTTAAAGAGGAAACACAAAAATACCTGAAAGAATTACAGGAGAACACAAACAAGTGAAGGAACTGAACAAAACCATGCAGGATCGAAAAATGGAAGTAGAAACAATAAAGAAATCACAAAGTGAACATCTTTGGAGACAGAAAATCTTGGAAAGAATTCATGAGCCATAGATGCAAGCATCAACAACAGAATACAAGAGATAGAAGAAAGACTCTCAGGGGCTTAAGATACCATAGAAAATATTGACTCAACAGTTAAAGAAAATGCAAAATGCAAAAAGCTTGCAAACCAAAACATCCAGGAAATCCAGGACACAATGAGAAGACCAAATCTAAGGATTATAGGTGTAGAAGAGAGCGAAGATTTCCAACTTAAAGGGCCAGTAAATATCTTCAACAAAATTATAGAAGAAAACTTCCCTAACCTAAAGAAAGAGATGTCTATGAACATACAAGAAGCCTACAGAACTGCAAACAGACTGGACCAGACCAGAAAGTCCTCCCGGCACATAATAATCAAAACACCAAATGTACTAAACAAAGAAAGAATATTAAAAGCAGTAAAGGAAAAAAGTCAAGTAACCTATAAAGACAGACTATCAGAATTACACCAGACCTCACCTGAGACGATGAAAGCTAGAAGATCCTGGGCAGATCTCATACAGACCCTAAGAGAACACAAATGCCAGCCCAAGCTACTATACCCAGTAAAACTCTCCTTTACCATAGATGGAGGAAACAAGATATTACATGATAAAACCAAATTTACACAATATCTTTCCACAAATCCAGCCCTATAAAGGATAATAGATGGAAAACGCCAACATAAGGAGGAAAATTACACCCTAGAAAAAGCAAGAAAGTAATCTTTTTCCAACAAATCCAAAAGAAAGTAACCACACAAACATAAGAACATCAAAATTAACAGGAAGCAACAATCACTATTTCTTAATATCTTATAACATCAATGGACTCAATTCCCCAACAAAGAACATAGTCTAACAGAAATATTTTTCATGTGAATCTTCAATTTTATCAGAAAATGTTTGTGATTCCTCTTTGAATTTAGTAATATTTTTTCTATCTAGCATATTAACTGCAGTATTTTCCATGATAATCTTTAATTTTAAGATTTTTTCTATATATTTCTTGAATTTTATCAGAAATATTTTCCATGTAAATCTTCAATTTATCCAGAAAATGTTTATAATTCCACTTTCAAATTATTTAGTAATACTTTTATGCCTATCATTTTATTGGTATAATTGTTCATAATAACCTTCAATTTTAATGTTTTTCTATATTTTTCTTCAATTTTATCAGAAATATTTTCCATGTAAATCTTTTGTTTTATCAGACAATGTCTATAATTTTACTTTCAACAACTAAGTGTTTACTTAGGAACACTTTTATACCTTCCATTTTATCTATATAATTTTCCATGA
The DNA here is from genome assembly GCA_036184795.1 of Tokudaia tokunoshimensis. Taxonomy (NCBI): domain Eukaryota; kingdom Metazoa; phylum Chordata; class Mammalia; order Rodentia; family Muridae; genus Tokudaia; species Tokudaia tokunoshimensis. Next base: position 65,245,525 of record BTHU01000012.1, on the reverse strand, counting down.
AATAGTCAGCTTTAACATGTTTTTCTATATATTTCTTGAATTTTATCAGAAATATTTTCCTTGATGATCTTCAATTTTGTCAGAAAATGTTTATAATTCCACTTTCAAAATACTTAGGAATATTTTTATGCCTACCATTCTATCTGTATAATTTTGGCATGGAATACTCATTCTTAACCTGTTTTTTATATATTTTTTCAATTTTATCAGAGATATTTTCCATGTAAATCTTCAGTTTTATCAGAAAATGGTTATAATTTCACTTTCAACCAACTTAGAAATATTTTTATGCCTACCATTTTATCTGTATAATTTTCCATGATAATCTTCAATTTTAATGTTTTTCCATATTTTTTTTCAATTTTATCAGAAATATTTTCCATGTAAATCTTCAATTTTATCAGAAAATGGTTATAGTTCTACTTTCAGTCAACTTAGGAATATTTTTATACCTACCAATTTATCTGCATAAATTTCTTCAATTTTATCAGAGATAGTTTCCATGTAAATCTTCAATTTTATCAGAAAATATTTTTACTTCTACTTTCAATCAATTTAGGAATATTTTTATGCCTACCATTTTATCTGTATAATTTTTCATGAAATAGTTTTAATGTGTTTTTCTATATATTTCTTGAGTTTTATCAGAAATATTTTCCTTGTAGATCTTCAATTTTATCAGAAAATTTTTATAATTCCTCTTTCAATCAACTTAGGAATATTTTCATGCCTACCATTTTATCTGTATGATTTTTCCATGAAATAGTCAATCTTAACGTGTTCTTCTACATATTTCTTCAATTTCATAAGGGATATTTTCCATGTATATTTACACAATGGAATACTACTCAGCAATTAAAAACAATGAATTCATAAAATTCTCAGGCAAATGGGGAACAGGGGGAGGGAAGTGGGCTTATGGGACTTTTGGAAAGGGGGAACTGGGAAAAGGGAAATCATTTGGAATGTAAATAAAGAATATAGAAAATAAAAAAATAATAAAAAAACCCCAAAAAACAAAAAAAAAAAAAAAGAAAAAAAAAAAGAAGGAAGATCAAAGTGTGGATTCTTTAGTCCTTCTTAGAAGGAGGAACAAAATACTCATGGGAGGAAATATGGAGACAAAGTGCAGAGCAGAGACTGAAGGAAAGGTCTAATTAGAGGAAGTATGTTACTGCTGATAGGATTTGAGGTTTCAGAAGCTCAAGCTGGGCTCTTTCTGCTGCCTGCTGATCCAAATATGGAACTCCTTGTTAGATATGCTATCCCTTCACCAGCACCAGGTCTGCCTGCATACTGGCTTGATGACAATGGAATAAACCTTTGAATTGTAAGCAAGTGCCAATGAAATGTTTCCTTTATAAGACTTGCTGTAGTCATGGTGTCTCTTCATAGCAATAGAAACCCAAACTTAAGACAGTGTGTTTCTACATGTGTATGTTTATGCATGTGCACATGAGTGTGTGTACCTGTGGAGGCTCAAGCTTGATGTCAGAAATTATCTAAAAACCCCTATTGTTCTTTTACTCTAATAATTGTAATGGGCTATCTCAATCAAATACAGAGATTGCCAATATGGTTAATCACTTTAGCCATCTCACTCTGGGGGATCTCTTGGAAGACTAGAATCACTGGTGGGCTGCTAAGTATACCCAGGATTTACTTGAGTTCTCGTGATCCAAACTCTGGATCTTCTGCTTGTATTGAAAAATTCATTAACCACTAGGCCACACATGTTATTATACCCAGAATGCACTTTTCACCACCCAATAAGAAGGATAATTTGTTTTATTAACTTTGCATTATTACTATATTTTATATTATCATAAAATTATTACTCTCAACTAGAATTTCTACTAACTTCCACCCATCTCCTCTAAATATAACTTGCTTGTCTCATTTGCCTGCTCACATATTTCACTTTAACTGTTGTCCTAAGACAAGAATATTTATCACTTTTTGTTTCTTTATCAGAATCCTAAACTATGTGGATTAAGGAGGAATGAGCAATTTCTGTCTTGTAACTTTCTTACTCTTAGTAGAAGTTACAATGAAGTTCCTTCTGTATAGCGGATGGTCTGTAAATACTTTATGAATGTTGAAAGTTGAATAAAGTGTATTCAGAGAAAACACAGAGAAAATTTGAGAGGGTTAATTTGCATAATAACTAACTCAGAATAAATGAAGAATTTGAATTTTATCAATGCATGTATTTAGTCTTAATGACTGTGCCAAATTGGAAACTTGCTTTTAGCCATCTGGAGTGTTTATATAATTTTCTAAAACTATTTTTTAATAATATGGGTGGAATCTGAAATTGTAGTCATATCATCTTTTTCCAACATTTCACCAAATATGGATATGTGGGAAAGCCTGGGCTTCTGAAAGTTTCATTAATGCAAGCACTCTTCTAATTTTATTCACTCAGGAGTTTTTACTGCTATAAACAGCTTTTTTTTTTCTATTTCATCATCTTTTCATCTGTAGAGGATCCTTATCCACAGGAAGTTAATGTTTACTTGTTATCACTTTCATAGAACTCCATATTATTCCCTTCCCTAGAGATAATTTTGAATTATCATAGTACTTTTAAAATACCTTTTAAAAACCCATACTACAGATGACCACTAGTTGTCCTTTTGTAACATATTGTTCTTATACCCCATGTTGTTATGATGCCAAAAAATGTTCAGCAAATTTCTCTCATTACCTATAGAATTGGTTTCAAATTTTAGTGTTTAAGAATACTGAGCACAGAGTCGCCAATTAAGTGGCTAGAGAAAGGACCCAAGGAGCAAAAGGGGCTTGCAGCTCTATAGGAGGAAAAACAATATGAACCAACCAGTACCCTCAGGGACTAGACAGCCAACCAAAGAGTAGACATGAAGGGACCCATGTCTCCAGCCACATATGTAGCAGAGCATCCTCTGCTTGCCTTGTTGGACATCAATGAGACGAGAGCCCCTTGGTTCTGTGAAGGCTTGATGTTCCAGTGTAGAGGAATGTCAAGACAGGGAAGCAGGAGTGGGTGGGTTGATGAGCACGGGGAGGGGATAGGAGATAGGGAGTTTTTGGAGGGGAAATGAGGAAAGGGGATAACATTTGAAATGTAAATATAGAAAATATCTAATAAAAAAAAGAATACTGCTACACTAAAAAAAAAAAAAGAATATTTCTTTGCTAAGCAATTGAATCTCCATCATATACCACATGTAGGTACATGTGAATGTGTGCTTCCAAGGAACAATCCCCACAAGAAACAAGAAACATATATTAGTTTTATAAGCATTGAGATTGTGAAGAAATTCAGTTGAGAAGCAGTGTTTGCAGAGCAAGGCAGGTAGATTGGAGGAAGAGCTGGATGTGTGATACTGTGAGAACAGACAAAGATGACAGTACCTTTCTGAACAACTGGTTCTCTTGTCCCTGTAGCACTCTCAGTCTTTACTCTTTCCCCAAAAGGCCTGAGTCAGTACTGTGAACTGCATGAAATGGCTCTGGTGGGCTGCTAAGTGTACTCAGCATTTACTGGAGTTCTGGGGATCCAAACTCTGAATCTTATGCTTGTATTGAAAACTCATTAACCATTAAATGCATGGTAGCTCTCAGACTCAAAACAAGTGTTGATGTTCCATTATGAACTTAAAAATAGTTAACCATCACTCAGAAAGCCCCACTGTTCTGCATTTGATCTTCCCATCAATATTTATTTAGCAATACAGTTTTCACTACTGTGAAGGAAACAAAGGTCTGTATATTGTTAATTGTATTTTGCAGAAATATGAACATTTTTTTCCAAATAGTTTCGAAATTATTTTAGTCTCCACATATAATTCTTTAAATAAAGATAGCCAAGTACCACGTAGTATTCCAACACTGAACCTAGTTTAAGCTTGTTTTCCTCATCAGCTTGGGGATTTGTAAATAGCAGAAAGAGAATGGAAGCTTTCTCCTCTCATATTTTTCTTTTTCTTTTCCCACTTAACAGAGCTTCTCAATCCTGAAACAAAGTGCAAACACTGGAAAGGGAGCAACCGGGGAAACTTCCAGGCTCAGAATGACTGAGATTCTGTGAGTCTTCACTGCCTCTTGGATGAGCCTATCTTTTTGGAGGTTTCTCACTTGCCTGTTTTTCTGACTCTCCTTAGATATATGGTTTACAAATTGGCTGTAGATCTTGCAAATTATGTACCATAAGGATCTCTATGCAAAATGAAGTCATTTGGTTTCTTTTCCAATGAAAATGACTAAAATTCTTCATAGTGGTTTTCATTGAGAAACATATCCCACTCCCCTATTATATCAATATGGTTTGCTTGTTTTTACACAGTAGGGTGTGCTAAAAATTAAATGATCTTAATTCTTTTACCATGTGAGGAAACTCAAGATAAAAGAGAATTCACAAAGACTTTGGTTTGATTACCTCAATAGTTCTAGTCACATTGATCGATGTTCTAGAAATATTAATGAGGATTGAATACATTAGCCTGTTGCTTGAGGACTAGGCATGCTCACAAAGATAGTTCTAAATCAAACTATCTGGAGAAGTTTTCACTAATCCCACAGAGTGGGGAGATGGTAGGAAAACTTTTTGAGTGATGAGTTGTGGTCTTAACACAGCAACAGAACATTGACAAGACATGGCATCTGAATTTGCTCACCAGAGAACTATTCATGAATCTTCTGTTGTACCCCAAACATTGGGAATGCAGGTTCATTTATATGAAACTTCAACACAGGTTTTTCCTTTCCTTTACCATTTTCCAGGAAAGTTCAAGCATTCATTTATCCTCTTCTAAGACAAAGGTAGATATGGATTTCCAGAACTCCAGAGTTTCCAGAGAAAACTTCTTTGATTTTAAGAAACTTGTCCTTCGAGTCTTCTATTTCTTTTCAAACAAATATTTTTTACATTTTTCTTCTTCATGTTAATAAAACATGTACTATTATATAAGTGGCTTTGTGTAAAATAAAACATATTAATCTTATCCCCATCTAGCTTCAAATGAATGAGACTCAAACTATAATTTTTATCTCTTAGGCACGTTGCAATTACTGTGGGATTACTCCTAATCTAAATACCTAATGCTAGTCTGGCTACTACACCAACTGTGCTCCCCAAATACTTGTTGGAAATTCTCTGAGTTTTTTCTGCTCTAATAGTCTGATGTCCTGGGGAGGCTTTTCACTCTGGCATGTGCTGCTGGTCTATCATGGCTAGTGGAGACCTCCTGTGGTCTCTGTCTTCTCCTCCTTTGCACTTCTTTTCTATCTCTCTCCTCTCTTCTTCACTCCTGGTTCCTACTAGTGATACTCAGCCTGGTAACTCAAACTCCACATCTCTTTCTCCCCTGCCTCCCAGTAATCGGCTGTCACAAGTCGTATTTAACCAATAGTTTGAAGTTGTAGAGTAATGTTTATGTAACAAAAGCTGGTATAAATGAGGATCTACTTGTGTTCCAGCAACCAGATCTTATAGTACAGAATTTAGCATTTGAATATAAGCAAAACCCCAACAGTTCCCCCTTCTGTCTAAATAAAAAGGCTCTTTCTCACATAATAAAAAACAAGACACATTAGGAACAATTATAAAACAGTTATTAAAAGTATTAGACAAGAGTTACATTAAAATGTATTTGTATTTATCTGTCTTTGGATATGATATTCCATCATCTGTTCTATCTTGTTGAGTTCAGAGTTCTGTGTCTAAATTATTTTTGTCATAATTTGTATTACTAACTTAAAAACATTTTCTTACACCTAAAAATATCTTCTTAAAGCCTAGACAGCTTAAGTTTAAATGTGAGAATATACCCACTCTTCAGAGACATGAGAAGGAATAAATACTACGTGAATATGCAAGAAGTGTAGGCAAGCAGCTTCCAAAGCTAAGCTATGAGGGAGAAACGACTGCCTGAACAGTTCCCCAAATTGTTACGACAACATTGGAGCATCCATCTTCAGCCTTCTGGTCCAGTATATCTGGCACAACTTTTGTGAAGCAGGAATTATACAACTATAAAATCTATACTGCAGTAATTGCACTCACAATGTACAGTCTATTTGTATTTGGCAACTTAGGAGAAAGTAGTCTATTATCTGATCTTGGTGAGTTTAGAGGTCTGTACTTAAATCATTTCCTGATTATTATATTAAGCATTTAAATTCTTGAATGCCCATCTCTAGTGCTTTTAAACTTATTATAAAGCTAAAGATTTTGTCTCTTTTTATTTGGGAGCTATATGGCCTAAGTGGGGTAGAAACCCCTAATAGATAATTAAAGGCAACAAGGGTATAGCAAACCCTGAGAATAATAATAATAAAGAAAACAGATTTGAGTTACTGGTCTCTTGCTATCTACCTACAATTTTGATATCTAACAATCTTTTAACACCCCAATATTACAGCATGGATGTGTATATAAAACACAGTGTGTGCATTCACTGTACATACATACATATATAATTATTTGGTATCAAAGCTTAACATCGAGCTTATTTATAACCTTTACTGAAGAAATCTCAAAATAACATCGCAAAAATCTTATCTACAGCAGATTATCTTTTGAAAAGTAAAACAAAGGAATTACTAAATACACATTTTCTCAAAGATTTCAGGAAACAGGTTATGCAGTTTTACAAAAGTTCTTTGTTTTTAAAGTGCTTGTATTTAGATTGAATACCTCATCTTGATGTCTTATATCTGTTATCTTTTATTAAAATATCAATTTGGATAACTGTTATATAAAATGATCCCCTTTTGTGTTATGAGAGCTATAGTTACATTTATTCCAGAACAGCTCTAATGTATATGTTAGAATATAAATTGGCCAATTTTAAGAGATACCATAAAGACTCCAGTTACTTTCCTAAAGAAGCAATCTCTTTGGTGGATGGACCAACAAACCTACCATGTATATCTCTTGGATTACATTTAATTTGTTTCTCACATATTAGGATAAAACTTGTCCTGGCTATATCAGTGAGCTGAACATAAACCTGCATGGACCCAAGGCCTATTCCACCAGAGGAAATATTGTTTTGTACTTTAAATCTGATCAACAGTCTATGATGGGGAGCTCAAACCTTAAGGATGGACTTAATATTATTATTTTGTAAAATGGACATAGTCAGATGCCATCTAATTCATATCTCATCTCATATATTAGTGCAAAAACTTATCAAAAAGTCCAATGCAAAAATATTGTGCATTGGACAATGATAAATGCAGACACTCCCAAGTTTAGAGTAGTCAAATGTAGAAAATAAATAATTGTGGAGTGCTCAGTTGCAAGTGGGACATTTATATTGTATGCCTTCTCCAGGAATCAGGGAAGATCTTGGAAAGACTGTTAAGAGCCAGAGGTTAGGGAAGGAATACTGTTGTTCTGATATGAGAGGGCTTCTGCACCCATGAACTAACAATAGCTGGGATCAACTGTGTAAGATCAAGCCATTCAACTTTTCTGCATGAAGTAGGAAAGAGTCATGAGTCCTGACCCCTGAGGAGATATGCACAGCTGATGACTTCCAAGGAAGGAGGAATCAGTTTTCCTTAAGTATGGCTTCTGATAGATCTACTTCATTTCAGTGTATAGCCCTATATAGACCCAGGAGAAAGAAAAGAGGACAAAAAGTTGGGAGGAGGAGTTAGGGTAAGGGGCTTACTTAAGAAAGATAATGTCTAAAACACATTGTATGAAACACTTAGAAATTAATAAAGATATTGTAAAATAACTTTTGGGCAGAATATCTCTATGAACACTGAAACACTGTTATATCTGAACTTGCCACAAGATGGAGACAAATAACTTCGTTTAGCTTTTGAAAGCCTGCCTTACCAAGTTGTATCATGAAGCATACCCTTGTTTACTTAACATTTATGCAACAGACATGGTTTGCTTGGAGATGGTTGGCAATCACTAACACACATGTTTTGCTGCATGGAGAATTTCTACCTTCTTTGATGTTTTTGAAAACAAATTCACAATAATTGATGACTAAAGAGGATCATGATTTATTCTTTCATTCTTTTCAAAATGCGACTGTAAGCATCAGCATCAAGTAAATCCCTTGTTTATTTTTAAAACCCCAAAGACAAGTATTTTCCTATTATCTGCGTTTATTAACATTCTCTTTTAATTGAACTTTAATGGCTATCTGGTTACTTCAGTCATTTCCAATTTGGTTTTGGGCCTGAAAGAACATGTTTGAAATGCAACTGAAAATTAACTCTTAGTTAATATTTAAGAATTAATGTTCCTGCACATTTATCATTGTACAGCTCTATTACTGTATCTGTCCCTCAAATAAAAACTTTATTTTCCCCTTTGAACTTTATTCTCAAATTGTTCTCTGTATATCTATCAAGGCAAGTAATTTTCTTATGATGATTAAGCAAGTCATTTACTCTTTGTATTGTGTTCATAAATATAATTTTTAAAAGTCTATGTACTTTTATTACCTATCTTTTTAAATTTTTCTCAGACAGGGCCTTTCTAGAGCTAGTGTAATTGATTAAGTTGAATATGCATACACACACACACACACACACAATACTTCTATTATTTTCAAAGAGTCTTTATGTTTTCATGTTTATTTTATTTTATTTATTGTAGGTCTCTGTGCATGCAAATGAACCTGTGCTTCTGTGGAAATGTAGTCAGGGGATCTCTCTGCACAATCTATTCTCTCCTGCCACCTTGTGGTACCTGGGAGGAAACTCAGGTAACTAGACTTGCAGACATCCACTGAGACACCTTGTTGCTCTCCGGGTTTTTAGTTCAATGGTTAACTTTCCTTCTGTCCAAAAAAACAATTTGTGAGTATCAGTTACTTTTCTCATTGTTTTAACAAAATATCTGACCAAAGCAACTCCAAAGGTTTATTCTACCTTACACTTTGAAGGTGCAGACAGACACTTGCGGCAGGAAGTCTTGGTAGCAATAGCTTGAGACAGCAAATCACATTGTACCCACAGCAAGGAAGCATAGAACAGTGAATGCTGCTGCTCAGTCCCATGCTCAGTTTTAGTGAGTTCAGAATCAGAAGCAAGTTGATTGTGCCACCCACATTTAAAGTAAGTCTTCCTATCTCAATAAACCTAATATAGAAACAAGAGGGTGTCCAAGACTGGATTGCCATGAACCAGAGGCTAGGTAGCCCAGAGACATAGGGTAGAACCAAACATAACTGGCAAAAAGTAAAAAAAAAAAAAAGATATTCTGCTATACTCATAAGATTGGTTCTTAGCCCAATAGTCATTAGAGAGGGTTCCTTCAGTAGCTGACGGGAACAGATGCAGAGACCCACAGTCAAACATTAGGTGGAGCTCAGGGAACCCTTGTCCTCCTATTGGGTTGTTTTGCCCAGCCTTGATATGAGAGTTTGTGCCTAGTCTTACTGAACGTACTTATGCTGTGTTCTGTTGATATTCCCAAGAGACCTATTCTTTTCTGAAGGGAAATGGCAGAGATGTGGATCTGAGTGAGAAGGAAGATGTGAGGGAAAACTGGAAGGTCTGCAAGGAGTGAAAACTGTGATTGGGATGTATTGTATGAGAGAACAATAAAAAAGGAAAAAAGGAAAAAGAAACACCCTTACAGATTTGCTCAGAGATTAGTGTCCTAGGTGATGTTAGATACTGTTAAGTGAACAAATAAGGTTAATTGCTGAATCTCTAGAGATAAAATCTTAATACTTTGTAATAATTTGTATTTTATTTTTTACTTGAGTACTTTTTTGATGATTTTAAAAAGGATACTTAAAATAAGAATTTAATATATTAATGTGTCTACTCTGTAACATCTAGGTACTGGAAAGCATTAATGCTTAAATGACTTTTTGCATACTGATATTCTAAAAAAGTTAACTTCTCACTGTGGTGAAAACTTTCAAAATGATTTTAGTTTTTAGCATTTATAGTCATCCTACAATACAATAGCATACCAAATCTTAGTCGTTTCAAACTGTATCTTAATAACTATTAACTTTTCTCCATTTCTTATCCCTATACCCTGGTTTTTTATAAACATCACTCTATTTATAACTTATATGAAGTCACTCAGTACTTGTATTTGATTTATTTATACATCGTAATACATTATTTTTGTAATCATCTTTATGATTGAGAATTTAATATAACTTTGCTATATGGCTTTTACTTCTGTATATAAAAGATTGTATATTATAATCTTAATACTTTTATCATTGAGCAAAGTAATTATAACTCTTTTATTACAATCTACCTATATTTACTAAGAATTACTACATTAATGTCATAGAGCAGAAAAGGAATTTTAAAATTCATGTAATGAGAGTGCTAGAGAAATTACATAAATATTTCTACAGAAGATAACCTGCTCAATTTATGCAGGCTGTCCACAAAGGTCTCTAGGATCCCTCATCCAGGATTTCTATTGCAATTTTTAAAATATTTTCTGGTTTATATTCTTTTATTGATGTCTTTTCCCCATGACAAGTGTTTGAATGTAAGTAATATTGTATTTGACCTTACAGATGGCTCAATACAATTATAATAGCTTAGTCTAATTCCTTCACAACTCATCTATTTTCATTGTTAGTCATCTGTTATCACAAATTTGCCACCTTTCTGAGAATTATAAGACACTGTGTGGAAATATCTGGAATATAAGTTTTATCTTCAGATTTATTATTTCCCTTCGCAATTTCTTTGTTGTTGTTGTTGAAAAGAGAGATTTTTTGCTCATGCAATATATCCGGATTATACTTTCTCCTTCCTCTATTCCTTCTAGTTCCTACCCACCTCCTTTCTTTTCCAAATCCACTCCTTTTCTGATTCTGATTAGAAAAAAGCAGGCTTCTAAATGATAAAAATAAATCATAATAAAGTAAGATGTAATAAGGTAGAAACAAAACCATCACATCAAGGCTGAACAGGGCAACCCAAACTTTTCTTGAAAGAAAACAAAAGAAAACAAAACAAACAAGCAAACAAAAAAGACCCACATGTTCATGCACTCAGGAGTCCCATAACACACAATATTCCTTAAAGATATAAAGAACAACACAAGAAAAGAGTGGGATAAAATGAATAAATCACTTGACAGAGTCCAGGAAAACACAAACACTGTATGAAAGTGAATAAAACATTTCAAGACCTAGAAAAGGAAATGAAACCAATAAGGAAAATAGAAACATAGGGAATTCTGGAACTGGAAAATTTAGGTACTAAAACAGGAACTACTGAGACAAGCTTTCCCAACAGAATTTAAGAAATAGAAGAGAAAATCTCAGACACTAAAGATACTATTAAACAATTGGATACACCACTAAAAGAAAATGTTAAATGTACCAAACTCCAGACACAAAACATCCAGGAAATATGGGACAGCATGAAAAGACCAAAGTTAAAAATAAATAGATGGAACTAGGAAATATCATCCTGACTGAGGTAACTCAGACCCAAAAGAACATGCGTTGCATGTACTCACTAATAAGTGGATGTTAGTCCTATCATGACTGCCCTCTCAAAGACCCAACAAGCAGCGGAGAGAGTCAGACGTAGATATTTGCACCCAACCAATGGACAAAAAAAAAAAAAGTACAGAATACAAGCTGAGGGGCCCAATTGAGGACACCTCAGTCCCACTTGGGAGGGAGAAGAAAGCAATAACTAGGTGGAAGGGAGGGAGGAAGGGAGGGAGAGAGGGACCTGGGAGGGAAAGTGGGTGGAGGAGGAGGGGAAGAGAGGAACCAGATCTGGTATTGAGTGAGGAAAAGGACTGAAGCCCTGAGGGCCAGCAGAAAGAATGGAAACAGGCAACCTCAGGAGGTAGGAGGTTGGGGGTGCCCTCCAGAATGCACCAGAGATCTGGGAGGTGAGAGATCGATGAAATTCCTGACAGTAGGTAGAGGGAACTTATAGAGCCCACCTTCACCAGGAAGACAGAGCATCAAATGAGGGAGGGGGGCATGCTTTAGTCACAACTCTGACCCATAAGTGCTACTATCTGAAAGAATTACAGGGATGGAAATGGATAGGAGCCTGAGGAAAAGAAGGTCCAGTGACAGGCCCAAAGTGGGTTCCAGTTCAAGAGGAGGCCCAAAGGCCTGACACTATTACTGAAGCTATAGAATTCTCACAAAAAGGGTCCTATCATGACTGCCCTCTCAAAGACCCAACAAGCAGCTGAGAGAGTCAGATGTAGATATTTGCACCCAACTAATGGACAGAAGCCACTGACTCCTGTGCTTGAATTAGGGAAAAGCTGGAAGAAGCTGAGGAGGAGGGCGACCCTGTAGGAGGACAGAGACCCTGTAGGAGGACCAGCAGTCTCAATTAACCTGGATCCCCGAGATCTCTCAGACATTGGACCACCAACCAAGCAGCATACACCAGTTGATATGAGGCCCCAAACACATATACAGCAGAGGACTGCTGGGTCTGGGTTCAATCAGAGAAGATGAACTGAACCATCAAGAGACTGGAGGCCCCAGGGAGTTTAGAGGTCTGGTGGGGTGAGTGATGGGGACATCCTCGTGGAGGCAGAAGGGGAGAGGAGATACGGGATATAGAACAGTCGGAGGGTAGACCGGGTGGAGAATAAAATCTGGAGTGAAAAATAAATAAATAAATAGATAACAAACAAAAGAAAAAGAAAGAAAGAAAAGATTAAATTAAAAAAAAAGAGAATAATAAGAATGGAGGAAGGTAAAGAATCCTGACTGAAAGGACCAGAAAATATTTTCAACAAAATCATACAAGAAAAATTTCCTAACCTACAGGAGGAGATGCTTATAAAGGTTTAAGAAGTATACAGAACACAAAATAGGTTGGAGCAGAAAAGAAGGTTCTCTTGTCACATAATAATAGTAATAATAATAAAAACCTTAAATGTACAGAACAAAGAAAGAATATTAAAAGATGCAAGGGAAAAAAAGATGCAAAATCACAAACGACAGGCATATTAGAATTACACCTGACTTCTCAATGGAGAGTCTGAAATCAAAAATTCTGGATATCGGTGCTGCAGACTCTAAGAGGCCAGTGATGCCTGGCCAGACTACTATACCCAGTAACATTTTCATTTACTGAAAATGAAGAAAATACAGTGTTCCATAATAAAATTATTTTAAGCAACATTTATCTACAAATCACCCTTACAGAAGGTGCTATGAAAAACCTCCAACTGAAGGAGGTTTAATACACCCATGAAAATTCAGGAAATAATCTCTAAGCAGCAAAATAAAAAGAACAAGAAGCCAGTGTTCTTAAATGCTGAGCCATCTCTCCAGGCCCTTCAATTATTTTTTGATTCCTAATTTTCTCAACTGTGTGTTTGTATTGATTCTTCTCGTGTATGAATTTCCGAGTAATTTTAATTTTTGATCTAGTGAGAAAAGTTATGGCTAAGTAATACTTCAACATCTAAGCACTGGGAAGAAATGCCTAGCTCTCAGAGGCTAAAATGCATACTACACACAATAAAATATATGAAGGACAATAAATATAAACATCATTCATAAACTTTTCTTATACATAATCATTCCTTCCATGAAGGCTTATATTTGTAAATTTAAATTCTTTTTACATTCATAAATAGGATGTATGCAGGAATCTTTAAGTTTCATCACCAGAGGCTCTGAAAACTTCCTACTTCAAACATTTTTTTAAAATAAATAAGTCATTGTGCAAATAAAGTACTATTCCTGTCTAAAGCAAAAGAAGAGGTGAAAAGCCAAACAAAAATAAAGGCAGGCAGACTTGCTGGTCACAGTTTCATAAGCTTTGTTAATGCACTGAACAAGCATGGACTTTGGGTGTCGGAGTCATAGCCAGTGCCTTTGATGTGTTATACTATCCATAAAGGAGTTTATCAAAAATAATTCAAATTCTTGGAAAAGAAAATTTCAATTGTCTGCAATTAGCACACTTTTGTACAATTGCAAAGAGAAAGCATTATGGAAGATATGAAATTTTTGTGGTTACAAGAGAAAAGTAAAAAGAAAACCCGACAATATTTAAATTACTGGATAATGCTTCAGCAATACTCTTAGTGTTATATATTAGAGCACATGACTGAAAAACATAAACTTGGTTTCAATATTGAGAAATTTGAAAGAGTATAATAGCATAAACTTAAAATTAATTAGAAAAAAAACCCCAAGACCAAGAAAGAAAAAGTACAAAATATATAAATAAATTACCAATATGACATACGCCCAAAGAGGTCATTAAATGATCTTATAGTCAAATATTTTGAATAGTTGAGTAAAAAGTATAATTTGTTAGGAATATAACAGAAAAGGCCTGATTCAGGAAGTTAGAAATGTAAAATTATCTTTACTTAATAACTTAAAACACTGTTTAAACATGTAATTGTCTTATAATTGTTCTCATGTCACATGCACACCATATACAATAATTGGAGTAACAGGCAAGTTATTCTAAACATTCATTGAATTGATGCCTAGATTACTGCCTTGTACAGTCTGTAACAGAAATGAAATGAGTGAAACCATTTCTCAATTCTATTAATTCATGAGTTTAACCAGTGTCAGATGGCTAAAGGGACTGTTAATGACAAGCCAGGCTACTATGTAAACATTTTTTAAATTTTTTTATTAGACAATTTCTTTATTTATATTTCAAATGTTATCCTCTTTCCTTGATTCCCCTCCATAAACCCCCTATCCCTGCCCCCTCCCCCTGCTCACTAACCCACCCACTCTCACTTCCCTTTCCTAGCATTCCTCTGCACTAGGGCAACGAGTCTTCACAGGTCCAAGGGAATCTCCTCTCATTCTGACAAGGCCATCCTCTGCTATACATGTGGCTGGAGTCATGGGTCCCTCCATATATACTCTGGTTGATGGTAAAGCCCTTGGGAGCTCTGGGGTTGCTGGTTGGTTCGTATTGTTGTTCCTCCTATGGGGCTGCAAACCCCTTCAGCTCTTTGGGTTCTTTCTCTAGCTCTTCCATTGGGGACCCTGTGCTCATTTCAATGGTTGGTTGAGAGCAGTTAAACTCCTACTCCAAATAATTACCAATAGAAATCCACCATTTATAGAACTGAAACCTGATATGGCTGATTGCCAACAATGTTGGGATGGCATACAACTAAGAGTTAAAACAGTTCATTACATTAATAGTTCAATATAAACAACAATCACAATGTAATCTTCATAAAATTTGAAAAAGCCACAAAATTCTGTCCCTTTGTAATTAAACATCTTAAAAAGTATAAATAGAGAAACATTTCCTTAATCCATCTTTTGCTGGTTTGAATTAGAGCTGCACCTCAGAGGCTCAAGTATTTGAATGCTTGGTTACTATAATGCTGCTTGAAAAGGGTATGGGACCTTTATGAGAAGTCTTGTTTGAGGAAATAGGTCACTGGGGTAGGCTGTGAGATTTTATAGACTTGTCCCATTTCCTCTTTTCTCATTTTGCTTCGTGTATGAGGATCGAGATGATCACATTGTTTCCTGCTTTTGTTCCTATGTTTTCAATGTCTGTTGTTATACTTCTTCCACCTGTAAGGATTCTGGAACTATAAGCCAAAACAAACCCATTACTTTCTTATATTACTTTTGCCAGAGTTATACATTGCAGCAACACCAAAGTACACTACTAAATGTCACAGGTAACAGAAACATTGAAAATACTCCCATTAAAACCAGACAGAGAAAAGATCCTGTATGTTGTATTACAGTGACAGATAAGTAAGCTTAGAAGTTGGATTAAGTAAATATGTTTACTGAAAAGGAAGGGGAAACTTTATTCTGTATTTGAGGGTAACATGTAATCCAAGAGAAACTACTACTCAATTACTAAAAATATTAGAAAAATTTACACGCTTCTGTATAAGAATCAGAAAAATATTACTTTGAAATCTAATTATAAAGATAGGTATTTTACTGTAGGAATGAAAATGTAAGCCATAGGATGTAGTGACACTAATATTTATATGGAAAGGAAAATGAACATACTCTATACCTATGTCAAGACATCTTAAATTAATGATTCTTTTAAAAGGCTTTGTTTGGCTGTGGATTAATGCACAAACAGGTAGTTTAGTTGCAGCAATATATGCACACATATATATGCATATATATGCAGTTCATATGCACAAAGCTATATACTATGATATGTAAAATGAGGTTGAAAAATTAGCAAGAAGGGATGAAGTTCTTATTAATTTCATTAGTGAAAATAATATACATTAGCTTATTTTATTTATTTTTCTATTTTTATTAACGTATTACTTTTATGTAATAATGGATTTTGTTAGGCTATTTCTTTTTTCTATTTAAAGCAGATTGTTATTACAATGAGTTCTCCTTTCTTCTCAATTATGTTTGTAGTTAAACAAGTTAATGATAAGTTTTTCTGTAGCTATAAACACTACCATATGACTTTTAAATATAAATTTATTTATATTTTTCATACACTATATTTTTTGTTTTCTTTTGTAATTAGATATATTCTTTTATTTAATTAGATATATTCTTTATTTACATTTCAAATGATATCCCTTTTCCTGGATTCCCCCTCCCCGAAAGTTCCATAAGCCCTCTTCCCTCCCCTCCTGTACCCCAATCACCCCCCTCCACTTCCCTGTCCTGGTATTCCCCTACAATGCTGCATCGAGCCTTTCCAGGACCAGGGGCCTCTCCTTCCTTCTTCTTGGGCATCATTTGATCTGTGAATTGTGTCTTGGGTATTCAGAGCTTCTGAGCTAATAGCCACTTATCAGTGAGTGCATACCATGTGCATTCTTTTGTGATTGGGTTACCTCACTTAGGATGATATTTTGTGGTTCCACGCATTTGTCTAAGAATTTCGTAAATTCATTGGTTTTAATAGTAGTATAACATATTGTAAATATACCACATTTTCTGTATCCATTCCTCCATTGAGGGACATCTGGGTTCTTTCCAGCTTCTGGCTATTATAAATAGGGCTGCGATGAACATAATGGAGCATGTGTATTTACTACATGCTGGGGAATCATCTGGGTATATATGCCCAGGAGTGGTATAACGGGGTCCTCCTGTAGTGTCATGCCCAGTTTTCTGAGGAACCACCAGACTGATTTCCAGAGTGGATGTACCAGTACCAGCTTGCAATCCCACCAGCAGTGGAGGAGTGTTCCTCTTTCTCCACATCCTCGCCAGCACCTGCTGTCTCCTGAGTTTTTTATCTTAGCCATTCTGACCAGTGTGAGGTGAAATCTCAGGATTGATTTGATTTGTATTTCTCTGATGACTAAGGATGTTGGACATTTCTTTAGGTGCTTCTCAGCCATTCAATATTCCTCAGGTGAAAATTCTTTGTTTAGCTCTGTACCCCATTTTTAATAGGTTTATTTGGCTCTCTGGAGTCTAACTTCTTGAGTTTTTTGTATATATTGGATATTTGCCCTCAGTCAGATGTAGGGTTGGTAAAGATCTTTTCCCAGTCTGTTGGTTGCCTGATATTTTGTTCTATTGACAGTGTCTTTTTGACAGTGTCTTTTGCCTTTCAGAAACTGTAATTTTATGAGGTCTCATTTGCCAATTCTTAATCTTAGAGCTTAAGCTACTGGTTTCTGTTTAGGAAATTCTCCCCTGTACCCATATGTTCAAGGTTCTTCCCTAGTTTCCTTTCTAATTGTTTCCATGTGTCTGATTTTATGTGGAGGTTCTGAATCCACTTGGACTTGATCTTTGTACAAGGAGATAAGAATGGATCAATTTGCATTCTTCTGCATGCTAACAGCCATTTGAACCAGCACCATTTGTTGGAAAGGCTATCTTTTTTCCACTGGATGGTTTTAACTCCTTTGTCAAAGATCAAGTGACCATAGGTGTGTGGGTTCATTTCTGGGTCTTCTATTCTATTTCATTGATCTACCTGCCTGTCACTGTACCAATAACATGCAGTTTTTAACACTATTGCTCTGTAGTATTGCTTGAGTTCTGGGATACTGATGCCGCCAGAAGTTCTTTTACTCTTGAGAATAGTTTGAGCTATCCTAGTTCTTTTGTTATTCCGGATGAATTTGATAATTGCTTTTTCTAACTCTATGTAGAATTGAATTGAAATTTTAATGGGGATTACATTGAATCTGTAGATTGCTTTTAGCAAGATGGCCATTTTTATTATATTAATCCTGTCAATCCACGAGCATGGAGATCTTTCCATCTTCTGAGATCTTCTTTGACTTCTGTCTTCAGAGAATTGAAGTTCTTGCCATACAGATCTTTGACTTGCTTGGTGAGAGTCACACCAACATACTTCATCTTGTTTGTGACTATTGTGAAGGGTGTTGTTTTCCTAATTTCTTTCACAGCCTGTTTATCATTGATTATAGGAAGGGTACTGATTTGTTTGGGTTAATTTTATATCCGGCAACATTGCTGAAGTTGTTTATCAGCTGTAGGAGTTCTATGGTGGAATTTTTTGGGTCGCTTAAGTATACTATCATATCATGCAAATAGTGACAGTTTGACTTCTTCCTATCCAATTTGTAACCCTTTGACCTCCTTTTTTTGTGTAATTGCTCTAGCTAGAACTTCAAGTACCATATTGAATAAATATGGAGAGAGAGGGCAGCCTTGTCTAGTTCCTGATTTTAGTGGGATTGCTTCATGTTTCTCTCCAATTAGTTTGATCTTGGCTACTGGTTTGCTGTATATTGCTTTTACTATGTTTAGGTATGAGCCTTGAATTCTTGATCTTTCCAAGACTCTTAACATGAAAGGATGCTGAGTTTTGTCAAATGCTTTCTCAGTATCTAAGGAAATGACCATGTGGTTTGTTTCTTTGATTTTATGTAGTGCATTACATTGATGAATTTCCACATATTGAACTGTCCCTGCATCCCTGGTATGAATCCTACTTGATCATGGTGAATGATCTTTTTGATGTGTTCTTGGATTTGGTTGGCAAGAATTTTATTGAGTATTTTTGTATTGATATTCATAAGGAAAATTAGTCTGAAGTTCTCTTTCTTTATTGGATCTTTTTGTGGTATCAGTGTAATTGTGGCTTCATAAAATGAGTTGGGTAGTATTTCTTCCATTTCTATTTTGTGGAATAGTTTGAAGAATATTGGTGTTGCTTAATCTGGCTAGAGGTTTATCTATTTTGTTGATTTTCTCAAAGAACCAGCTCCTGGTTTTATTGATTTTTTGTATAGTTCTTTTTGTTTCTACTTGGTTGTTTTCAATCCTGAGTTTGGTTATTTCTTGCCTTCTATCCTCTAGGGTATATTAGCTTCTTTCTGTTCTAGAGCTTTCAGCTGTGCTGTTAAGCTGCTAGTGTATGCTCTCTCCAGCTTCTTTTTGGAAGCACTCAGAGCTCTGAGTTTTCCTCTTAGCACTGCTTTCATTGTGTCCCATAGATTTGGGTATGTTGTGCCTTCATTTTCATTAAATTCTAAAAAGTCTTTGATTTCTTTCCTTATTTCTTCCTTAACCAAGCTATCATTGTGTAGAGCATTGTGTTCAGAATCCATATATATGTGCATTTTCTTTCGTTTTTGTTGCTATTGAAGACCACCCTTACTCCATAATGATCTGACAGGAGGCATGGGATTAGTTCAATCTTTTTACATGTCAGACCTCAATCTTGAGGTCTGTTTTGTGACCAGTTATATGGTCAGTTTTGGAGAAGGCACCATGAGGTGCTGAGAAAAAGGTATATTTTTTTGATTTAGGATGACATGTTTGACAGATATCTGTTAAATCCATTTGGTCCAACATTTCTGTCAGTTTCACTGTGTCTCTGTTTAGTTGTAGTTCCATGATCTGTCCATTGATGAGAGTGGAGTGTTGAAGTCACTCACAATTATTGTGTAAGGTGCAATGTGTGCTTTAAGCTTTAGTAAAGTTTCTTTTACAAATGAGGGTGCCCTTGCATTTGGAGCATAGACGTTCAGAATTGAGAGTTCTTCTTGGTATATTTTTCCTTTGGTGAGTATAAAGTGTCCTTCCATGTCTTTTTGATGACTTTTGGTTGAAAGTGGATTTTGTCAGATATTAGAATGGCTACTTCAGCTCGTTTTCTGGAACCATTTGCTTGCAAAATGATTTTCCGAACTTTTACTCTGAGGTAGTGTTTGTCTTTGACACTGAGATGCATTTTCTGTATGCAGCAAAATGCTGGGTCCTGTTTACATATCAAATCTGTTATTCTTTTTATTGGGAAATGGAGTCCATTGATGTTAAGAGATATTAAGGAAGTGATTGTTACTTCCTCTTGTTTTTGATGTTATTTTTGTGTTTACGTGGTTCTCTTTTTTTGGGTTTGTTGAAAGAAGATTACTATCTTGCTTTTTCTAGGGTGTAGTTGCCCTCCTTCACTAACACTCCATGCCTTCAAAGTCAGTACAGTGTGCCAGACACTTACACATTTGCCTTGTTTTGCTGTTAGCGCGATGTGAAACCTTGTCTATCCTTGTACAGTAGCTTCTATGTTTTGACAAAATATGAGAAAATATTCAGTCATAGTTCCAATGAAGTATATGAGTTTATGTCTCAATGATACTGATCTCTTACCAACTACAACCAGCTTTTCAGCCCCACCTGATGGTATTCACAGATTCCTAATCTGAAAAGTCGCATAAATGACCCCTTTTCCAGTTCTCAATTGTCATTGTTTTTTCTTCAAACTTTATGTGCCAAGCCTCCATTGTTGACATTCCTCTCAGCATTTACATTTTTTTAAGCTCCTATTAGAACATTCCATTAATCTCTGAGCACTCAATGGATCTTCCCATCCAAATCTCCAAAATCTTCTACAGTCTTTCTTTACAACAGGATTGTATTTATCAGAGCAACATCCCACTCCTCTGGTATGAATTTCTGTTGTAGTTTTCTTTCTTTTGCTACGATAAAAAACATGATCAAAAGCAACCTGTGGAAGAAAAGGGTTTTTCTTTACAGTGTAAACTTCAGATAACAGTCCATAGTTGAGGACTGTCATGGCAGAAACTCAAAGCATGAAGTTGAATCAGAAACCATAGATAAAGACAGCATCCTGGCTGGGTCTTCTTTATTATTTTTAAGATCATATATAATAATATAATATCTTCCTTCCTCTTTCCATAATTCAAACTTGCTTATATACTACTACCTTTATGTATTCATCTAGCTTTCTTTTTTTATTTTTATTTTTTGGTTTTTCAAGACATGGTTTCTCTGTATAGCCCTGGCTGTACTGGAACTCACTCTGTAGACTAGGCTGCCCTCAAACTCAGAAATCTGCCTGTCTCTGCCTCCCAAGTGCTGGGATTAAAGACATGTGCTACCACTGCCTGGCTCAGCTAGCTTTCTTACAAAGCTCAGGCACATCTGTCTAGTATTGATCCTGTCCATAGGTGGATAGCTATTCCTACATCAATTAAGAATAAAGAGAAGGTCCCACAGAGATGCACACAGGCCAATCTGATCTAGGCAACTACTGAAATGAGATTCTTTCTTTATATGTTACCCTATTTTGTGTCAAACTGACAAGAAAATCTAAGCAATATACTCAATTTCCAAGTACTCTCCTTTGGTGTATCAGATCTGCCTCCAAGTATTTCCTTCCTTTTTTTTTGATACAGTCTTCATACTGCTATCTTGTCTGATGTATTACATTACCCTCTCTATTTTTTATTATTTTATTTTTCCCTTTATTGAAAATAATTTTTTTCTCATACAACATATCCTGACTATAATTTTCCTTCCCACCACCCCTGCAGTTCTTCCCCAATTATCCTCCCCTCCTGATCCACTCCCTTTTAACTCTCATTAATAAAGAATGGACTTCTGAGAGACAACAACCAAACATGACAATATAAAATATAATAGAATAAAGAAAAATCTATCACATTGAGGCTAGACAAGGCAACCCAATAGAGGGAAATGAGTCTCAAGAGCAGGCATAAAATCAGAGATCCACTCATTCTCATAGTAACGAGTCCCATAGAAATATTAAACTAAGAGCTATAATATATAGTCAGAAGTCCTAGAGCAGACTCAAGTTGGCCCTGTGATTGCTGGTTCAGTCTCTGTAAGGTTTTGTTTTGTTTTTGTTTTTTGAGACAGGGTTTCTTTGTATAGCCCTGGCTGTCCTGGAACTCACTCTGTAGACCAGGCTCACTACGAACACAGAAATTCACCTGCCTCTGCCTCCCAAGTGCTGGGATTAAAAGCGTGCACCACCACTGCCCAGCAAGATTTCTTATTTTAATTAACTACAATTTTATTTTAATTTCTTCTAATCTTTTCACATGAGAATATCATTAATATCCACAATGATAATTATCTTTTAATGTATCTTATTTTTTGAGGATTTCATACAAGTGTACCACATATTAACTTATAATTATAAATGCCATTTCTGTTGTGTCTCTCAACTGGCATTTTTCTAGTTTTATTATGTCATTGCATTCAAGTATTGCTAGTCTTAATTTTAATTTCAATTTGTTAGTTAATAAGCAAAACTGGAATTTAAGCATCTATCACAGAATTATATTACCATAAAATTTGTTTTGCATCTTGTTTTGAAGCAGAGTCTCACTAAATTACTAAGCTTGGACTTTTTGAAAACACTTCTAATGTTTGAATTTCATTACTTAAAAATAGTTCAGATTTGACCTTTAAGAAAAGTTTTCAAATATTTTAGTCATAGTATGAAAATGGTGAGTGAGAGAGAGAGAGAGAGAGAGAGAGAGAGAGAGAGAGAGAGAGAGAGAGAGACTTTGTGTCTTAGCCAGTGACATAGTAGATATTAGATAGGAAGGAGTTCATCAGAAAAAAAGCAAAATAGAACCATTGGAGAAAATTCTTTACTTCTAATGAGAGGCTACTTACTTAGTTTCTTTTACCCAGAATGTGCATATTTGTGTGACAATCAGTTTCTTCCTAAACAATGCCTGACACTTTTTAAGTAAAGCAGGAAGTTACAGAATGTAGTTTGAAATAATCCTACATGACAATGCTTGTATGTCAACAGCATTGATCATGGAAAAGTGATATATTATGGACATCAGTGACTGGAAAAATAATATTTTTTTGTATAAAATACAATACAGTGAATATAAACATACTGCATAAGTGTAGTATATTTGTATATATAAATGTAATTTTACAGTAATATCAATTACATGAGAATTTCATACACTATGTTTTGATCATATTCATTGTCCTCTCAAATCTTCTCAGATCCTTCTCACTTCCTTACTTATGCAAAACAAAGCAAGGAGTATAATTTGTCCTGCCCAAATATTCTTTTATTCTTTATTTTTTATTTACTTTATTTCTTTATTAGATATATTCTTTATTTACATTTCAAATGTTGTCCCCTTTTCTGGTTCCCCCCCTTTCAAAAAAAAATCCCCTAACCCATCCCCCTCCCCCTGCTCACCAATCCACCTAATCCTGCTTCCCTGTCCTGGCATTCTCTTATACTGGGGCATTTAGCCTTCTCAGGACCAAGGACCTCTCCTCCCTTTGATGTCCAACAAGGCCATCCTTTGCTGCATATGCATCTGGAGTCATGGGTCCCACCATGTGTACTCTTTGGTTGATGGTTTAGTCCCTGGGAGCTCTGGGAGTACTGGGTGGCTCATATTGTTGTTCCTCCTATGGTGGTGCATGCCCCTTCAGTTCCTTGGGTCCTTTTTCTAGCTCCTCCATTGGGGACACTGTGCTCCGTTCAATGGTTGGCTGAGAGTGTCCCACTCAGACTCTGCCTAAATATTCTTGACACTCTTTAGGTTGAGCCTATCTTGGAACTTTGTTGACCTACTCAGCATCACATCTACGAAGACAACTGATCCTCTATTTCCCAGTGCTTCTGGCTTTTACAATCATTCTGCCCCATCATCATGGCAATCTCTTAACCTTGTTAGGAAGCATGTGATATAGATGTCTACTTAGAG
The DNA here is from genome assembly GCA_036184795.1 of Tokudaia tokunoshimensis. NCBI lineage: Eukaryota > Metazoa > Chordata > Mammalia > Rodentia > Muridae > Tokudaia > Tokudaia tokunoshimensis. The sequence goes on along the minus strand of BTHU01000012.1, from coordinate 65,221,626 downwards.
CTAAGCACTCTTCAGTCAATTTTTCTCTATACTTTGGTCAGTTGTAGGTCTTTGTTAAAGGCAATATTCTGAAAGAAAATCTTTCTCTGATGAGGATCTAGAGATTATTTTTTAATTTTATTTTATTTTCTAAGTTTTTTTATTTACATTCAAAATCATTTCCCCTTTCCCGTTTCCTCCCTCCCTGAAAGTCCCATAAGCCCCCTTCCCTCCCTCTTTTCCCCATTCAACCCCCTCTCGCTTCTCTGTCCTGGCGTTCCCCTACATCCAGTCTTTTTGGGTTTTACCTTTTTCTTTTTCTTTTTTTTTAATTTTTATTTTCTATATTCTTTATTTACATTCCAAATGATTTCCCCTTTCCCGGTTACCCCCTCCCCGAAAATCCCATAAGCCCTCTTCCCTCCCCCTGTTCCCCATTTACCTAAGAATTTCATGAATTCATTGTTTTTAATTGCTGAGTAGTATTCCATTGTGTAAATATACATGGAAAATATCTCTGATAAAATTGAAGAAATATATAAGAAAACATGTTAAGATTGACTATTTCATGGAAAAATTATACAGATAAAATGGTAGGCATAAAAATATTCCTAAGTTGATTGAAAGTGGAATTATAAACATATTATGATAAAATTGAAAATCTACAAGGAAAAAATTTCTGATAAAACTCAAGAAATATATAGAAAAACACATTAAAACTATTTCATGAAAAATTATACAGATAAGATGGTAGGCATAAAATATTCCTAAGTTGATTAAAAGTGGAATTATAAATATATTCTGATAAAATTGAAAATCTACAAGGAAAATATATCTGATAAAATTGAAGAAATTTATACAGATAAATTGGTAGGAATTGAAATATTCCTAAGTTGATTGAAAGTAGAATTATAACCATTTTCTGATAAAATTGAAGATTTACATGAATTCATCTCTAGATATAACAATCAGTCACTTAGACTATAATATCATATTCATTTAAAAATAATAATCCTAGGTTCTCCTTTAGATCCTATTACCTATAGAGCCACAGACTATGAGCCCTAATTAAGGTGGCAGGTATAAGATGGAACATCTTTGTGGACTGGTGTCAGAAAATATTTGGTTACTCTCCATAACATTTATGCTAGTATAACATAACATAGGTATAGGCATCTTGCTAGGCCAGTCATTACTGTAGCTCAGAGAGTTTTCATCTGAGTAAAATGGATGATTACTTTCACTCTGATAGCATGCATAGAACTTTTATTACCTACAAAAGCTATTCTGTCAAAATGAATCATCCAGGTCAGCACCAGTTTCCAAGACATATGGTATCTTTAGTGATACAGTCTTACAGTCAATTTCTTGAGGATAACCAAGAGCCATGACAATGTTCTGTAACATTTGGAAGTTTAGGGAACTCCATTGGGCACAGTCTCTGGAGGAAGCAACCCGTTCCTTGTTCAAGTGTTTTCTATTACTACTATGGGATGTCTAGTTAGAGTATTGTCATCTTGATTGTAAGGTAACTTTCCTAACCCTCTTTTTTGTATATGTGTATTTTTTTGAAGCTTCTATAGAAGTAGAATTCATATGGACTTTTCATAGGTATTTGTTTGTATATATTTTGGAGATTTCTCTAGTAGTAAATTTCTATATGACCATTTCAAAAGGACATTGGTGTGAGTTATTTCTCCCAATATACCCTCTTCTATAATGTCCTCACATTTGTCACCTCCTTTAATTCTTCCTGTTATATTATTCATCTTCCTCCATTTATATCACTGTATTCTATCTCCAAACCCTTACCATGCTCCATACTAAGCCCCTTGCCACTATTGAAATAACTATAGAGAAATAATTTAGTATCTAAAATCATACTTTTTGAGGCATTATTTCTAATGTCATCCCATCTTTCAACTTAGGTTCTATAAATGAGAGATGTTATCTTTGTCTTTCTGAGCCTAGTTGATTTCCCTTAACATATTTTTTAGTTAGGTCCATTTTCTATAACTTTTGCCCCTTTTCTTTTCTTTGTTTTTGTGTATGTACATGTAGCTTCTTGTTAATGTAGGTGTACTCATATTGGGAGTTAGTATTTATTTTGTATGCTTGCATATGGAAGCCATAAGACAACCACTGCTGTTATTCCTTAGGTGCCACCAAACTTGTTTTTTGAGACAGTGTATCTCACTGGTATGAGGCTCATGAATTAGACCAGATTCTCTGGATTGCAAACCCCAGGAATTCTTCCATTTCTGCCTCAACCAGATCTGGTGTTACTTGGATGCATTATTTTACCAGGGTTTTAATATTTGAGTTCTGGGGAATTATTCTACATCTTAATTTTGAACAATTGTTTACTTATTTAAATTATTTCACCATTTTTTTAATGGATAAGTAAAATTTCTTCATTTCTGGGTTTTCAATTCTATTCATTTCATTAGGTGCTGAGAAAGTATTTGACAGAATTCAGTATCCCTTCATGTTAAAAGTCTTGGAAAGATTAGGAATTCTAGGTCCACACCTAAACATAATGTAAAACAATATACAGCCAACATCAAACTAAATGGAGGGAAACTTGAAGCAATCAAACTAAAATCAGGGACTAGACAAGGCTGCCCACTCTCTCCCTATCTATTCAATATAGTACTTGAAGTTCTTGCTAGAGAAATTAGACAACAAAAGGAGGCTAAAAGGATACAAATTGGAAAGGAAGAAGACAAAATATAACTACTTGCAGATGATATGATACTAAACTTAAGTTACTGCAAAAAGTCCACCAGAGATCCCCTAAACCTGATAAACAACTTCATCAAAGTGGCCAGATATAAAATTAACTCAAACAAATAAGTAGCCTTCCTATACTGAAAGAATAAACAGGTTGAGAAATAAATTAGGGAAAGAAAACCCTTCACAATAGTCACAAGTAATATTACATAACTTGGTGGGACTCTAACGAAGCAAGTGAAAGATCTGTATGACAAGAAATTCAAGTCCCTGAAGAAACAAATCAAAGAATATCTCAGAAGGTGGAAAAATCTCCCATGGTCATGGATTGGCAGGAACAATATAGTAAAAATGGCTATCTTGCCGACAGCAATCTACAGATTTAGTGCAATCCCTATCAAAATTTCAACTCAATTCTTCATAGAGTTAGAAAGAGCAATTTTCAGATTCATGTGGAATAGTAAAAAAATAAAACACAGCATAGCGAAACTATTCTCAACAATAAAAGAACTTTTGGCGGAATCAGAATATAGAACCTCAAGCTGTACTACAGAACAATAGTGATAAAAAACTACATGGTATTGGTACAATGACAGGCAGGTAGATCAATGAAATAGAATTGGAGTCCCAGAAATGAACCCACACACCTATAGTCACTTGATCTTTGGGGTCACAATTTGAGGTTTCAAGAACTCATGCCATTTCCAGTTAGCTCGTTGTCTTCTGCCTCATGCTTGTGAATTATTTATAAACTCTCAGTTTCTGCTCTAGTACCATGCATACTGGCTACATATGTAACTGAAGCCATGTGCCCCTCCATCTGTACTCTTTGGTGGGTGAACTAGTCCCTGGGACTCTGGATGGTCCGGTTAGTTGATATTGTGTTCTTAATATGGGGTTGCAATATCCTTCAGCTCCTTTAGTCCTCCTAACTATTCCATTAGGGTCCCTATGGTCAGTCCCATGGTTGGCTGTGAGTATCTGCATTTTTATTAGTTAGATTTGGCCAGAGCCTATCAGTGGACAGCAATTCCAGGCTCCTGTCAGCAGTACTTCTTGGTATCAGCAATAGTGTCTGGGTTTGGTGGGTGCAGGTGGGATGGATCCCTAGGTCGAGCAGTCTCTGGATGGCCTTTCCTTCAGTCTATGCCCTATGTTTTGTCCCTGCATTTTGTTTAGACAGGAAAAATTCTGGGCTAAAAATTTTGAAATGGGTGGATGGCCCTATCATTCAACTAGGGGTGATGCATATCTACTGAAGGTGGTACCTACAGGTTCTATCTCCCCTTTGTTAGTTATTTTGGCTATGTCCCTGTTAGGTCCTGGGAACCTCTCTATTAACTGGCATCTGGAACTTTCTAGTGGCTACCCACATTTCCCAACCCCCTACTGCTCTATATATTTTTTTCATTTTCCTGACTCCTCCATACTTATTTTTCTCCTGTTTCTTCCCATTCCTGATTCTGCCTCCTCCCTTTTTCTCTATTTCCTTCCCCTCTCCTTCTCAGGTCCCTCTCTCCTTTTCCCTCCCATGATTATTTTGTTTCCCCTTCTAAGTAGGATTGAAGCACCCATACTTTGGTCTTCCTTCGTCTTAAGCTCCATATGGTCTGTGAGTTGTATCATGGGTATTCTGAGTTTTAGGGCTAATATCCACTTATCAGTGAGTGCATATCATGTGTGTTCTTTTGTGATTGGGTTACCTCACTCAGGATAATATTTTCTAGTTCCGTCCATTTGTCTTCAAATTTCATGAGGTCATTGTTTTTAATAGCTGAGTAGTACTCCTTTGTGTAAGTGTATCATATTTTCTGTATCCATTCCTTCTTTGAGGGACAACTGGGTTGCTTCCAGCTTTTGAATATTATAAATAAAGCTACTATGAACATAGTGGAGCATGTGTCTTACTATATGTTGGAATATCCTTGGATACTTGCTATATGTTGGAGTATATGTTGGAGTATCTGACCAGGAGTGGTATTGCTGGATCCTCAAGTAGAACTATTTCAGTTTCCTGAGGAATCACCAGATTGTTTTCCAAAGGGATTTTACCAGCTTGCAATCCCATCAACAATGGAGGAAGTTACCTCTGTCATGATGTCTCTTCAAAGCAATAGAAAATTAAGGAAGATACCTGCAAACCCCAATTTCCTTAGTTTTTATTTATTTTGGTAAATCTAGAATCATTTTGGGGAAAGAAACTTCATTTGAGAAATCTGCTCTATCAGATTGGGGCATTTTTTTTTTGCTTTTCTTTTTCCTGCCTTTTTAATTAATCTATTCACTCACACATTACATCCTGACCACAGCCTACCTTTCCTCCTCTTTTCCAAGTCCTTTTCCCCCTTCCCATCCATTCCTCTTCTATTTATCTTTCAGAAATAGGCAGACCCTCAGAGATGGATATCAATCAAACAAGGCGTATCAAGTTGCAATAAGATTAGGCATCTCCATTCATACTGAAACTGGATGCAGCAACCCAATAGGAGGGCTTTTTGATGGTTGATTCTCCTAAGTGAGTTTCTATAAGTCCAGGCTCATTGATTTTGTACTTTCTTGCTGTGGTGCTCTTGGCCCCTTGGACTCCCACAATCCTTTCTCCCCTCTTCAGCAGGATTCTCTAAGTTCTGCCTAATGTTTGCCTGTGGGTTTTCACATCTGTTTTCTTTAGTTGCTGGGTGAAGCCTCTGATGGTGATTCTATGAGTATAGCAGAATATCATCAGAATATCATTAGTAATCATTTCTCATATCGTTACTTTTTTACAGGCATATTTGGATCTACCCTAGGTCTCTAGTTGATCCTGGAGAATCCATTTGACTTTAGGTAGTGCCATTCCTGGGTAAATTGTTCTGGATTGTATAACAAAGCAAACTGAGGAAGCCAGTAAGCAATATTTCTCCATGGCATCTCCTTCAGTTTCTGCCTCTGGGTTCTTCCCTTGAATTCCTACCCTAACTTTCCTCTGTGATGGATTGTAAACTGTAAAATAAAATAATTCCTTTCCACTCAAGTTGCTTATGGTCCTTCTATTTATCACAGCAACAAATAACAAATAAGGACATACACCAGGAAAATTTCTCCCTTCTATTTCATGACTTTATTGATTTCTTTTCTCAATAGCTACTCACTGTAACTTAAATAGAAATCTAAAAACTCAAAGCTAAGAATCACGTGTGAGCGATATGGTATTTTTTTTACTGTGCTTAGTGTACTTCGCTTGGTATATATTTTACAGTTCTATTCCTTTCCTCGAAAATTATACAATTTCATTTTTTTTGTAGTGCTGGGGTGGAATTCACTTGTGTTTTATGGACCATATTTTCATTTTACATTCATAATATGTTAAGTATCTAGGCTAATATAATTTCATTGCTATTGTATATATTGTATCAATGAAATTGGCTGTTCATATGTAGCTCTATTTTAGGGTATAAAGTCCTTTGGTATATGAAGATCACATGGTAGGTGTATTTTCATCTTTTTGGGAACCTTCACACTATACCAGTTTAGACTTCCACAAAATAAAAATCAAAGGATTTTTCTCTTTCCATGACCTCTCTGTTTGTTGTCACCTTCTTCTCTTTCTTTCTAAAATCTTAGCAATTCTTTCTGGGATAAGATTAAATCTTAAGCTACATTTAACATGCATTTACTTGATGGTTAAAAATGTTGAACTTGCTTTTATTTATTTATTTATTTATTTATTTATTTATTTATTTATTTTTATCATCTGGGCCACAACAGAACCCAGAGAATATATTCTTATAATTGAAAATTTCTAGGTGCTTCATAATTGACCTTTTGATACAAAATGACTTACTGAATTTGCAACTTGGTTCTTGGTGTAGCGGTCCACAGGCAAACCAGGCCGTCTTCAGACCTTAGCTGGATGCCATGAGGGGTGGTTTGGCTTTTGACTCTTTTTTTCTTGTCTATGAGGTAGCAGCAGCAATAGTGCCCAGCTTCTGGGCAGCGTCTGTCTTGGCACGATGAGCGTGCAGCATAGGCCCAGCTTCGTCCACCTTGGAACAGAGGGACTCGGGGGACTCCAGCTCGCGCCGCAGATGAGAGTTGCTGAGTTCCGGCAACATCCCCGTAATTTTTCCAGCCAGGTTTGAATGCATTGTTGAACTTGCTTTTAAATATTCATTGTCCATTTGAATTTGAGAACTATCCAGTTAGATCCATAATATCTAGATTGGGTTTTTGATTTTCTAAGTGTTAGGATTTTTTTAATTCTTAGCATATTGCACATATTATTTCCCTCTTAAATGTATAACTGAAAAACAATTGTCATTCTGTATTCTTATTTTTCACTTGGGGGGACAGTTTCCATTGCTGTCCATAAGTGAAGGGTTGGCATAGATTGTTTCTGAGTTTTCAAAAATGGCAGACTTCTAGTTATGCCTAATAGATATTATTTGAACATTTGAACTCTTGTTTTTCCTATGGGTTTTATTGGTTTTAAGTCCCTATTTCAAGTGTTTAATGCCTACTAAAGCTGTATTCATTTTAGTATTTTTCCCTTCTTTGCTTACCAAGGTCTTTGCTGACCACAGTCAGCATATAAGTCTATGTACTGGGCAGGTTTTCTTATCCTCCTAAGAAACCCTAAAACATACTGCTTTGGTGACTAATCTATCTGAGCACTCACTTCCAAATATATTGGTAATATGGTAATAACAATAGTACTGAGAATGCTACAGTCAAGAACCACTCTCATATTTTTAAGAAACCAATATGAGCCCTCAGCTGGAGTCCAGCTGCTGAACTAACATCACAGGGCAGAAGATGGGTAGCTGACCCCCCTGCTGACTATACATGTTGTCTTATCAATACTTTGCTATCCCTCTTGTCATAATGGTCTCCTAGTACACTGCAGCTTTTGCATATTCAATTCTGGCTCCTATGCCTGTGTGTTTCCTTTTCTCAGGCCCTCAGATTGCTTAGTTTTAAACAGTGTGTTTCCTTTCAGAATGGCATCTGACCTCTGTTATTTAAGTGATATAGAACCTTAGAGTAGGTTCCTCTCACTGTCTAGACAATCACCAGAATAAGCAGTGTTTTGATACAGCATGCTACTGCATTTGAGGCCTGTGAGGGTTTGTCCAGCTTGTGAGATTCCATATCTCTTCTCACATGGTCCAGTGCACTTAGTTGTTGGAGTCTTTGTCTTCTGTCATACTAGGAACCAAGGCTAAGTTGTATTCTGCTCAGTTTATCTGAATTTCCCTTCCTCTCTCCATTTTCACATATTCTATAACAACCTTTATGAATTTCCAATATTTGTCCTGACTTTATCTCTTTCAAAATATTTTTACCTCCATTATTCTGACTCTTCTGTTACCATGTCACACTGAGGTAGCTTTTCATCTACTATCTTTGCAGCTTCCATCTCAATTTTACTATTTAGTTTGCTAAATTATATTTGAGGCTGATAGATGCTTAGTTAGTGTTGTGTACTTGTATGGATCTTTCTAAGCAATTTCATAAAAGAAAGACCTCAAAATAAAGATGAACATACTGCCAATCCAAATTGACTCTGGTAACTATGTTTCTCTTAAGTATGTGACTATTCAATTTCTAGGGATATATAAACACCCCTGATGATGAGTAGATGATTTTAAATGATAAACATAATGTAATATGGGTACTTGAAGCAAATACATGCAAGAAATATTGAACACTGTATGTGTAGTTTTATGCAGATAGAAAAGGAGGAATGGATAGACACTCACAGAAAGACCACTTAAGTAGATGAACAATAGTCACATACTGATCTGACACCCCTGATGGGACATTGCACATAGGATTTCAGGATTCAGAGGTCATGGGGATCAGCTGTGAGTGTCATATCTGTGAAATGGGAGGCTGTATTAGAGGATATCTCATTTATTGAAATGGCAGGACTAGCTTATTGATCTTGAGTCATGATAGGGAAGGAAGAAGACATGGGAGAAAATGCACCTAATTTCATATTCAGACCTGATGGAAGACAGGGAAACAACTGAAAAGTTTCTGTAAGACAAAGAAGACTATCAATGTATGATAGCAGCAAGCTACAAAATGGAACATTATTTTCACTCACTCCATCTTTGATAGACTATGAATATCCAAAATATATAAAGAATTCAAGAAACTACATATCAAAAACCAAAATAATCTAGTTATATGGTATACAAATCTAAATAGAGAATTATCGTGAGAGGAATCCTAAATGGCTGAGGAACACTTAAAGAAATATTATAAATCATTAACTTTCAAAAAGTCTTTGATTTCTTTCTTTATTTCCATCTTGACCAAGTTATCATTGAGTAGAGCATTGTTCAGCCTCCATGTGTACGTGGGTTTTCTTTTGTTTTTGTTGCCATTGAAGACCACCCTTATTCCATAGTGATCTGATAGGAGGCATGGGATTATTTCTATCTTCTTGTATCTGTTGAGGTCTGATTTGTGACCAATTATATGGTCAATTTTGGAGAGAGTATCATGAGGAGCTGAGAAGAAGGTGTATTCTTTAGCTCTAGGATGAAATGTTCTATATATATCAGTTAGTTCCATTTGGTCCAAGGCTTCAATTAGATTCACTGTGTCCCTGTTTAGTTTCTGCTTTCCTGAACGATCCATTTCAGAGAGCGGGGTGTTGAAGTCACCCACTATTACACAACATACCCTAATTTATGGGACACAATGAAAGCAGTGCTAAGAGGAAAATTCATAGCCCTGAGTGCCGCCAAAAAGAAACGGGAGACAGCATACACTAACAGCTTAATGGCACACCTGAAAGCCCTGGAACAAAAAGAAGCAAATACACCAAAGAGGAGTAGAAGGCAGGAAATCATCAAACTCAGGGCTGAAATCAATCAAGTAGAAACAAATAAAACCATACAAAGAATCAACAAAACGAGGAGTTGGTTCTTTGAGAAAATCAACAAGATAGATAAGCCCTTAGCCAGACTAACCAGAGGGCACAGAGATAGTATTCAAATTAATAAAATCAGAAACGAAAAGGGAGAGATAACAACAGAAACTGAGGAAATTCAAAAAATCATCAGATCCTACTAAAAAAACCTGTATTCAACACAACTAGAAAATCTTGAGGAAATGGACAATTTCCTTGACAGATACCAAGTACCAAAATTAAATCAGGATCAAATAGACCATCTAAACCGTCCTATAACCCCTGAAGAAATAGAAGTTGTCATTGGAAGTCTTCCAACCAAAAAAAGCACAGGTCCAGATGGTTTTAGTGCAGAATTCTATCAGACCTTCAAAGAAGACCTAACACCAATACTCTTCAAACTGTTCCACAAAATAGAAACAGAAGGAACACTACCCAACTCGTTCTATGAAGCCACAATTACACTAATACCGAAAGCACACAAAGATCCGACAAAGAAAGAGAATCTCAGGCCAATCTCTCTTATGAATATCGATGCAAAAATACTCAATAAAATTCTTGCCAACTGAATCCAAGAACACATCAAAACGATCATCCACCATGATCAAGTAGGCTTCATCCCAGGGATGCAGGGATGGTCCAATATAAGGAAATCCATCAATGTAATCCACTACATAAACAATCTCAAAGAAAAAAACCACATGGTCATCTCATTAGATGCTGAGAAAGCATTTGACAAAATTCAGCATCCTTTCATGCTAAAGGTCTTGGAAAGATCAGGAATTCAAGGCCCATATCTAAACATAGTAAAAGCAATTTACAGCAAACCGGTAGCCAGCATCAATCTAAATGGAGAGAAACTTGAAGCAATCCCACTAAAATCAGGGACTAGACAAGGCTGCCCTCTCTCTCCATATCTTTTCAATATAGTACTTGAAGTTCTAGCTAGAGCAATTAGACAACAAAAAGAGGTCAAAGGGATACAAATTGGAAAGGAAGAAGTCAAACTATCACTATTTGCAGACGATATGATAGTATACATAAGCGACCCAAAGAACTCCACCAGAGAACTCCTACAGCTGATAAACGACTTCAGCAAAGTGGCCGGATATAAAATCAACTCAAGCAAGTCAGAAGCCTTCCTATACTCAAAGAATAAGCAGGCTGAGAAAGAAGTAAGAGAAATAATACCCTTCATGATAGCCACAAACCATATTAAGTATCTTGGCGTGACTCTAACCAAACAAGTGAAAGATCTGTATGACAAGAACTGCAAGTCTCTGAAGAAAGAAATTGAAGAAGACCTCAGAAGATGGAAAAATCTGCCATGCTCATGGATTGGCAGGATTAATATAGTAAAAATGAGCATCTTACCAAAAGTAATACACAGATTCAATGCAATCCCCATCAAAATCCCAACTCAATTCTTCATAGAGTTAGAAAGAGCAATTCAAAAATTCATCTGGAATAACAGAAAACCCAGAATAGCTAAAACTATTCTCAAGAGTAAAAGAACCTCTGGGGGAATCAGTATCCCAGACCTCAAGCTGTACTACAGAGCAATAGTGTTAAAAACTGCATGGTATTGGTACAGTAACAGACATGTAGATCAATGGAACAGAATTGAAGACCCAGAAATGAATCCACACTCCTATGGTCACTTGATCTTTGACAAAGGAGCTAAAACCATCCAGTGGAAAAAAGATAGCCTTTTCAACAAATGGTGCTGGCTCAGCTGTAGGTCAACATGCAGAAGAATGCAAATTGACCCATCCTTATCTCCTTGCACTAAGCTCAATTCTAAGTGAATCAAAGATCTCCACATAAAACCAGACACACTGAAACTAATAGAAGGGAAACTAGGGAAGAACCTTGAACATATGGGCACAGGGGAGAATTTCCTGAACAGAACTCCAATAGCTTATGCTCTAAGATCAAGAATAGACAAATGGGACCTCATTAAATTACAAAGTTTTTGCAAGGCAAAAGACACTGTCAAAAAGACAAAGCGGCAACCAACTAACTGGGAAATGATCTTTACCAACCTTACATCCGACAGAGGGCTAATATCCAAGATATACAAAGAACTCAAGAAGTTAAACTCCAGAGAGGCAAGTAACCCTATTAAAAAATGGGGTACAGAGCTACACAAAGTGTTCTCACCTGAAGAATATCTAATGGCTGAGAAGCACCTAAGGAGATGTTCATCATCCTTAGTCATTAGGGAAAAGCAAATCAAAACAACCCTGAGATTCCATCTCACACCAATCAGGATGGCTAAGATCAAAATTACAGGAGACAGCAGTTGTTGGCGAGGATGTGGAGAAAGAGGAACACTCCTCCACTGCTGGTGGAATTGCAAGCTGGTACAACCACTCTGGAAAGCAGTCTGGCGGTTCCTCAGAAAACTGGGCATGACACTTCCGGAGGATCCGGCTATACCACTCCTGGGCATATACCCAGAGACTTTACCTGCATGCAATAAGGACACATGCTCCACTATGTTCAAACAGCCTTATTTATAATAGCCAGAAGCTGGAAAGAACCCAGTTGTCCCTCAACGGAGGAATGGATTCAGAAGATGTGGTATATCTACACAATGGAATACTACTCTGCAATTAAAAACAATGAATTCACGAAATTCCTAGGCAAATGGTCAGATCTTGAAAATATCATCCTTAGTGAGGTAACCCAATCAGAAAAGAACACACATGGTATGCAGTCACTGATAAGGGGATATTGACCCAGAATCTCGGAATACCCTAGACACAATCCGCATATCAATAGATTTCTAAAAAGATGGTAGGAGAGACCCCTGGTCCTGGAAAGACTGGATGTAGGGGAACGCCAGGACAGAGTAACGAGAGGGGGTTGAATGGAGAAAAGAGGGAGGGAAGGGGTCTTATGGGACTTTCGGGGAGGGAGGAAACGGGAAAGGGGAAGTGATTTGGAATGTAAATTAAAAAAAATAATAATAATAAAAAAAAGAAATGTTATAAATCAAAAAGAACTAACAGATAATTACAGAACTTTCACTCAAGCACAAAAGATTCCTCTCTTCTCAGAATTTCTTGGAACTTTCTCCAAAATTGAACACATAATTGGTCACAAAGCAAGTCTCAAAAGATACAAGAAAATTGGAATAACTCTCTGCAGCCTAACAGACAAATGACGCACAGCCACACAAACCTTGTTCCAGAGACACTGGCGACTTCCCCAGAGCTATAAATACCCTCCAATAAACCTAACCAGTTCTCTGAAGCTGTTCCTAGGTGTATGTTCTTTGCCTGTCCATTCACTGCCTACCAAGATCCTGCCTGCACCCACCTGTGCCCAGTTAAGCTTTCCTTACTCCAGTCTGCTCCAGTGCACAATGATCTTGCATATTGATTCAAGATGGCAAGGGAATACTCTCCACTGCTGTTTGGAGAGTAAACTTGTAAAGTCAATGTGGAAATTGATATGGTGGTTTCTCAAAAAATTGGGAATTGATCTACCTGAAGGTTTAATTATACCACTCTTGTATATATACCCATAGGATACCAATGTCTGATTTAACTCGAGGTCCACTACATAGAGGGAAACCAATGCCTAATATTGCTTGGATGGCCTGGAACCAAAGACTGAATTTCCTGGAGACCTAGGGTAAAACCGAAAACAACTCTGTAAAATAAAACCAGTAAATGAAATGATTTCTAATGGTGTTCCACTACACTCACAGATTGGTGCCTTGTTCAGTTTTTATCAGAGAGGGTTTGTCTCGCAGCAAATGGAAGCAGAATCAGAGAACCACAACCAGACATTATGCAGAGACTCTGAATCAGAGGTCTCCATAGGTTCCTTCTCTCAGAACTCTGAGGCTTCTGCTGAATAGGGGACAGAAGAGTTCTAGGAATCAGAGTCTTAGAGAGGACCAGGAGAACATGGTCCATCAAATCAACTCAGCAAGGTCTATGAAGGTTCAAAGAGACCGAAAGTACAAGCAAAGGGCTTGCATGAGCCTGCCCTAGGTTTTCTGCATAAATGTGGCTGTTACCATATGTTGTGGTGTTTTTGTCAGACTGCTATTTGTGGGAGCAGGTCTGCCTCTGACTCTTTTTTCTAATCTTGGCACTCTTTCTTTCTGTTAGGTTCCCTTGTCCAGTTTTAGTGCAAGGGTTCTTGCCTTGCCTTATTGTATTTTGTTTTGTAGTGTTTGCTTGCTGTCTCTTGGAAACCTGTTCATTTCTGATGTGAGATGGAGTGGGAGTGGCTATGGGGAAGAACACTTGTAGTAGGGATCTGGGAAAAATGGAGGGAGAAAAAAAAACTGGTTGGGGTGTATTGTGTGAGAGAAGAATCTATTCTCAAAACTGTAAAATAAAAAAAATGTATTTTGCGATTTCATCATATACCCATTATCATGGCTAAAATCAATAAATGATGGCTCAGACTGGTGATGACATAGAGTAAGCTGAATACCTATCTATTGCTAGTAGTAGTGCAAACTCATATAGCCACTGTGGAAATCAGTGTGGTGTTTCTTAAAGGAATATTGAAATGGTTCTATCTCAATATCCAGCTGTACCACTCTTGGGCATGTAGCCGAAGAGCACTTTATTCTATTACTGAGACACTTGGTTAACTAAGTTCATTGCTACTCTATTCATAATAACTATATACTGGAAGCAACCTGTCACTGTTGTAGGTCATAGGATCTATAGCTGAATAACAATGATTCCTTTTTTTTCCCTCTGGTAGCATATACAATAACAGGACCATGACTGCTAGTGCAGGTGAATCTTCTAGTTTAGTGCCAGTTTGATTTCACCATGTTCATTGACAAAAGAAGTAATGTTTTCATTAACAGGACCCTACAATTATGCTTTGGGGAGTAGCCAATAGCATTGTCAATAGGTTGTAGTGTTGGGAACATCTATGGAACCGCTCTGGCCAATGGCTCAATCATTGAGAACAAATATAATTACATGTACAAATATGTTAATGTAGCTCATTAAGTTATGCTAAACTAAAGAATTTAGGACAGCTACAACAAAAGCTCCTCTGAGGTATCATGGTCTCTTTGCTCCTCTCATATCTCTGAGAGCTTTGACTAAAGTTTTCATGCTAATTTATTTTCTTTTTATTCTTTAATATTTGTAATCACTGGGGGGGATGTTTTTGTACTTTCAAAGGTCTTTTCTGGGAGATATTGTGGTATCAAGATGCAAAAGTTAACCATGGAATAGTTTCCAGGCCAACACTGGAAGTAAAGTTTCTATATTGCTATGGAACAAAAAAATCAAGCTCCTTTTCTAACCAGGGGCTTGTTGGCTACTAAGTGTGGACACAATATCCAGTCATGATGCATACTTGTGCTCATAATTTGGGATTTTTAACACTTATCTACAGAGGTATATTTGTAATACATGCTCAATATATGTCTCAAAATATTATGTCCAAATTGAAGTCATCAAAAAGTCAAATTTATATTTACTTTAGTATACTATGAAAATGAATAAAATGATGAAGATAGTTTAGGATCTGAAGACTAAATTCAGTAAAGGTGTAGGACTATTGAGAAAAACACATGTTGAAATGATGGAATTAAAAAGTTCAATAAGTCTGTAAAAAGCTGAGAGGCAAGACTAGGAATGAAAATGGACCAAGATGACTGAATATCAGGACTTGGAATATAAAATAGGAGAATTGACCACTCAGGAAAAGACTAGGACATTTTAAAAATACGGGTGTTATGGGACACCATGAAAATTCCAAATATTGTCATTATAGGGATAGATGAAGGTGAAGAGATTCATGTCAAAAACATAAAGTAGTCAACAGGATACTAGAAGAAACTCCTCCCAAGAAAACCATACTGTATTAGTTTGAAAGTGAATGCCCTCTATAGGCTCAGGTGTTTGAACACTCAGTCCACAGGTGTTAGTATTGTTTGGGGTGCTTCAGAATGTTCATCCTAGCTTGAGGAAATACATCATTGGGGTGGTCTCATCCCACTTTCAGTTGGGTCTTTCTGCTTTGTGATTTTGATTCAATATGTGAGGTCTCAGCTTCCTACTCATTCAGAACTGCCTGCCACTTGCTGCCATACTTCACAAACATGATGCTTCAAACTCTTATCCGTCCAAAATATGAGTCAAAGAAATCTCTTATGTAAGTTTTAGTAATGATGTTTTAGCACAGCAAAAGAGAAGTAACTAATCTACATACCAGAAAACAGATACAAGAAGCACATGAAATACCCAATAGACAAGATCAAAAAAGGAAATAGCTATGCCATATTATAGATAAATACTAAATACACAGAAAAAGAGAGCATTGAAAGCATAAAGAGAAAAATTGTAAGGAACATCTACAGGAAAATCAATCAGAATAACAGCTGATTCTTAACTGTGAACACTAAGAACAAGAAGATTCTGAGGTATGAAGCTCTCAATTCTGACCATTTATGATCCAAATGCAAGGGAACCTGAATTCATAAAAGAAACTTTACTAAAGCTCAAAGCACACATTGCACCTCACACAATAATGGGGGGGGGACTTCAACACCCCACTCTCAGCATTGGACAGATCACAGAAACAGAAACTAAACAGAGATGCAGTGAAACTAGCAGAAGGTATGAACCAAATGGATTTAACAGATATCTATAGAACATTTCATCTTAGAAAAAAGAATATACCTTCTTCTTAGCACCTCATCGTACCTTCTCCAAAACTGACTATATAATTGGTCACAAAACAGACCTCAACAGAAATAAGATTGAAATAATCCCGTGCATCCTATCAGATCATCATGGACTAAGGCTGGTCTTCAATAACAACAAAGAACAACAGAGAGCCCACATACACATGGAAGCTGAACAACACTCTACTCAATGATGACCTGGTCAAGAAAGAAATAAAGCAAGAACTTAAAGACATTTTAGAATCTAATGAAAATGAAGGCACAACTTACCAAAACTTATGGGACACAAAGCAGAGCTAAGAGTAAAACTCATAGCTCTGAGTGCCTCCAAAAAGAAACTGGAGAGAGCATACACTAGCAGCTTGACAGAACACCTGAAAGCTCTAGAACAAAAAGAAGCAAATACACTCAAGATGGCAGGAAATAATCAAACTCAGGGCTAAAATCAACCAAGTAGAATCAAAAAAGAACTATACAAAGAATTAACAAAACCAGGAGCTGGTTCTTAGAGAAAATCAACAAAATAGAAAGACCCTTAGCCAGACTAACCAGAGGGCACAGTGACAGTATCCACTTAACAAAATAAGAAATGAAAAGGGAGACATAACAGCAGAAACTGAAGAAATCAAAAAATCATCAGATCCTACTACAAAAGCCTATACTCAACAAAATTGCTGCTCATAGCCAACCATTGGACTGAGCTTGGTGTCCCTAATGGAGGAGTTAGAGAAAGAACTGAAGGAGCTGAAGGGGTTTGCAACCCCATAGGAAGAACAACATCAACCAACCAGACCCCCCAGAGCTCCCAAGTACTAAACCACAAACCAAAGAGTACACATGGAGGGACCCATTGCTCCAGTCGCATATGTAGCAGAGGATGGTCTTGTCAGGCATTAATGGGAGGAGAGACCCTTGGTCCTGTGAAGGCTCAATGCCCCAGTGTAGGGGGATGCCAGATCAGGGAGACAGGAGTGGGTGTGTTGGTGGGGGAGCACCTTCATAGAAACAAGGCAATGGGAGATGGGATACGGGTTTTCCAGGGGAGTTGGAGGGAAACCAGGAAAGGGGCTAACATTTGAAATGTAAATAAAGAATATATCCAATAAAAAATTAAAAGAGAATCCTGGGGCAATGTACTTCAACTTCTAACAAATTTAGGTGTCAATCTAGACTCTGTGTCTAGAAAAATTATCTATCATAGTTGGAAGAGAAAGAATTCCCACAATACAATACAAAAATTGTAAAAGAACTCAAATACACCAAATCAACTCTACAGACTATACTGGATCCTTATTTTTTAGACTGAAAAGAGAAATAGTATACCTACAAGACTATAGGAAGATGACAAATGAAGCTAAAATTACAAAAACAAAACAAAGAAAACAAAACATAAAATGACTAAGAACATAAAAGCAGTCAAAAATAATGAAATGACAGCTGTCAACATATGCTGTTCAGTTATAGATCTGGTTACAATTAATAGGCTAATGGGCTCAACTTACCAGTTCAACGACACATGTTAGATGAATGGATTAAGGAAGAAAATTGATATTTATGCTGTCTATAAGTAGTGTGAGGGATCTAAGTGATGTAAATACTCATGTTTCAAATTCTAAACAACAACAACAACGAAACCTAATTAAAAATCTAAATCATGGTGAAATACTTTTAGACTTCTGGAATACATTTTGATGTAAGTAAATTGTTTAACTTCCTCAGACTTAAGTAGAAAACATTGTACTTGTTGATAAATACAAATCAAAGAGTTTAGACTGATGTGTTTGCTCAGATTCTGTACCTCTAGGACGTGAATTGCATCTGCTCTTGTTCTAGTCATTGCTTTGTGTTGCGCACTTCAACCTGTGCAACCCAGAGATTATTTTACTTGGTCTGAAGAAGCACTGGTATATGACTACTTTTGTAATTATTATTATTGTTATAATTACTTTTATTTACCGTTTAGCATAAAGATGACAAACTTAAGAGATTTCTCCAGTAGTATCCAATCCAGAGTTTTAATAGTTCTGTACATACTAAAATTTCTTTTTTTTGATTTTTTTCATACATTATAAACTTTTATATTGAAACTTTTTGAGTATTAATTATTTAAATTAATTTTTCTTTGGATTAAAACAGATAACTCATTCTCTTTTTTCTTTTTTTATTTTTTAATGAAAAAGAAAGTAAAAACATTTTATGTTAAAATTAAAAATTTACATGGAAAATGTTTCTGACAAAATTGAAGAAGCATATAGAAAAACACATTATGATTGACAATTTTCATGGAAAATTAATGAGTAAAATGGTAGACACAAAAACATTACTAAATTAATTGAAAAAGGAAGTAGAAACATTTTATGATAGAACTGAAGATTTACATGGGAAATATTTCTAATAAAATTGTAGAAAAATATAAAATATGGTAGGCATAAAAATATTTCTAAGTTGGTTGAAAGTGGAATTATAAATATTTTCTGATAAAATTGAAGATCAAGGAAAATATTTCTGATAAAATTCAAGAAATATATAAAAAACACGTTAAAATTGACTATTTCATGGAAAATTATACAGATAAATTGGTAGGAATAAAAATATTCCTAAGTTGATTGAAAGTAGAATTATAAACGTTTTCTGATAAAATTGAAGATTTATATGAAAAATATTTCTGATAAAATTGAAAAAAATACGTGGAAATACATTAAAAATGGAGATTATCATTGAAAATTATACAGATAAAATGGTATTAATAAAAATATTTCTAAGTTGATTCAAAGTGGAATTATAAACATTTTCTGATAAAATTGAAGATTTACATGGAAAATATCCATTTGACCCATGTTCTCCTGTATTTCTTTAAGGGAGTTATTTATGTCCTTCTTGATGTCCTCTAACAGCCTCGTGAGATGAGATCTTAAATCCAACTCTTGCTTTTCCAGTGTGTTGGAGTGTCCAGTACTTGCTGTGGTGGGAGAACTGAGATCTGATATTGCCAAGTAGCCTTGGTTTCTGTTGGTAGGGTTCTTGCGCTTACCTTTCGCCATCTTGTTATCTCTGGTGTTAGGTGGTCTTCTTGTCTCTGGCTGGAGTTTGCCCTCCTATGGGCCTGTAAGCCTGTGTCTGTACTCCTGGGAGACCAACTCTTTTCTGACAGGGTCTGTGCACAGAAGGCTGTGGAGCTGTCTGGTTCCCTGAAGCAAATGCAGCTGGAAGGGAAGACTCCTGTCCCAGCAGCTCCACTGATCGTATGCCTTTTGCACTCCTAGCTGTACCCCTCCAGAGAGAAGGTGGAGATCTCACTTCCACACTCAGAAGTGAAATCACTGCTGGGACATCACTCTCTCCTGGTGGGCTAAGCACAGAAGGTTTTGGAGCAGCCTGGTTTCCTGCTGCAGATGGCGGCTGGAAGGGAAGACTCCTGTCCCAAAAGCCACACTGATCATATTCCTTGTGCACTCCTAGTTGTACTCCTCCAGAGAGAAGGTGGAGATCTCACCTCCACACTCAGAAGTGAAATCACTGCTGGGAGATCACTCTCTCCTGGTGGGCTAAGCACAGAAGGCTTTGGAGCTGCCTGGTTCCCTGCTGCAGCTGGCGACCAGAAGGGCAGTCATTCTCTTCTTAACTAGCCTCTCTATCTTCAATGTTGCTACAATGAGGAAGGTTTTACTTTGTGAACTGATATATGATATATCTTTTCATATTTAATATTCAAGATATACATGATAAAGAACCCAAATAGGCAGAAATATTGTAACCCCCAGTGTACTCTATCAGAGACTTAGGATTTACTCTAAAACAATGATTGTCTATCTATGGGTCATGAACCCTTTGGAGGTTGGAATGCTACAGGGGTAGCATAAAGACATCAGAAAACATAGCTTTATATTACAATTCACAACAGTAACAAAGTTACACTTATGGAGTAGCAACAAAAATAATTTTATGTCTGGGGACCACCACAACATGAATAACTGTATTAAAATATTGAGCATTAGAAAAGTTGAGCACTACTGCTATAGAAGGCACTATTATTTATATTTTTCAATGATTGGTTGGTTGATTTTATATTTATTCATCAGAATGTATCACATGGAGATGGAGAGCCATGTGGAGCCACAGGAAGATGATATTCCTTAAAACCATAGTAATATCTATTTGTCTAAACCAATTAATATGATTTCATTATTCATTTGAGTCATGTTTTTCTAAAGCACAGATGTCAACCAAGATGCCTTTTAGCTCATCATCATACCTTCAATCAATTCATCGAGCAATAGTGTTGCTTATGATGATGATTTTGTGTTAAGAGCCAGGCATGATGTTTCCATGTGAAATCTAATCTTAAAATCACTCACTTATCATTTTGAAACATACTCACGTTTTTAATATAACCTTTAATAACCTTTAATATAACCTTTGTCTACCCATGTGTCATTCAAATTTATAATCACTTTAACTGGTTTCTTTGACAGAGACTCCTAGAGAAGAACCAACATAAGAAAAGCGTTATAGAGCGAAACACAATTTCTCTTGCAAGTAGCAGCCTCAGAGATTTGAAGTACTTGACTGGCTGGAGCTGAGTTGTATGTGACAGTAAATAGCCTAGCACAGCAGTGACAATGTAGTGCTATCTGGTTCTGCTCTGTCTACTGTGCGGGCTGAGATCTTTCATTTTGTACTTCATTTACACCTGCTGAGTGATACCACACAGAGGCAGTGCTTTCACCTCCTCCCACTTAGGAAGCAGCATGGATGTAGAGCAGTGGCATCCCAACACTCATCAAGGCCTGTGGCTCATCCCTGCTTTGCAGAGTGTAACTATCTTCCCTTTGCAGCCTTGCATAGAGATAAAAGAAAAATGTGCTGTGACATGATTAGCAAAAGAACAAAACAAGAGCTAATCTGAGATCTCATCTTTTTAAATATTGTATCTGATCACTAAAGCTGTAGTTGTCATCAAATGCTTTTTAAAAACATGTCTTCTCGATATAAAGAATAATTAACAGGCACTCATGTAGTAAGGGATAAGAATTACATTTTTTTTTAAATCGGGGGGATACATATGTTTGACTTATAGGGTAAATATTTTGAATCTAAGTTTTTATCAAACATGTTACCATGGTTTGAAAACAAGAACATATTACTATTCAGGCAGTCTCTCACTTAGGTTCTCTGTCATTTACTTGGGGAAAAGAGTGCCTGGAATGTCAAATGCAGATGCACATATCTGCTTGGTAGAAAATATGTATCAAAATAAAATTAAGTAACATTTTATGGAAAACAGATGATGAAGATACATCAGGAACCTGCCCTCCAAGATTGCAAAAATATTACTACATTCTGGAATAAAGTCAATTAACAAACATATTGGATGAAAATAAATATAAACTTATTAAAATAATATAATAAAGATATTTAAAACATTTATTTGTATATTATATACTGTAAATATAATTTATATTTAATATTATGTAACACAATATATATCTTTTATGTTATATTTATGTATTAATATTGGAAAGGAAAAACAAACAAACAAACAAACAAAAACCCAGGAGAATAAAAGGGCTTAAATTACTAAGGATTCATATAATACACAAGTAGCCTGTTCAGAGAGTAATATTTTTTTAAAAATTGAATCATATTTGGGAGCTCTATTGAGATCACTCCATCAAATGATTCATAGTCTAAAGAACCTGTTTCTGGAGAATTCGTCAAATAAGTGCTATGTAACATCTGATTGTTGCGGTTATGCAGGAGGAGCTCATTCCATGATCAAAATATCTATTGTGACCTGGGTACCAAATGTATTAAGTGTACTTAGATGCTTTACAGAGTACTGTGGAAAGGGACTAGGAAATTAGTGAACATATTTTCACTTGCTTGTGTGAAGCAAGTGTTTCTTTAGAACAATTTGTAAAATCTCAAAAGATTAAATTCCTTCCTGTGATATTTAGTGATTATGCAGGAGTCAATCAATTGTTTATCATAATAAGATTAACTTTAAAAATGCAAAATGACTGCCATAAATGCAGATGTCCTTTCACTAGTGACCTTTAATATTTTCATACCTACTAAAAAATAAATTTCAAGCATTGAATGGGAATCCAGACCTCATTGCAAGGGTATAATTAAGCTTATCTAAATATTAACTGTCTAGTCTAAAAATTCATAATACTCAAGTAAATATTAGTTATGAATCATTAATTATGCCAATGATTAATAAATATATTAATGACATCTAGTCCAAAAATGGAAGGAAGCAAACAGTTAATGTTCTGTTTATGTCATAGTCAGAACTGTCTTTGCTTATTCCAACACGACCTATTTCTTGCAAATGCTTAGGAATATTGGGCCTATACCTGCAATGAGAGTTATGTTCATTATTTTTCTTTGATGCTACTGAATCCATCCTTGTGATTTGTGTGTGTGTGTGTGTGTGTGTGTGTGTGCATGTGTGTGAGCATTTGTGTGTCTTCATAAAATATCAATAAACCATGTGCCCTCCTCAAGAGTATTCATATACAACCATGACAACTTTTGAAAAACACTCATTTGTGTTTCCAAACCAACTTGATTAGGGATTTCTCCAAATACAATTAAACATCCCAGGTATACTTATAGTAGGTTAATTTATTATAATGTAAAATTGGATTTGCTACTCTGATGTGTTTCCCTCCATGCTTTTGGATGAGGTTATTCTTTTTGCTTAGGGATTTGTGTCAGCCTGAATGCAGAAGCTTCTGGGAGTACAATTTTCAGTACTTCCCAAAACAGCCCAAATTTCTCAAAAGAGATTATCACAAGTGTGCTATAAAGGGAAGGAAGAAAAATTATTCTTTTCAGCAAAGCAAGAAGCAGGTGAAAGATATCCCTGATATCCAGATGTGGTAAGAAAGGTATCATCACCTATATCATCTGAGAGCTTTGGGGAAATAACAGGTTTGGGAACTAAAAACTGTATTAAAGTCCCTGCAGTGGGTGTGGTCCACAAGAGTAATTATTGCTGGTAAATCTGATGGGGCCACTGTACTGGCTGCCACAGGTGGAGATGCAGAAGTGTCTAGTAGGAAGCTGTATCTAGAGGAAGGTGGACCGGGCTTTGAAAGTTCCCCAAAGACAAGAATTCATAAAGCTTTCTAGGAAATAGGGAATCTTCTCAAGAAGATTTGTATTAGACATTTTAAGGAGGTAATAAGACTCTTCCTGCCTACCTGAGTTTGTCAGCTCAGATTTATTGTTTTTAGAGTCATAACTCATTCCTCCCAGTTCTAATATAAAGGATGATATACTCTCCCATAGAACCTTTGGTGTTTATTTACTTTTGGTAAGAAAGTCATGAACATGACTCAAAAGTTAAAACAGTATTTTAGTGTTTAGACAGGCTACCCTTATAGCTATTGGTTAGTGACTGAAGCCAGAGTGATGTGGAAAAGCTCTCTACTGAAATATTTATATTTTAGTCACTATACATTTACTATATATTGGTTTACTGATTATTATTATTATTATTATTATTACTACTACTACCACTACTACTACTATTATTGCTACTACTATATATATTGCTGCTCATTTTATTTTTCTCATTCTCCTTTGATTGATGATGCTAAGCACCTCAATGCCCACAATGTTTTTCCTTTCACAAAGTTAAAAATCCTGTAATGACCTACAGCTCTGTGTTCTTGAGCAGAATGTTGCAATAGAAAGCAGTTCTCTAAAAGGCGTATGGCTCAGTCATTATCCACATATACATATGTGATATGTTGAGATAATGTTTTTTCAGTAGATTCTTATAAAACACAACCGTATCAACACACACACCTGTAATAAATTCAGCTTTCAAATGTTCAGAGAATTGAAAAGTGCTTATATAGAATACCAAATTTAAGGTACAGAAAGTCTTATACAAAATAATTAACATCAAGCCTTCCTTTAATGTTTTTGAATTTGGATAAAAATAATGGATAATAAAAGCCATTTTCAAACCTTTGCTATAAGAAGAGAAATACCATACAATAGCAGAAGTTGGCTAAATTATTCTTAAGAATATGAAAGCATTTGCTGAGAAAATTGTAGCTTCAGGAGTAGAACTAATCTTAAGAATGGTGTCTAGCAGAATTACAATCAGTTTTCTCCATATTAAAATAATAGATACTTGTGTTTTTGATGCCTGGCTTCTTTAAAGTCCACAAAATGGATTTTTAAATTTAGATTAGAAACGGGGCTGAGGAAAAAACATAATGGATCTGGAAATAAAGAGAAACTACATTTGTAAATTATAGCATAGATATTTTTGTCACTTGTAACATATTCTTATTGAATTCTTTTATATAGTATGCAAAGAGTTAATGCAAATGCATTCTTAGTGCATTCTCCCTGAACATTTTAGGCTGCCTTACAATGGCAGAGAACCGCTTAGATATATAGTTCAAAAATTACTGTGAGGCAAAGCAGAGGAAGAAGGAGGGATGGAGGGAGGAAGGGAGGGAAGGAGGGAGAGAGAGAGAGAGAGAGAGAGAGAGAGAGAGAGAGAGAGAGAGAGAGAGAGAGAGAGAGAGAGAGAGAGAGAATCCTAATATTTGTATTTGCCTTTCTTTTATTAAAATAGTTTTTCATACAATAAATTCTGATTATTGTTACCCTTCTCACTGATTCTCCCAGTACCTCCCATCCTTCCCTCTAATCCATGTCCACTTCCTTTGTGTTTCTCATTACAAATGAAATCTAAAAAATTATAATACAATACAATATAATACAATAAAATATAATATAGTATAACAAAGACAAATGCACTGGAATAGGGCAAAATAAACAAACAGAGTTAAAAGACCACAAGAAAAGGCACAAGAAACAGATATCAATTAAGAGACCCACTCATTTATACACTCAGGAATGTCCCCAAAACACTAAACCAGAAGCCAAAATACATACACAAAACTGTTGTAATAACCATAATCAAAATAAATACTTAAAAACTAGAGTTCTGATATGACATTATGAGGCAAGAAATCCCCAAGATGCCATTGTTCATTTTCTGTTGACCATGTACCTCTGGACATGAGGCCTATCCTTATGGACTGTTTCCCCAGTGAAATTCCCTGAGAGAAAAGTTATTTGCAAGTGGTTATCAATTGGAGATAGCTTCTGAGTTAGGAATCGGGCATGTGTCCATTTCTCCAGGTTTAAGACTACACCTAAAGAAGGCACTTGTAGGCCCTGTGCATTCTGCCACATCTCTGTGAGTTCATATGTACCGCATTTCTGTGGTGTTTAGAACATCTTGTGTCCTTGGCGTCCTCCTTTCCCTGTGGCTCTTACACTTCTTGTGCCTCCTCTTCACCAGAGCTCCCTGATCTAGGAGGTGTGTATGTGTGCATGTGTGTATGTGTGTATGTGTGTATGTGTGTGTTGGGCAGGAGTTGATGGAGATATCCCACTTAGAGTTTAGTGCCCGATGTCTCTCTCTCACTCTTTGTATGCTTTCTGACTGTGGAATTTTGTATTTGTTCCCCTCTGCTACAGGAAAAACTTCTCTGATCATAGCTGAGCAATGGTCTGATCTGTGAATATAGCAGAATGCCATTAGAAGTCATATTATTAAAAAGACATAGACAAATAGACTGGATATGTAAACAGGACCCAGCATTTTGCCGCATGTAGGAAACACACCTCAGTGTCAAAGACAAACACTACCTCAGAATAAAAGGCTGGAAAACAATTTTAAAAGCAAATGGTCCCAAGAAACAAGCCGGAGTAGCCATCCTAATATCAGATAAAATGGACTTTCAACCTAAAGACTTGAAGTTCTAGCTAGAGAATTAGACAACAAAAGGAGGTCAAAGGGATACAAATTGGAAAGGAAGAAGTCAAACTATCACTATTTGCAGACGATATGATAGTATACTTAAGCGACCCAAAGAACTCAACCAGAGAACTCCTACAGCTGATAAACAACTTCAGCAAAGTGGCCAGATATAAAATCAACTCAAGCAAGTCAGTAGCCTTCCTAAACTCAAAGGATAAGCAGACTGAGAAAGAAGTAAGAGAAATGATACCCTTCACGATAGCCACAAACCATATAAAGTATCTTGGTGTGACTCTAACCAAACAAGTGATAGATCTGTATGACAAGAACTGCAAGTCTCCGAAGAAAGAAATTGAAGAAGACCTCAAAAGATAGAAAAATCTGCCATGCTCATGGATTGGCAGGATTAATATAGTAAAAATGAGCATCTTACCAAAAGCAATATACAGATTAAATGCAATCCCCATCAAAATCCCAACTCAATTCTTCATAGTTAGAAAGAGCAATTCAAAAATTCATCTGGAATAACAGAAAACCCAGGATAGCTAAAACTATTCTCAAGAGTAAAAGAACTTCTGGGGGAATCAACATCCCGGATCTCAAGCTGTACTACAGAGCAATAATGTTAAAAACTGCATGGTATTGGTACAGTGACAGGCATGTAGATCAATGGAACAGAATTGAAGACCCAGAAATGAATCCACACTCCTATGGTCACTTGATCTTTGACAAAGGAGCTAAAACCATCCAGTGGAAAAAAAGATAGCCTTTTCAACAAATGGTGCTGGCTCAGCTGGAGGTCAAAATGCAGAAGAATGCAAATTGACCCATCCTTATCTCCTTGCACCAAGCTCAATTCCAAGTGGATTAAGGACCTCCACATAAAACCAGACACACTGAAACTAATTGAAAGGAAACTAGGGAAGAACCTTGAACATATGGGCACAGGGGAGAAGTTCCTGAATAGAACTCCAATAGCTTATGCTCTAAGATCAAGAATAGACAAATGGGACCTCATTAAATTACAAAGTTTTTGCAAGGCAAAAGACACTGTCAAAAAGACAAAGCGGCAACCAACTAACTGGGAAATGATCTTTACCAACCCTACATCTGACAGAGGGCTAATATCCAATATATACAAAGAACTTAAGAAGTTAAAGTCCAGAGAGGCAAGTAACCCTATTAAAAAATGCGGTACAGAGCTAAACAAAGAGTTCTCACCTGAAGAATATCTAATGGCTGAGAAGCACCTAAAGAGATGTTCATCATCCTTAGTCATTAGGGAAATGCAAATCAAAACAACCTTGAGATTCCGTCAGTCAGAATGGCTAAGATCAAAAACACAGGAGACAGCAGGTGTTGGCGAGGATGTGGAGAAAGAGGAACACTCCTCCACTGCTGGTGGGATTGCAAGCTGGTACAACCACTCTGGAAAGCAGTCTGGCAGTTCCTCAGAAAACTGGGCATGACACTCCCGGAGGATCTGGCTATACCACTCCTGGGCATATACCCAGAGGCTTTACCTGCATGCAATAAGGACACATGCTCCATATGTTCATAGAAGCCTTATTTATAATAACCAGAAGCTGTAAAGAACCCAGATGTTCCTCAACAGAGGAATGGATCAGAAGATGTCGTATATTTGCACAATGGAATACTACTCTGCAATTAAAAACAATGAATTCACGAAATTTCTAGGCAAATGGTCAGAACTTGAAAATATCATCCTTAGTGAGGTAACCCAATCCCAGAAGAACACACATGGTATGCAGTCACTGATAAGGGGATATTAACCCAGAATCTCGGAATACCCTAGACACAATTCGCATATCAATAGATTTCTAAGAAGATGGAAGGAGAGACCCCTGTTCCTGTAAAGACTGGATGTAGGGGAACGCCAGGACAGAGAAACGAGAGGGGGTTGAATGGGGAAAAGAGGGAGGGAAGGGGGCTTATGGGACTTTCGGGGAGGGAGGAAATGGGAAAGGGGAAATGATTTTGAATGTAAATAAAAAAAAGTTAAAAAACAAAGAAGTTATATTATTGGTATATTTCTTTTACCAGACAATATTTGGGCATTCTTTAGGTCCCTGAGCTATTTAGTCTCAGGATCTTGGTCATCAAAGTAACATAAAATCTGTGTTCCAACCCATAGAGTGGTTCTTAAATCAGATCAGTTATTGGTTAGTTACTGCCACAAGCTTTGCGCTACTGTTTGCTCTAGAATAACTTCCTAGCAAGTCACTGTCATAGATCAAAGGGTTTGTAGCTGGATTAGTGTTAATGTTTTACTTTTGATAGTGTGTTTAGAGTACCTTTCAGTACAGTGATGAGAAATGACCAGTTCGGGCTCTGTAAGCACTGTTATTTGATAATTTCAATTATATCACCATCATATATGTATAAAATTTAGGAAACTTTTAAATAGAGGAATATTATTCCATTCTGTGAACACACCACATTTTCTTTAAACATTCATCTGTGGTGGATATTTGGGTTGTTTCCAATTTCTGTTATGAATAGAGCATTGTGACCGTGGATAAGCAAGTGTCTCTGACGCCTGGCAGTGGTGGCACACACCTTTAATCCCAGCACTTGGGAGGCTGAGGCAGTAGGATCTGTGAGTTCGAGGCCAGCCTGATGTACAGAATGAGTTTCAGGACAGCCAGGGCTACACAGAGAAATCCTGTCTCAAAAAATAAAAATAAATTAAAATAAAAAAAAGCAAGTTGGATGTATCTTTCAGGTATATCCAAGGGTGGTATAACTGGATGTTGAGGTAGATTGATTCTCATCTACTTCAGGAACTTCTACATTGATTTCTGTAGTGGCAGTGTGAGTTTTTACTTCTACCAGCAATGAATGAACGTTTCTCTTACTTTGTATTCTTACTAGCATGGGTTGTCACTTGTTTTGTTTACTCTAGCCATACAAACAGGTGTGACATGAAAATCAAAGTACTGATTTGCCTTTCCCTGATGACTAAGAAGTTTGAACGTTTAATGTGCTTCGTAGCCATTATAGTTCCCTCTTTTGAGATTTTCAGTTTAGGTATATACCCTATTTAAAAATTGGGTTGTTTGGTTTCTTTTCTTTTTTTCTGTTTGTACAACTCTTTTTTATTAGATATATTCTTTATTTACATTTCAAATGATTTCTGCTTTCCTGGATCCCCCCTCTCCAAAAGTCCCATAAGCCCTCTTCCCTCCCCCTGTTCTCCAATCAACCCTTTCCCACTTTCCCTGTCCTGGTATTCCCCTACACTGCTGCATTGATCCTGTCCAGGACCAGAGGCCTCTCCTTCCTTCTTCTTGGGCATCATTTGATATGTGAATTGTTTCTTGGGTATTCCAAGCTTCTGGGCTAATATCCGCTTACATACCATGTGTGTTCTTTTGTGATTGGGTCACCTCACTCAGGATGACATTCTCCAGTTCCACCCACTTGCCTAAGAATTTCATGAATTCATTGCTTTTTATTGCTGAGTAGTATTCCATAGTGTAAATATGCCACATTTTCTGTATCCATTCCTCCATTGAGGGACATCTGGGTTCTTTTTAGCTTCTCGCTATTATAAATAGGGCTGCTATGAATATAGTGGAGCATGTGTCCTTATTGCATGCTGGAGAATCCTCTGGGTATATGCCCAGGAGTGGTATAGCAGGGTCCTCCGTAGAAAGGGGGAAAAATGCCCACAGAAGGAGATATTTGTGGTTTTATATGGATCTGAAAATTATTCTCTCAAGGTTTGTAAAGAATTGTATTGATAAATTCATATTGATAGTATGGCCATTTTTATGATATGATCCATTTTACCTTCTCATTCATGAGCAGTGGAACTCCTTTCTTGTTCTGATATTTTCATCAATTTCTTTGTTCATGTCTTTGAGATTTTAACCTAAATGTCCTTCACATGCTTGGTTAAAGCAATCCAGATATTTCTAGTATTATTTAATATTAGATTTCTAGTATTATTTAATATTAGATTTCTAGTATTATTTAATGCTAGATTTAATACTTATTTCTGTCAATTTGTCATTTGTATATAGGAGAGCTACTGCTTTTTTTGAGTTATCATTGTATCTTGCAATTTTTCTGAAAGTGCTGTTCATGTTTTGTTGTTTGAGGTGACATTTTGGATTCACTTATGTAAACTATGATGTCATCTGCAAATAAAAACAAGTTAATGGCTTCTTTTTCTAATTGTGTCACCCTGACAACTTCAGTTGTCTTATTGGGCAAGCTAAGGCTTCAAGGACTATAATGAGTACATATATTGAGTGATGGGTTTTATTTATTGATTTTCATACATTGAACCACCCCTGCATCTCTGGGATCATGTGGATAATCTTTTTTCTGGGCATTTTTGGGTTTGGTTTATAAGTAATTTATTCAGCATTTTTACAACTATGGTTTATTAGGGAAATTGATCTGTGATAGTCTTTCTGTTTTGAGTCTTTATACAGTTTGGGTATCAGGGTAACTGTGGTAAATGAATTTACTAATGTTCTTTTTGTTTCTATTTTGTGGAATAACTTCCGGAGTATTAGCATTAACTCTTCTTTTAGTGTCTGGTAGAATTCTACACTAAAACCATCTGGCTCTATTCTTTGCTTTGTTTGGGGGGACTTAATGACTGCTTAAAGGTTATAGAGCTATTTAAATTGCCTATCTCATCTTAACTTAAATTTTGTTCCAAAAAAGAAAATTATCAAGGACACACATGGTATGCACTCACTGATAAGTGGATATTATCCCAGAAGCTCAGAATATCCAACACAATTCACATATCAAATGATGACCAAGAAGAAGGAAGGAGAGGCCCCTGGTCCTGGAAAGGCTTGATGCAGCAGTGTAGGGGACCAGGACAGGGAAGCAGGAGGGGGCTTATTGGGGAACAGGGGGAGGGAAGAGGGCTTATGGAACTTTTGGGAAAGGGGGAGCCAGGAAAGGGGAAATCATTTGAAATGTAAACAAAGAATATATCTAATAAAAAAGAAAATTATTCATTTCATTTGGATTTCCCTATTTATTGCAGTATAGGTTTCAAACTATAGGGAGTTATTTCAAATTCCTTGTTTTTGTTGTTGTTAAATCATATGGTCAATTTTGGAGAAAATCCCACAAGATTCAAAGAAGATTGTATATTTTTTGTGCTTGGGTAAAGTGTTCTGTAAATATCTATTGTGTGCGCTTGATTTGTAATGCATACTAGCTCTAGCATTTGTCTGTTTAGTTTTTACTGGATGACCTGTTTATTGGTTAGAGAGTTTACTGAAGTTTCAAACAATCTTGTTCTCTCACTCCTTCTTTGTTTCCTCCCAGAAAAGGACAGACCTTCCATGGATATCGACTGAACATGACATAACAAGTTTCATTAAGTATAGACACCACTGTTTGTATTAAGGCTAGACAAGGCAACCCATTATAAGGAAAGGGGTCCCAAAGCAAGTCAAAAGAGCCTGTCAGCCCCAGTCTCACTGTTATGAGTCCCACAAGAAGACGAAGCTATACAAACATAACATATATGCCGAGGAGTTAAGTCAGATCCATTCATACTTCCTGATTGTAGGTTCAGTCCCTGTGAGACATTATGAGCTTAGTGTAGTTGGTTCATTGGATTTTTGTTAGTGTCCTTTACCCCTCTGGTTGGTACTATTCTTTCTCCCCATCTTCTGCAAAATTCTCCATAGTTTGCCTAATATGTGACTATAGGTCTCTGCATTTATTTCGATCACTAGTTGTATGAAGCCTTTCTTTTTTTTTTTATTTTTTTAATTTACATTCCAAATCACTTCCCCTTTCCCGTTTCCTCCCTCCCCGAAAGTCCCATAAGCCCCCTTCCCTCCCTCTTTTCTCCATTCAACCCCCTCTCATTACTCTGTCCTGGCGTTCCCCTACATCTAGTCTTTCCAGGACCAGGGGTCTCTCCTTCCATCTTTTTAGAAATCTATTGATATGCTGATTGTGTCTAGGGTATTCTGAGATTCTGGGTCAATATCCCCTTATCAGTGACTGCATATCATGTGTGATCTTTTGTGATTGGGTTACCTCACTAAGGATGATATTTTCAAGTTCTGACCATTTGCCTAGGAATTTCGTGAATTCATTGTTTTTAATTGCAGAGTAGTATTCCATTGTGTAAATATACCACATCTTCTGAATCCATTCCTCCGTTGAGGGACATCTGGGTTCTTTCCAGCTTCTGGCTATTATAAATAAGGTTGCTATGAATATAGTGGAGCATGTGTCCTTATTGCATGCAGGTAAAGTCTCTGGGTATATGCCCAGGAGTGGTATAGCCGGATCCTCCGGAAGTGTCATGCCCAGTTTTCTGAGGAACCGCCAGACTGCTTTCCAGAGTGGTTGTACCAGCCTGCAATTCCACCAGCAGTGGAGGAGTGTTCCTCTTTCTCCACATCCTCGCCAACAACTGCTGTATTGTGATAGGCTCCTGTATAAGTTTACAGCAGAATATCATTAGGGATTTTGTTTCCTGTTCTGTTTGTATCTATCCTCAGACTTTGGGTTATTCAGTTGCTGGACCACTAGGTAGTATTAGGGGTGGGTTCCCTCTAGTGTCACAGGTCATTGATTGACCTGGATCAGTAATTGGTTGACTAAACACATAATTTCTGTGCCACATTTACCCAAGCATATTTTGTAGGCAGGGCAAATTGTAGATGGAGGATTCTGTGACTGGGTTGATGTCCCAATTCTTCCACTGGAAGTCTTGCCTGGTTATCAAGATGACTTGTTCAGGCTCCATATTCCCTATTAGAAGGAGTCTTGGCTAGGTTCATTCTTATAGATTCCTGGGAGATTCCATTGTACTAGGTTTCTAGTTTGTCCAAAATCTCACCAAATTCCATTTGCTTTTCTAAATACTCTCTCTCACTATCCTCCCTACACCTGATCACCTCTGTTTCAGTTTCCACCTGTCCCCAGTCTCCACACAATATATCTTATATTTCATCTTTTTAGGGAGATTCATGGATGCTTCTTCAGCCCTCCTTGTTACTGAGATTCTTTGAGTCTGAGGATTATAGCATAATTATCCTTTACTTTATAGCTAATATTCACATATAAGTGAGTACATGCCATGCTTGTCTTTTGGGGTCTCAATGACCTCATTCAGGATATTTTTTTTCTAGTTCTACCCATTAGTCTGAAAATTATATGATGTTGCTATTATTTTTAACAGCTGAGTAACACTCCATTGTGTAAATGCACTGCATTTTATGTAACCCCTTTGGTTGAGGGGCATCTAGGTTGCTTCCAGTTTTTAGGTATTACAATCAAAACTGCTATGAACATAGTTGAGTTGTTGCTTGAGTTTTTTATATTAAGATTCTGACAGGGGTGAGGTGGAATCCCAAAGTCATTTTGATTTGTATTTCCCTGATTGATAAGGATATTGAACATTTTTTAATGGCTTTTTGGCCATTTGAGATTCCACTGTTGAAACTTATCTGTTTAGATATGTACCCCACTTTAATTGGATTATTTGGTTTGTTAGTGTCTAATTTCTTGAATTCTTCACATATTTTGGAACATGACCCTCTGTCAAATGTGGAGTTGGATAAAACCGTTCCTCATTTTGAAGGCTACCTTTTTGTCCTATTGGTGGTATTCTTTGCCTTATAGAAGATTTTCATTTTCATGAAGTCAAATTTATTTTCAATCTCAGTACTTATTCTATTGGGTTCTGTCCAAGAATTTGTCTTCTATGCCAATATATTCAAGGCTATTTCCCACTCTTTATTCTATTAGGTTCAGCATATTTGGTTTTATATCGAGGTCTTTGATTCACTGGGAATTGAGTTTTGTACAAGGTGATAGATGTGGATCTACATTTATTCCATTATATGCTGACACTCAGGACTACAGTTAGGATTAGGGGTAAGATTATTATCTTTCTTTTTCCATTGTTTAATTTTGTCTTCTTTTTAAAGAGACAGTTGTTCATAGTTGTGTGAATTTATATCTAGGTCTTCAAATTAATTCTATTGATCAGTGAGTCTGTTTTATACCCATACCATCTGTTTTTTATTGCTATAGCTCTGTAGTAGAGCTTGGAATCAGGGATGGTGATCCCTCTGGATATTCTTTTATTGTACAGGATTTTTTTTTTTAGCTATCCTGGGCTTTTTGTTCTCTCTATATGAAGTGGAGTATTATTCTATCAATGTCTGTAAAAAATATGTTGGAATTATGATGGGGATTGTGTTGAATCTGTAGACTGTTTTTGGGAAGATTGACATATTTACTATGTTCGTTCCATTGATTCAGATTCATAAGCATCAGATATTTCCAGCTTCTGATATTGTTTCAATTTCTTTATTCAAAGACTTGGAGTTCTTATTATTAAGATATTTCATTTGCTTGTTTAGAGTTACTTCTAGATATTTTATATTATTTGTGGCTATTATGAAAACTGTTATTTCCCCGATTTCTTTCTCAGTCTGTCTATAATTTGTATATGGGAGTGGTTAGTGACTTTATATTTGAGTTAAAATTGTATCTAGCCACATCACTGTAGATGTTTATCATCAGTAGAGGTTCCTCGTAGAATTTTGGGAGTTGCTTATGTATACTCTCATATCATCTACTAATAGCGATGCTTTGATTGCTTCCTTTTCAATTTGCATCCCCTTGATCTCCTCTAGTTGTCTTATTACTCTAGCTAGACCTTCAAGTACTATTTTGAATAGCCATGGAGAAAGTGGACAAGCTTGCTGTGTTCCTGATTTTAGTGTAATTGGTTTCTCTCCATTTAATTTGATGCTGGCTATGGCCTTTTCATATATTGCTTTTATTATGTTTAGTTTGTCCCTTGTATCTCTGGTAACTCCAAGATGTTTGTCATGAAGAGTTGTTGTATTGGCCAAAGGTTTTTTTAAACATATAATGAGATAATATTTTTTTCAGTTTGTTCATATGGTGAGTTGCATTGACAGATTTTTCATATGTTGGAATCATCCATGCACCTCTGCGACGAATCTTACAGATCCTACTTGATAATGTTAGATAATTTTAATGTGTTCTTTAATTTGGTTTGCAAATATTTTGAGTAAGCATACATCAATGGCCATGAAGAAATTTGGAAAATCTTGAAAAAAATAGGTGTGTTTATATTATAGAACAGAAGAGGTTATCTAGTGGTGAGAGAAAATCAGGAGTTGTTAAATAAGCCTGTGGATTAGAAAAGCATACCTAGCCCTCAATAACAGTTATAAAAGAGGAGACAATGTCTTGATCTTCATACAACTTAATCTTCTACTAAACACTCACTTCTATACTGAAAGAAGAATGGTGATTTGAGCAAAAAGAAAAATACAACAAAAACTGCTACAGAAGATTAAGTCATAAAGTCAAAATAAAAATAGCAAATTAAAAAAAATAAAGGTACCTACTAATCAGAAACTTTTGAGCCACAATGAGAGCTACATAGAAAATCAGTTAAAAAATTAATCCAACATATATGTTCAATTAATGATTGACCCAAACTGTGACCCATCCTGTGGGCAAGAACTAATCCCTGACACTATAAATGATACTCTGTTATGCTTGCAGACAGGAGCCTAGCATAACTGTCCTCTGAGAGGCTCCACCCAGCAGCTAATGGAAACAGATGCAGAGACTCACAACCAAACATTAGATAGAGTCTTGTGGAGAAGTTGGGAAAGGATTGGGGGCCCTGAAGAGGATAGGAACTCCACAGGAAGACCAGCAGAGTCTCAAAGAAGGCCTAAAATCAATGACTCATTGTTATGAACATTTGCAAGTAAAAATGTGTGATACTTTGATCCTTCTTAGAAGGTGGATCAAAATACACATGACTCACAACCATCCAATAGACTGATCATTGCTTGTCCAATGGAGGAGCTAGAGAAAGGACAATAAGATATTTATTGTCCTTCCACAATAAGATATTTATAAGATGTATATGTAAGAATATATATATATATATGTATATATATACATATATGTATATATTCTATTTCTTTTCTTTTCTTTTGTTGGGGAGGTTGCAAGGGCTGAGAGCAGAGTCAAAGGGACAGGGAAATGAATGGGATTCAGGAAGCCTACAAGATGAAGGCCTTGACATACCTGGATGTACTTGAAAATGAGGTACTAGAGGAACAGGTGCCTTGTGGAGCTCAAATGAATAGATCTATTTTGAGGCACCAAAATGGAAGACAGAGAATCTGGGTATTGTAATTGAATTTGGAGGTGAGGAGTCAGGAAGCCTGTGGGATGAGTCAGAGCATTGCCTACATTCTTACTTCTTAGAGAAGCAAGATAGTAGAGACAGACTACCTATGGAGTGGTAAGTTGTAGAGACAAATTGATGGGAAGGTGAGGAAGATCTAAGAGATGGAGAAGGGAAATGAATTAGGTAGCCTTTCAGGTAAAGGTAGTCCTGGAGGATAGACCCAGCTTATGAGAAGTAAAAGAGCTGACCAAGTTGGAGATGCATGGGATGGTGAGTCACTGACTATGTTAGTGAGGGTTATTTGGAAAGGACCTAGCTGTTGACACTGGGGAGGAAAATCTTGAAAAAAATCAGGGGTCGAGGGTCGGGGGAGACTTATAGACTGGAAGAGATGAAGCCATCTAGTGGGGAGGGGACACTAGGACTAGTTAAGTAAGCCTATGGATTAGGAAGGCTTACCTAGGTGCATGGTGATGGAAGTCTTGAAAAATTTTAAAGAAGTTTTTGATGATCAATATGAAGTACTTGTTTTATATATTCAAAGGCAGTGAATTTTGTTGAATATAAAAAGTCATGTTTTCTATATGAGACATGTATTCTACTTCTCAGTAGTTGAGTTAGAGGAAATTAGCAGGTAAAAATTAAGCTTTCTAACCTTAGAAATTAGAAGATAATTTGATAGATATTAATTTCTTAATTAAATTCATTTTGATTGAAAGATTTTCCTTAGTATTTCTAGTATCCCTTACTCTGCTTTAAATGGACACTTTGCCCTTTTCCTTCTAAGTGGGATCTGAGTAGATTATGTGAAGGTCAGATTACTAGGAGGGTCAAATTACTTTCCCATGAATATTAATATATTCTTTATGGGAATTTATTTTGAACAGGATTTATTTTATTTTCATCTGTATTCTCTTTCTCTCTCTCTCTCTCTCTCTCTCTCTCTCTCTCTCTCTCTCTCTCTCTCTGGCTATCAACTGTATATGCACCACATGTTAAGAATTACATATATGTATCAAAAGAAGCCTACTGTTCAATAGGAGATGGAAATTTATCAGTAATCATGTAAACCTCTACTGTGATAAGAGCTGGAATGCAAGCACCAGGAAGCATGTAAAAGAGCAATTTTACCAAGTCACAGGGTCGACTGGAACCTCTGAGAAGAAATAATGACTGAGCTAAATTGAAAAGGAATTCCAGAAGTGAAGCCAGCAGGTGAGTGAACCCTTAGTGCTAGTACAGCGTCTCCATAGAAACCCACTCTGCCTCTCCCCTTGGGTGCTACTCTTGGCCTAGCTCTTCAGCCTTTTACTTCTGGTAGAATTTGAAATTAGTTACATCTTTTTCTCTCCATTGCATTTGTCCACAAAATGGAGAGAAAAATCACCTCAGAACGCTGCTTTTTTTTTCTTCTTTAGCCATTTGAATATTTCCATGAAGGATAGAGCCCCATTTGTGGAAATTGTTCCTGTTCATTTGGAAAAAGTCGTAGGCAGTTTCTTTAACTAGCTCTATAAATCATCCTGAAGACATGACCTTGGATTTCAATCAGCCAATATTTATGGTTTGGAAATACTTCCTTGTGAGGCCAGTAGGTTCAGAGTCACTGACCATGGATTTATGGCTGCAGTTATGGTGACAGGCTTGGACTCTGAATGATAGCAAAGTAAATCTGCAGCAAGATTGGCTTTGCTTGCTGAGATATAAAATTTTATCGTTTTCTTTATGTCTTTGGAGCTTTTCTTCTGTTAAACAATTAAAAAACATATATATTGTTTGTAATACACATTTTAAATTACCCACTTTGATATTTAATTCTTAATATACTGACACACAACTATATTTATTTATTGTTTTGCTAACATAAATAATGAAAGTTTTCAGCTTACACTGTTTTTAGAATCATAATCTGAGGCGAGGAATATCAGATCAGCAAGGACTTCTGTAGCTGCTATGCTAGACATGAAAAGAAGGATATTCCTTTATATATATGTGTGTATTTAAAGTATATATATTTCCTTTAGTATATATATACATATATATATATGTGTGTGTGTGTGTATATGTGTGTATGTGTGTGTGTGTGTGTGTGTATGTTAGAAGCACTCAGTGAGCACATGGTAGCAGGGCTTCTAGCCTGGAGCTGTGCCAGTAGTAAGATAAAAATGCCAAAAAATTTTAAAATAATTCGGTACTAGTTTCACTAAGAATATATTCTGATTTTTTTCCTGTAAAGTGATAAAATATGACATTTTAATTTTTCTAAAGAAGCTCTACAACCCAAAACATTTTGAAAGGTTGGGCTGCTTAAGGAGATTACTATCCATTTACACATGGAAGAGGCTCAGAACTTTCTTTTTGATCTTTTTATTTTTTTATTTAGTAGTGCTGAGGCTTGAACTCATAGCTATGCCCATGCTAAACAAGTCTGGCACTAAGTATCTGGCTCTAGTATATAGTTCCTTTCTATTCCTTTGTTCCCCAATGACCTAGTCTCCAAAGCTAGTGCAAGGAAGTGCAGTTAAAAGCAACATCTAAATGGCTGGAGAGATTTACTGTAAGTGCAGTGACCCAGAAATGTGATTTTCCTCAGATCATTGCCTTAATGTGTTACCTGCTCTGAGTCTGATTCGAGTGTTCAGAAAGTTCCCTCCCACTGGTTATTACTAGTCTTTGCTGCTCAGGATGACACTGGAAAGTATCTCAGTCCTTTAAGTCTTTTTGAATTACTGGATGCTTGACTGTCATGGCAACTTGTTACCAGGAGATGGCACTCAAATTCTGTGTCAAAAACAAGTGAGTTGCTTATTCAATTGTCTCTGTTTATTAGCATTCATTTTTAGGAGGTGAAAAGCAGTTTTTAGAGAAAAATCTTTGTTAGCAGAAACCTTCTGCATTAGTGAGAAACAAAAACCATGTACTCATATAATTCAAATACTAATTATTAATCTCTGAAATGTTCAAATTAATACACAGGTACATTATAAAAATTCTCTTAAATTTATTGATTAACCCGGCAGTCTCATTTACATTGATGTGGGAACACAGCAAAGGCAGTAAAGGTTTTCATGCATTTTGAAGAGAGAATAAAATGGCTGATTCTTGGCTCTGGCTGTTCACAGATTTTGTAAGCAGAGGAAATGGATACCACGGTTGTTTGCAAAATCAGATTCAAACAAAGGGAAAGAGCAAGGATGCTTTAGTGAACCATGGACACCTGCACTGCACTGGAGAAAAAGGATGAGGTTGCAGAAGAAGGTTGCAGCTTAGCATTTCAATTCTAAAATGAATGGTCCCATTTAATTTTCTACACATAATATCTTTTTTCCACAAAGAATAGATTAATATTACTAATCTCACTTATAGCAGCCTTAAAAGGCCAAAGCAACAAGAATATTTCTAAAGCAGATTGTAGTCATTTCTGCTGGTATAGAAAATTCTCTACCTACACGGAAGGTAATTGTGTTGGTAATCTCATGCTATTGCTTTCGTCGGAGTCTACAGCCATTCTCTGCTCCACATGAGCTACAGACAGCATAATGGATGAAGCGATGAGAAGGTGCAATGATGAATTAATATCCCAGAGGTCCTGAAACTAATAGCATAAGCAAGCTTTTCTGTGGCTACTCAGACTCATAGGTCTGTTGTAAAATGTGACTCTGGTGATGACTGCAGACTGGTATTTCCATAGATATGCATGGTGAAGAGACTATGCAAATGCATGAGAAAAAAAGAGCAAGCAAGAGGTAGAGATGCATCCATCCTGTATCATAGTGCAATAAAATCACAATCAAAGTTCACATTGGTGTCTGTGCTCATAAGTTTGTTTCATTTTAAGCACTCTATTACATAAATATTTGTGCAGTTATCAACTTCACTATTCAATTTGACCTGTTATGGGGAATGTGTCTATAGTAGTTGTACATTAAGCTGCTTCTTCCAATATATGTAGATTAAATAAGTATCCATGGTGGCCTGAAAAGATACAGGTATTGTGGAAGCAGAGTCAAAGGGGCATAATGAGCGGACAAGAATCTTGATTATATCTTATTCTACTTGTTTGTATCAGTTTTGGACCCCTTCTTGAGGTCTCCATCATTTTAGGTACAATACAGGGCAACAGGGATAACAAAAATGCAGGCACAACTCTTCCTAGCACTAGAACATTGTTCCATGAGCTGCCATTGTTCCTAGACAACAGTTCTTAGCATAGTTACGAAGCTAGAGCATGTGAGTTTAAGATAAACTTCATACAAAATGTGTACAAGATGTTATTCTTCAGGGATAGAAAAAGACAGAGAAACTGAAAACTTAAAAACATGAGCGCCTTCTTTCTTTTCTGAGGATTCCTTTCAGTTCTGCACAAGGTAGATGGGGTAACTATGGGGAGATAGATGCAGACTGGTATTTCTATAGATATGCATGGTGAAGAGACTATGCAAATGCATGAGAAAAAAAGAGAAAAACAGAGAAACTGAAAATATTCAGCTATTTTCTTAATATATATTAACCTTTCTCAACTTGGACAAGCAATGCCCCTTATCTTTCTCTATCTACACGTTTCACATATTCTACAACAGAGTTTCACTGCTTATATCATGCAGTGAAATAACATAGATGCCAAGAATACATTTAAATGAAAAATTGAGTCATATATATACATATATATGTAGTGTGTGTGTGTGTATGTGTGCATGCACATGCACACATATATCTACCTAGATGGTTTGTGGCCCATGAATTACCTTGAAACTTACTTCCTGGCTTTGCATTTATTTTTGCATTTGTGTGTAACACTTTCAATAAGCCTTATTTGTAAAGCACCTGGAGGTCATTAGTTGAAAGTGCAATTGACAGTGAGTACAGGATTCAGTATTACAGGTGAGACTTATCATCTTCTCTGTTATAAATACAGATATCATTTTTACATAACTAAATGGCTATTTCTTTTTCTTGCCAGAATATAAGTAGATGTTTTAGTCATGAATCCTAGATCAGTAGAAACACTTGTCTCAACAAGTGTATATACAGTGTTCAGAATTTGAATGTATTTACAGTTTTTCCTATTTTTTCATTGCTAGAGTAAGAAAGCAGTAATTTGTGAATAATTATTACATGTGACATCTATGTTTATAGCAACTTAATTACAGGCAATGAAGCCTTGCAGGTATACCAAAGGTGTAACCTTTGTGGGTAACAAAGGTATACTAACTGAGATAGCTTTATTGATTGCAGAAATTTCTATTACCTTTTTTAAAAATTGAAAAATGAAATAGATTCTCTGAGATAATAGTGAGTTTATCAATTGATGAAATGGGTTATTATTATTGGGGATATTATTTCATTCACTATCTGAAAGAATAGAAACATTTAAGGGAAGGGTGGAAGTAAATTTCACTTTTCTCAATTTTAGCTCGATTTTTCTAATCAGAAGTTCTTTGTGCAGTGGAGAGAAGACACTGAAGCAAGATGATGACGAATAGCTTACAGATGGCTAACAAGCTGGAAACAAAATTCAGGTGACTCTAAGGTGAGAGCCACTAACAGGCTCTGGGGTGACCCTTGCCCTTTTTTAATGGAAGTCTTTGAGTGGACTCAGGGCGATGAAGGGTCATTCAATGGGATGTCAGTTTCCTGAGTGGTACTTGGGCAGGCTGGAAGGACTGTGTTGAAGGATGGCACAGACGGTGCATTGGTAACCAGGGTGGAACTCCACTCCCTGGATGGTCTTTTCTTGCATCAGTTCAGAGACTGCATAGACTACAGGAAATCAGATCATTTACTTATTTTTTGGGTTCAATGATATAATAACAAGATCTTATATTTATTTTGTGTATTATATTTTAAAAACATATTTGTCACATTAATTCATTGAGAATATTTAAATATATAGTATGTATATGTTTCATATAAATATTCACATACAAGTCACCTGGGATACGGCAGTAATACAAACTGATATTTACAAACAGTGCTTTCTTATGCAAAGGAACATTTGAAGAACATTAAAAGCTATTAAGACTGTGTATGAAAGATACATTACAGTTACATTTG
This sequence comes from Tokudaia tokunoshimensis, assembly GCA_036184795.1. Lineage (NCBI taxonomy): Eukaryota > Metazoa > Chordata > Mammalia > Rodentia > Muridae > Tokudaia > Tokudaia tokunoshimensis. The sequence goes on along the minus strand of BTHU01000012.1, from coordinate 65,179,244 downwards.
TATCATTGATTACACTATTTCTCAATTATGCAGTTTGGGGAAAAACACAAGCAATTAATCATGGTAGATTACACTCATTTTGTATTTGGCCAGAAGTGGCAAGGAGTTATTAAGAAATCTGCATTCCCATTGTTCCTCTAAATAATTATTTGTAGTATCTTTTGCTTTTGTGATTTCTATAACATGCTTTAGTAAATGTCATTGTTTATACATAGAAAAGATTCTCTAACAGCTCTCATTCCTTTTTGTAACTATAGTTTTAAAAGATGTTTTAATGCATTTATATTCTTAATATGCTGCCATTTCCAGCCCTGCTATTTGTATTGCTCAGTCTGAATATGAATAATTACTAACTACACTAATTATAACCATTTTACCTACATTATCAACTGGGTATAAGTTAAGTTGTAGAAAAAATTCTAGACACTAAATGAAATATTTACCCTTAGTTTGTATAAAATAAGAGGAAGAACTATAAATTATTATAACTTTTATTCCATAGAAAGGTGTTAGCTGTTAGATAATACAATTTAATACTGGAAAAGAACAAAGAGTTGTCAGTACCATTATTCTTTGAACATTTTTTTTTCAGTAATTGAAAATAATAAAACTATCTTGAGGGACTGGAGAGGTGACTCAGATGTTAAGAGTGTGGGTTCTTTTCCAGAAGATCTGAGTTAGTTCCCTGGAACCGACATGGTAGATCATAGTCCTCAGCAACTTCAGTCTTAAGGGATCCAAACCCCTCTTCTTGCATCCTAGGATAGTGTCTGCATGCAGGGCACAGACAGATAAGCAGGTAAAGCACCAACACCCACAAAATAATAAGCAGAAAAATAACCTGATATATAAAATCATATAGCTTATGTAACTTTTACTGAAATGGTTCACAGCAAAATAAACTATTTTATTTTGCCTTATAACCATACATAGATTATACTCCAAATACATGAGAGCAGATGTGGAGGTGTCTGGGGAACAAAGCAGATAATAGGAGGAGGCTTAGGTTAGATGAAACATGCAGGAGGAAAGTACAATGCAGACTTGCATGAAAATGGCCTTGTGGAATCCTGCATAATAAACATGATAAAAATAATTCTCCATGTAATTACCATTACTATCCTGTTATAATTCAGTAGAAAGCAAGAGAGTAAGAAATAATTAGTATACAGTGTTTTAGAATACTATGACTTGAAACAAGTTGTTGCTTCTTCAGAACTATGAAACATGAATAATATGGCTCTAGACAATTGTATCCATAATGAAATGCTTCTATTCTTGTTTATTCACAATTTATCCACACAGGCATTGATCATGGGCTTCATTAAACTACAGTCCTTCAGATGGTGCTCTGATTTGTCCAGCTTCCTTTGTTGCTTGAGGGTTTTCATGAGACTGATTGAGTTTATGGGCTCTAAATCACAGGAAATTTCAACACTTACCTCATTAAATGTATCTTATAAAGTTAATTGATTAATAAACGCAATTAGGTGTGACAGATCACTCCTGTAGTTCAGATTTGAAGTGATATCCTGTGAGTTCCACACTTCCAGTTTCTACAAGAGTGAAATGTCATTTGTACAAAGATTATCTCCCAAATAATGAACTAGAATTCAGGAATGGGCAGTAGATTGCATTTATCCTGGTGACTTATTATATCAGTGACTTAATACAGTGCCCAACTCAGTAGTGACAATGAATACATGGCCATTCAAATGATTGCATAATGCCACTCACATTTAAATAGTCAAAGACTAGATTGAATATGAAGGCAAATGAGAATGAAGAGCAGTCAGGAAGAAAGACAGGCAGGGAAAAAGATAAGGAGCCAAAGAAAGGAGTAAGATTGGGTAACTTCGAGAAGTTTTTCACATCTTTCTGGCATAGGTAAAAGTTCAGTGTTTTTGACTTGTGGACAAAGACCAGTGTGACCAAAATCAGTGAGGTGGAACATTTGAGATTTATAGATACAGTCAAGGTATATTTAGTGGGTGCTCTTGGTGGTGGAGATATATTTAGTGAGAGCTCTTGGTGGTAGAACCTACATTTATATAATTAAATATTGAATTTTCTCTTATTTTTAGTATAGCTTGTGGTAACTCACCCATCACATGTAATGTTTCCACTTATATCGATCTATATTTTGTGTTCTTAGGCTAAATATACATGTATTTCCTCATAGGTTAAACTTTCTGACTATCTTTGTAAGTATTAGACAAAACAAACAAACAAGCAAATAAGGGAGAGAGAGAGAGAGAGAGAGAGAGAGAGAGAGAGAGAGAGAGAGAGAGAGAGAGAGAAGGAAGGAAAGAAAAACTGATGTGGCTGTGTATGCTTGTAATCACAGCACTGGGAAGGTCAAGGCAGGAGGTCTTTGTGTTCAAGATGAGCTGTATAGACAAAACATGATTTTAAAAATGAATCAAGTGAACAATTAATCAAAACAAAATACCTTAGTCACAAAATCTAATAATAATAACCCCCTGAAATTATTAGACATTCTTGAGTGAAAAGTGGTAATTTTGTGTGGTAATGTTTCCCAATTTTTCCTCTGCCATTTCCAGTTGGGGAGGCATGGAATAAGGAAACTTGGTAAAATGATGATTTAAGATTCCTTCCCCTTCCATTTGGTTTTTTTTTTTCCTGCTGTATAAATTGGTAATCTTTGATTCTTTCCCAGATAACCCTGCTTTCATCTTTTATACTCTCCTTGCAGCACAAAACATTATCACCATGTAGCTGGTCCAACATTGCTTGATGATTCCATTCTTTATACCCCATCCTATATTTGTAAAAGTATTTGTTTTATATTTCCAAATTAATATATGTATGGATATAAAGTTGAACATTTTAATGTTCCTTTTGATCCTTTTATGTAAACCTCTTGTATAGGCTGGTAATTAATTTTCAAACCAAAATTTTGTATTGTTAAGTTTTAACTAATATTCAAACATCTGAGTTCTATCTGACTCAGTAAATTCTTTTGATATTTACCATGCATATTGATTTTTATATTCTTATTTATTACTTTGTGTCTTAGTCTTTTAAAGAAATATTAACTTGTATCCAACCTGCCCAAAGTACTATTCTTTCTATAAAAGACAACCATTTTCTGTAAGATTTCAGAAGGACATTTAGTATTATCTTCACTGTGTATCTCACTGACTCTATTTTAATATTCACACATATTTTATACTGTTCCCCCCAGACTGAGTATCTATTTAATCAACCTGTTTTACACTCATATCTCTACTCTGAATTATTTTCCCTATATTTTCCCTCCTACCCATGACTCAGATGTTTGAGTGTATAGTACCCAGTTAGTAGTGCTGTTTTGGGGGAATATTAGGGTGTGCACACTTGCTGAATGAAGTCTATCACTGTGGGCAGAATGTAAGGTTTCAGAAGTGATGACACATTTCCAGTTTGTTTTCTTGGCTTCCTGCTTATTGTTAACAATATAAGACTCTAGTCTGCTGTTCCCAACCTGCCACCTCTGCTCCTTCAGCATGGATCTAACACTCTGGAAACATAAGTTCAAATACACTTTCTTCACTAAGTTGCTTATGTTTTGGTGCTTTATTACAGTAATAGAAAAGTAATTAAGACACAAAATTCAAGTTTTATATTTCTTTTTATGTGGAATCTTTATGTGACAGGTACAAATTTGTCCATCTCTTATATTTTTGTAATTCTGACATCAAGCAGATTGATTTATTTACTGTTCTTTGGATATTACTAGGGAATCAAGTATCCAAATACTACTGGATGCACTTCTGATTTCTCTGCATTTCTATCCTCTAATCTACCAAAATTTCAAAGTCAGACATGTGGCAATCTAAACTATACTAAGTTATAGGACATCAGGAATGTCTTAATTCTCTTAAGATCACAAAAATTTAGTATAATTTCTGATATGTAAACTAAGTCTACTGAATAAATCAAACTTCCTAGTAAAACTGTCCAGAATATTACTAGAAAGTGCTGCTTTCCCCCATTTGAAATATTACATATTTTGAAAATGATTTGATTCCTTCAGCTAATGTCACATATATTCCATTTAAAATCAGTTTTATTATTCAAAGACTAGTTTCTTAACAGATTTTAGAATTTTGAGTACATGAACATAGTACAAACTTTATTTTAAAGTAAGTAAGTAGTAAGTAGTGAGTAGTAACTTTAAAAAAAATTTTCAGAGTGTCATTCATTTAATATGCTAAGTATTTTAACTGTTTTAATTTGTATTTATGTATAAAAATATTGCTTTGTCCAAAATTTGATAGACTTAGAAAAAATTATCTATTTATATTTTTAGAACAGCCAATTCATGGGAATCATTAGGGTGCATTGAAAACTCAATAACATACCTACCAGGATGTTATTAAAAATTGAAAGAAAATTAGATTAGTTTTAAACAGAATAGGTATATTATTAGTTATAGTAGAGTAAACTAATTATTTTTTCTTGAGTTCAGAAGTTATTTTTTTTAATTTTTATTATTAATTGATTAATTTATTTATTTATTTATTTATTTATTTATTTATTTTTATTTTTGTTTTTTCGAGACAGGGTTTCTCTGTGTAGCCCTGGCTGTCCTGGAACTCACTTTGTAGACCAGGCTGGCCTCGAACTCAGAAATCCTCCTGCCTCTGCCTCCCAAGTGCTGGGATTAAAGGCGTGCGCCACCACCGCCCGATTAATTTATTTTTTATACTCCAGATTTTATTCCACACTCCCCTCCCACATTCACCCTCCAACTATTCCAAATTCCATACCTCTTCCCCACCCTCACATTTCCATGAGGATGTCCCCACCCCACCCCCACCCCACCTGACCTCTAAACTCCCTGGGGCCTCCAGTCTCTTGAGGGTTAGGTGCATCATCTCTGATTGAACACAGACCTGGTAGTCTTTTGCTGTGTTTGTTGGGGGCCCCATATCAGCTGGTGTGTGCTTCTTGGTTGGTGGTCCAGTGTTTGAGAGATCTCGGGGGTCTAAATTAATTGAGACTGCTGGTCCTCCTACAGGGTCACCCTCCTCCTCAGCTTCTTTCACCCTTTCCCTAATTTAACATGGGTCAGTCGCTTCTGACCATTGGTGGGGTGCAAATATCTGCATCTGACTCTTTTAGCTGCTTTTTGGGTCTTTTGGAGTGCGGTCATGTTAGGTCCCTTTTTGTGAGTGCTCCATAGCCTCAGTAATAGTGTCAGGGCTTGGGCCCTCCCCTTGAGCTGGATCCCACTTTGGGCCTGTTGCTGGACCTTCTTTTCCTCAGGATCCTCTCCATTTCCATCCCTGCAATTCTTTCTGACAAGAACAATTACAGGTCAGAATTTTGATTGTGGGATGGCAACCCCCTCCCTCAACTGATGCCCTGTCTATCTGCTGAAGGTGAGCTCTACATGTTTCTTCTCCCCACTGTTGGACATTTCATCTAGGGTCCCCACCTTTAAGTCCTGAGAATCTCTCACCTCCCAGATCTCTGTTACATTCTGGAAGCTCCCCCCAACAACCTACCTTCTGAGGTTGCCTGTTTCCATTTATTCTGCTGGCTCTCAGGGCTTCAGTCAGAAGTTATTTTTAACTCATAAAGTGAAATATGAAGAGAAAGATAGTAGGCTTGTGTGCCTTTATCTTGGTAAAATAACTTTAAAGATAATTTTAACCAATAAGGAAAAATGTTTATAGACTGTTATTATTAGGGATTAATGCTGGTTTAATAAGTTAGTGGTTGTAGCATATTCTCCAATCATGACTTCACTAACACTGAGTTGTTAGCTAGGTTATGAGTAGAGGGCATGGATTCCTTCTTGTTCATCATGTCTTAAATCCAATTAGAGACTTGGTTTTTACTGCCAAGGTATATGCATGTACCACTCTTAGGCTTATCTTGTCTTGTTGGTAGTTGATGTGGTTGATGTAGGCATCATTGCTGGGTAGTACTGTTGCTTGTCTCCATCCTCTGGAAGACTGAATGACACTTTTACTTTCTGTTACCATGACATCTAGTCCTCAGGGAGGGACCATTCAGGGGACTTCCATCTTAGGGGTCTCTGGGCCTTGTTTCAGAAGTGAACCGTATTTTCAGTTATAAGGAGTTAACTTCCATTTCTGGAGGCTAACTGAGATCTACAGTAACAGCTTTCATTGCCGGACTCTGCAAAGACTGTGGAAAATAACTCTTAAAAATATGAGTTTGAAAATATATGATTTCTCAAAATATAAGAATTCAATACAAATTATATCAGGCTTCACAAATATAAAGGGACATAAGCAGATGCGCTATGAGCTGAGCCAACTTGTAAGAAAGACACTAAGGAAGAAGATACAGAGATTTAGGGAGTGGTGAACTCAGGAGATCTCACCCAGATCAATGTTTTGTTTATGCATACAAAGTCAGACAAATTACTGAGTCCAGGGCTAGCCTGGGACAAAGCAAGGTTAGGCCCAGGTGTGGGTGAAATAGTAATTTCAGGACTGGATCCCATCAAACTAGCTTATAATCTGTGCTTAACAGAGACAGGCAGATCTCTGAATTCTTCTGCAATTTTAAAAGAAAATGTGTTCTTGCTCTCTCCTAAGAATCAGTAGGGCTGGCTCATGGGATGCTGATTCAAAAGGGGATTTGGAACTGAGGTTTATGTTAGATGGCCTTTGGCTCTTGGAAGGAGTACCCTTAGTCCACATGAGGCAAGTTCATTAAAGCTATATATTTATAATTACACATGGAATTACATGTACTGTAGGCCTTTAAAGGTAAATAGTTACTAGTATGATTACTTGTGTCTTTTTCATATATTCTTATTGTCATCTATGCTTACACAAACAGGTAAATGTAGGCCTCATTCTTCATCAAGGATACTTCACTTTGAAACAGAGACCACTACAGAAAACCACAACAAGTCAAAACTCAAGAACTGTGGATTCCAACCCCAGTTGAAGCATTTACAAAACAGTACTGCATCTAAAGCTTGGGGAACATTGAAGAAGTGATGGCAGAAAAATTGTAAGAGCCTTGGGGATCAGGGAGTTTGCTGTAAGATTGTGTTTTGTGTTTCCTAGGAATACCAGAAGCTATACCTTTAAAGTTTCACCAACATGATTGCCCCAAAATGCAGTGAACAAGGACAACAACAATAGAAATGCTAAAGTGGAATGAAAAAATTCCTATAAGGACTCAACCCTATACAGTGAAGAATAGGTAAGTTAGGGAAGTTAGGAACAGGAGAAGAGTCTCATCCAGGGATGAAAACACCAATTTGTTGTCTGCTGCCAAATGGTCATCCCTGAAAATAAACTTATAGGTTAAATTTCTGTGGACTGGAAAGGTTATATTAGGAAGACACATACATATGCACATACACAAACATGCATGTGCACACACATATACTCATATACTCAAACAGAAACATGCATGTGTACACAAGAACATTTAGTAATAAAAGAGGCCACTAATTGAGAGAAAAATGGGGGAACACATCTGAAAGTTTGGAGAGAATAGAGAAGGAAGAAATATTGTCCTATTATAATATCAAAAATTTAAAAAATATTTTAATTGATCAAATACAAGAATGCATATTTTCTTGAGTATTGACTTCTTTCAAAATCATGTTGTGCTGTTTTGAGTGTATGAGTGTTTTCCTACATGTATATTTATGCAGCATGTGCATGCCTTATGCTCATGGAAGGCAAAAGAATCCCTGAGCCTAGAAATACAGGTGGCTATGTGCTACCATGTGGGTGCTGGAAATCAATCCCTGGTTCTCTGAGAAAGCAGCCAGTGCTCTTCAGCACTGAGCAATCTTAATCACTGAGCAATCTATCATGTCCTGAGTATTGATTTTTTTTTTTAAAAAAACATATTTTAGTTCATTTAAGGGAGTTATTTATTTAGGGCATACTTCTAAAAAAGCAAACTGTGTAGCATGAATAATATCATTTTTAAACTACAGACTTTTTCATGTACTGTGAGAGGAATATTTCTTATAGTAGTTCACATCAAGAGGAACAGGATGTAATGATCTATGTGGATTGGACATATGTAAGTGTCCCAGTTTGCTTTCTATTGTTGTGATAAAACTCCGTGATGGAATGCAATTTGGAAAAAAGAGTTTATTTTGTTTACATGTCTTAGTGAAAGTGGATCCCTGAGTGAAGTCAGGGCAGGAATTCAAGGCAGGAACTGAAGTAGAAACCATGTTAGGGTGCAGTTTACTGACCTGCTTTTGGATAGCTTGCTCAGTTTGCATTTTCGTACAAACCAGAACAACTTACTCTGGGGAGGCACCCTCAGTGCTGAGTCCTCTCACCTCTCACATCTATCATGAATGAAGAAAATGTCCCACAAACTTGTTTAAAAGTCAGTCTGATGGAAACAATTTCTCAATTGACATTCTGTCTTCCGAAATGGCACTACTAGTTTGTATGAACTTGAAAGTAAAAGGAATGTGCAGTGAGGGATTCATGGCTCCAAATACATAGAATTGCTTTGTCTGACATCAGTGGGAGGGAAGTTCCTTGGCCCTGTGGAGGTTTGATGCCCCACTGTAGGATGATGCTGGAGGGGTGGGGCCAGAGAAGGTGGGTGGGTGAGCACCATCATAGAGGCAAAGGGGAGGGAGCAGAGGGAGGTTGTGGGATGGGGTGCTTGTGGAGGATGGAACCTGGAAGTTGGATATCATTTGAGATGTAAACAAATGGAATGATTCATAAAAAGAAAAGAAAAGCTCATTGGAGCAAAACCAAAGAAATACACAACTAACAAACTACTGCTGATGTGAAAATTCCAGTACAGATACAAGAAAGCAAAGAGGAAAAATCATGTCTTCCTCAAATAGAATAGAAGGGAATGGAATGTCTAAAACCTGTAAGTCCAGGCAGAGAGAGGACTGTTTTGAAGGTGGAGATATCCCAGAGAAGACAATTGGGGGTGGGAATGCACAAAGGGGACAAATAATAACAAAGAGGTTGACATGTTTGTGTTTGTGCTACATGAGCTGTTCTAAAATATAATGTAACCCATTCATGTGCATACTAACTGAGAAATATTTAAAAAAAACAAAATTAAAGCAAACAAAATTTCCATACCATCACAGTGTGAATTACATATAGATAAACATAAGCATAAATAGTATGTACAGAAATATTTTATACACATACACACTCAAGCTGGTTAGCATCAATGGGAATGCTCTTTACTGGTGGAGAGACCTATTCAGAAGCAATATATAATTACATTGGAGCTCAAGTTTTACTTATGCTATTATCACCTAGCATCATAATTACACACATCTTCCAGAAGTTAAAATACTATGGTGGGAAATATCAAACCTTTTTTTTTTTTACAATTTTTTTGTAACAAGAATTTGAAGAGGTTTTCAGACCTGTACACATATACACTTGGGCACTCACATAGTAGGTATTTCAAAGTGATAGATGATTTTTCTGATAGTACTAATGGTCAATGCTGAACTAAGTTTAGAAACAGAATAAACAATGAAATATAGGAGAGTGATACAGAATAATCAATAAACTATTGAATAAATATGCTAGTGCTAGTTAGAAATAAATAGTATTTTAGTGACTTCAAGTAATGTATGTAGATATTTTGATATCAAATAACAGAGATACAATTTTATGTTTTTCATTCACAGATCATACTGAATACAGTGGGAAATCGGAGGGAAAAGAGTAATAAACACTACATCTTTGAGGCTGCAAAGATCACAGCCTCAATAGTGCTAAGTCACTTTCATTGTCGTCCACTTAATAGGATGTGGTAAAAGTGACACTTTACTGCTGTAGTTTTCCTCTCCAAAATCCTAAGTCTAATAATGAGGAAAATGGCAGACAATTTCATCCAAGGAACATTCTATATAAGTGAAACAGGGTTCTATAAAACCTCAACAGCATTTCTTAAAATCACCAAAGTCCTCAGTCAATGAAAATAAGAGAAACCCTTCAAACCAAAACTCTTTGTGACTATAGTGTAGAGTCCCAGTAAAACTCTAGGATAGCAGTGGACTGTCCTACCAAGACTCTCAGATGACTGCAGTTCAGTGTTATGATAGGGTCCTGGAATTTAAGTAGTACCATTTTAAAAAGCAAGGAATCTGGAATAGCATTTTTTTTTTGCTCAAATATAGTACATTTATCATAAAACAATTTTTTGAGATTATAATTACATTATGTCCACCTTCCATTTCCACTTGCCAAATCCTCATTTGTAGTTTTCCTCATTAATTGCAAATTATTAGCCCATTTCCTTTAATTGTTGATGCACATATATCCCTAAACACATAAATATAATTTCAGTCTTTATAATGTTACTTGTTTGTATGTTTTCAGGGCTGACCATTTGGGATTGGATAACCAGTTGGTGTATTTTTTCCTAGGGAAGACTATTTCTCCCACTCACAGCATTTATTAGATACCTGTAGTTTTTTCTAGAGTGGAGGCCTCATGAAATTCTTTTTGTATACATAAGCATGTTTGTTGGTTTCACCCTTGGTGAATGACACATACTAATATAAGATATTATTAACCATGGAAACTGAGAAAAGTGTATTTGGGAATTATCAAAAGTATATTTGTAATATTTCTATAAATCTAAGGTTATACTAAAGTAAGGAGATTATTTTAAAACAAGTCACAAATCTTAAAAGTAATTCCTATTTCAGGAAACCTATATAGGCTTATAAGGAAGGTTTTGAAATTTAGATTATTAAATTTACAATCATATTTTTGGTATATTGTTTTATTTTATTGTTTCTGTGGGTAAATGATAGATTAAAATGTAGAATTTCTAATATGAGGTGTCTTAATAGTCATGTTTCAATACATGTATACACTATAATGTTTGATATTATATATAATTATATAATATACAATATACAATATATTATATACAATATATGATATATAATATATAATGTATACTATATTATATGTTATATATATCATATTATGTATATTATATATGTCACATAATACATGTTATATATATCATATAATATATATTTCAAGATGACATTTTAATTCTGTGATTTCCGGAATGGCAAATGATGAATGGTTACATGACTGAAGGGATGGAAGGAGTCAATTTACCCCTTCATGTGGTCTTTATGAAGTTTCGATTAATTGATGTGGGTGGAGCTCACATGACCTTCAGAGTTTCATTGTCTTGATTGTTTTCCTCTTCAAATGTGAACTTAGGTTTTTCCTTAGTCTCATAAGCTATCTCCATATGTACTACATATCTCTGAATTCAATGCATGTGTTACAGAAATCATCTTGAACTCACTGGGATTTCAGACAGAATGTGTGTGTGTGTGTGTGTGTGTGTGTGTGTGTGTGTGTATGTGTGTATGTAGTACCCCTTTGTTTTCTGTATCAAGATTGTATCCTTGAAGATGAATGGGCTGGCTTTCTTCTTTTCTCTATATTGTAGTTACTTTCCACTAAATAAAACAGGACTATATTAACAATCTGAATAAACTTTGCTTTTTTTTAATATAACATCAGTTATAGTCTAACATAAGGCTGGTCTCAGTACACTTCTTTAGGAGTCTATATTTCCATGTTTTTTTGTTTTTTGTTTTTTGATTTTTTGAATAGACAGTTTGGTGAGAAGATGAAAATGAGTAGGTTGTGCTGAGTACTGATAGACAGATGCTGAGCTGAGTTGGATGCTTATGATAATAGATTTTATTGGATTATAGATGCTCTCTTTTAAATTACTATCAAATAGTTCATGGAGGAAATAAAAATCCAAATTCATTTCCTGCATCTGTGCCAAGTACTGTAAAAACACACAGCCTTTAAATGCTAGCCTATACTGCTCATGTTTGTGAGTTGACCCCAACTTCACCTTAGTATGTACCCTGCTTGGCATCTCTCCCAGGTCTATTTTCCTTGTGCCAGTTTGGCTGCTATAGATCTTAACTTTCATAATCCAATCCCAGAACTATTCCATCAATCTTAGAAAGTTGCTTAGTCTGCACTTTCCCAAAGTCTGTATCATTGCATATTCCCACTGAGCTGTGCTTTCAGTCTGTGTAATGGAAAGAAATTTACTGAATTGCATAGGACATGCCATTTACCAAGATTTGCCTCTCTAAGGAGAACGTAGGTTCACTTCTCCATGCTCTCTAGCTAAGAACTGAAAATTAGTGAAAGGTCAGAGATTTTAAAAATACAGTGAAAATCTTTTTTTATTATAAAGAGTTACTTGAACAATGAACTGCTATGATGTTTTAGTGCTTTGTTTGGCTAATATGTTTCTTCAGAAAGATACTAAAAGGTTAAAGTGGTATATTTTGGGGACTTAATTTTTGTATTTTTTAAAAATCATTTCAGGAAAAGCTAAGCTTTCTTCGCTTACTACAGATGAAACTGTTTTAAAATTAATGTTTTAAAATTTAAGAAGTAAAAAAGTGATTTCAACCTACAACGAATTATAGTATTACCTGTCCCAAAGAATGATGAACTCCACACACAATGGTTTGAGCATTAGTGTTTGTTATGGAAGCTAAGACCTCAGAAGAATCATTCCTAGGAGCTCTACACATGTTGAGAAAGCTAAAGGGTTGGAAAACCCAGTTGACTGTGTGGGGATTGTGATGTCATGAGAAGAGGATAGATACAAAAGGAGTTGGAAATAATGGAGAGACCTCCTGGGAGCCACAGAGCATGAATGGTGATATAGAAATGGGAGGGCTTTGGCTGAGGAAATATTGGTTTGAGGTTACAAGTGTGTGATATTCTATCCTAATATTTCCCTTGTTCTGGGTAATGAGCTCTTTCACTAAAGCTTCAGGAAAGTATGCTAAACACTAAGTTTCTCTTTATGTGAGAAACATTCTGGAAATTTGGGTAAGATATGATTTTTTTAATTAAACTCATGAAATTTTCCATAAATAGTGCAGAATGTTTATCAATAATTTCAATAATAAGTTAGTTATTTAATAATTTCATCGTTTTAATTATTAATAAATTTACAATATTTTGTTATTATTTTAACTGTCAGATGATAATTCTAAAAATACCTCAATGGCCAAAAGTGAAATTATTACTTTATCCTTGCATAGTAAACAAAAAAGTAAGAAAAAGAACCCACATTCCTTGTATGATTATTGTAAATAATGCATGTATATACTCATTTCCAGGAAGTACTGTTTAACTTCTCTTCATCCAAATGAGAATTAGAATTTAAAATTTGCTTACAAAATATAGACCATACCTACCACTTTAATAAACTAGTATAAATCCTAACAAGAACTACAAAATTTGTCTTTATATCCACAGATAAGAGTAGTCCTCACCCTTTATGAAGGAAACTTCTCTTTGAATTAAACGGAGTTTACTAGGAAAGACCACAACCAGTCAAAATTCAGAATTGTGCAGCCAATCCTCAATGGATACATTTACAAAACGTTCTTGCACCTAAGGCTCAGGTTAGGAGCTGTAAGATCAGGGAGTTTGCTTTAAGATTGTATCTCCTAGTAATGCTGAATGCTACACCCCTCAATTCTCATTGTTACAACTGCCCAAATATGACATAAGCAAAGACAACACCAATGCCCATGATAAAGTGGATGGGAGAAAGCCCATGAGGCCTCAACATTACACTAAGAACTACAGGCAACTGTGGAAAACTGGGAGTGGAAGAGGTGGCTTTCCCCAGGGAAATACACCCAATTGGCTGTCCAGTGCCAAATACACAGCCCTGAAAATATACATATACATAATGTTCTACGAACTTAACAAGTTACATGTAGAAATAAATCAATTTGCAAGGGCAATTATTGATAAAGGAGGCCACTAATTTGAAAGGAAGAAAAGATGCGGATGTGGGAACATTTAGTGGCTGAAAAGGGATGAAGAGACAATGTACTTATAATCTGAAAAATGAAAGAAAAATAAAAGTAATTTACCCAGAAAAATCTAAATAGTAATAAAAATATAGAATATTGTAGAAATGTCTTTAGCAAAGAGACCTGCTAGAAACTATCTTAACCCATTTCTTTGTTATGCATGCTTGTTGTAAAGCATGTTGATACCATGTATCCATTCACATATGGTATATGAGAAGAGAGGTTCCTCACCTAGGTGAGATTTTTCCACAAAACCATTCATCACTGTCTAGTCAGTCTAGATGAAATTATTAGACAGTTTCAACTTGAGTCACACCTCACAAAATATTCTTTTTTAATCTTTTTATTTATTTTTTAAAATATCATACATGCCTACACTATATTTTGATTATCTATAACTATCATTTGTACACATCCAGCTTGCCATGAGAGTCCCCATCCTCAAATTTTTTCCAAACTTCATGTCCCCCTTTTATTTGTTTATGGTACCCACTGAATCCAACTTGTACTAGTCGCATGCATCTGGGAATAAATATTTAAAAAGCAGTGTGATGAAGTAATCTTTCGGAAAAGTAACAATAGTGTCTTCTCTGTGGCTTATGACTTCCCCAAGTTTACAGTATTATACTTTCATTTCCAACCAGGAATGCTGTTTCTTTACTTGATAAACCAGTTTTGCCACTACTATACCAGTAGACAGGTCTTGAAAACTATCAAGGTTAGGAAGGGAAAGGAAAGGAAAGGAAAGGAAAGGAAAGGAAAGGAAAGGAAAGGAAAAAGGAAAGGAAAGGAAAGGAAAGGAAAGGAAAGGAAAGGAAAGGAAAGGAAAGGAAAGGAAAGGAAAGGAAAGGAAAGGAAAGGAAAGGAAAGGAAAGGAAAGGAAAGGAAAGGAAAGGAAAGGAAAGGAAAGGAAAAAGGAAAGGAAAAAGGAAAGGAAAAAGGAAAGGAAAAAGGAAAGGAAAAAGGAAAGGAAAAAGGAAAGGAAAGGAAAGGAAAGGAAAGGAAAGGAAAGGAAAGGAAAGGAAAAAGGCTGAGAAGATTTTTGAGACTGTATGTTGTGTGATGACCTGATGATGTCTCGACAGACTCTAGTATTCTGTAGGAGGTCTCTGGCCAGAAAATGTTCATTAGTGCAAAAGCCTGCAAAGATGAATCAACTCTATGGCACTGAGTCTATGATAATAGGGATGGCAGAGATATGGAAAATATCATCACTAATAAAGCACATGTGAGACTCTTCACATTAAATCTGAAATTCTCATAATTAAACATTTGCTAAAAGTATTAAAGAGTATATTACCAAATATAATTTGTAGCTTCTTAAGGTAATGCCATAATTCTTGCTAAACTTAGATATTGAACTAAGTCAGCAAAATCTTTCTTGTTTTGTTTTTTTAAATGGGTTTCAAAAGTCAATCCTGGTACATGATATTAATTATCGAAATATAAAATTTGACAATCATTTTGTATGTTCAGAAATTATCAAAAGACATTTTGTTGTATAATTTTCTTTTTGTGTTTTAGCAAATTTGTACTTTATGAAATGCAATTTAGTCTAGTTTTCTTTAATAATATAATTTAGGATAATGCTGTACAGCTAAAATATGATTTTAGATAAAAAAATACTCTGGTTAAATCCTATTACCCTATCAACAATATTGTACTATATGGTTTTCTCCTTCAAGCTCATTGCCAAGGCATTAAGGACTTTTTTTTTGCATATGAATGACAAGTTATCTCCCAACCAAGGCTTCATGGAGTAGCCCGGCATAATTGTGACATCATTATTAAACTATATTTCATCACAGTAATATGTAGTGATGAGATATGAATTAACTCTATGTTAGTTTTGAATTTCTGTTTTGTAGAAATATCTATGCTTATTATGGACTGTATAAGAATTTTGTTAACAAAATGCACAGGATTTGTTGCTTAAGTTATTGTGAGTGAACACAACTTTCAGTTACAGAATGTTTTGGAAAATCAAATCCTGTATTTTAGTTTAAATATAATACATCAAAATAACAGAGGCTGTGACAGAAAAAAAAGCAATCTTGTTCAACTCCTGTCAGCATCAGTTCATTCTTTCATTTATTGGAAAGCTTGAGGAATGTTTACTGAAATGCTGACAAGTGGACTTTAGAGAAATCTAATTAGCTCCCCCCCCCGCTTTTTTTTTCTTCCTGGGTAAGTGGAGACAGATAGGTAATTATAGATCTTCAACATGTAGCCCTCAAATTAAAGCCCAACTTAAATAAACTTAAAATCTAGCCCTTTAAGCTCACTTCTCTTACCGCTTTTTGATTTTGTGGTGGTTCATCCATATTAATGTATCTAATGACAGACACTCTGAAAAGGTGAGAATGAATCCTTTTCCTTTGACATATCAGTAGAGGACAGCAGTACAAAGCCTGTCTTTCAGTGCGTATCTGCATGGACTCCAGGTCTGTGAGAATGATATATATTTCTACTTTATGCCTGCAAGATTCAAAAGGCCTTTTCAAATATTCATGTCTTTTTTTCTTTTATTCTCTCTTGGTATGTGTTATGTGCTGAGAAGAATGTCAAAGTCTCAGGAGTTTTATTTTAAGTTTTATTCTTGCCTGAAGGAAGAAATATATTGAAAATTTGCTGGTCAAAGCTGTTCACATTTTCTCATAACATGTCTAATAATTGCAAAGCAGTTTGTTCAAATGCTTTAGGCAGGCTGCACAGAGTTATCATGATAGACTGACGGAAGTTATTGGGCAATGCCTAGCAATGAGTTGGGGCCACATGGCTATAAGCATCCCTTGTGTGGCCTTCTACAGCTGTAGTGAAGTTAAAGGAGACATCAAGATGAGAGACTGATTTTGATTATTTTTCTCTGGTCTGACCACAATTGAGGTCATAACTTTCTCATGTACATTACATCTAGCAAACAGGATTCATATTGCCCAGAATATACTGCCATTCTATATGCTACAATGGTCAAGTGCAGTGGGTGATCCAAAGGCCCACAGCATAGCAGCTCTGCCCAAAATATTGGAGTGAAAGCTCACTGTATTTGTAGTATTTGCAGTCTCTCTAGTTTTTATTATGTTTATACTTTTGAGAATTTAAAATAGATGTTTATGGAGTATGATACTAATCTATCCTCCTAATCTATCTGATTTTAGAACCCGTTTCAAAATTGCTTGCTTTTAAATTTCATCAGCTTCTAAGACTCACATTTCTCTGTATCAACCAGAGACAAAAAGTAAAGGAAAATCACTAGCTGGTATGAAAGTCATTTGGAGAACGTTAGCCAATTAACCTTTACATAATAATTATAAATTAATAATTTTTCTCCTCAATAAAATCCATGTATTTGGGTAGCTTCAGGGAATATGGAAGAACAAAGAGAAATAAAGTTGTAATATCATGATTTATCACATTATAATAAAGCAGAATTGTGGCTTCGAGGACTTATAGTTTTTATCAATTACTGGACATAAAAGGCAAGAGGAAATTAAAATTATAATTCCTCAAGTATTAAAATATAAGCTTCATTCTGAATAAAATAAATATCATGCCAATCCTTCCTTTTCATCATGAGAATAATAAACCTAGGCTATAACATGCATTTTAAAAAGTGATTAAAAACTATTCAAACCAGTACACTGAACACCTAAGCAAGTTATTTCTGTTGACACAAGAAAGTATTCATTGGGAATAGCAATATTATCCATTTATGTACAAACATCTTTTGACATGTGATAGAAGCATAACCTCTGGATACACATTCTCTCCTTTAGATTTTCAGGGGGAATTGTGCCAATGTGATTATGCCAGGATTTGGTCCAACAAATAAGCTGGAAATTGTGTAGCAAATGGTGGAGCAATACATATTAATTCTGAACAGATTGACACTGTAATTTGGGATAAAAACAATAATGATTACAGAACACAGTGTGAGTCAGGTCTGATATACCGGAACAGATGTGTCCACCTGTCTCTAGCCAGTTATGCATCACTTGGGATGCACATGTGACTGAGGGCCATCACATTCACTATCTGGAAAGGTATATAGACTAGGAAAAAGGAGAAGTTTGAATCCAATAACATTCTTTGTTCCCTACTGTAAGTATGAAGGGCAAAAGACACAACTGAGCAATCTAAGTCTAAATAAAAAGCAAGGTCCTGACTATATCTGGGAATGAGAGAATCCCAGTGAAACTTCTTATAATACATTTCTAAGTCAGAAATGTGTGCTGCCTTCTGAAACTTTCTATTTTCTTAAAATCATCAGATTCTGTATAAATCAGCTCAATGAGAGGTGTTTTTTTAATGCTAAAATGAATACAGGAAAAGAAAAGAGACTTTCATATCTAATCTCTTAATATGTGTGTTGACAAGGCACTCTGTGTGGCCAATTCCAAGTGAAATACAGTTTTGTGAGTATTTTTGTTTTGAAATTACAGGGAAAGGTTTTTTTTGACAAGATACTCACAAGCGTGGAGATTATACTATATCTATATATATAAACTATATCTATGCAAATGACTTAATTTTTAGAGGTAGAATGAATATTCCTACTATGAAAATAGATCTATCTATTTTGTTACATAGCAATCTTAGTATGTTGTCTTAGACATTGAACTTTAAAGGATGGTTATTTTATATGTTAATATTAAAATGTCAAGCATGTCTGTTTTCTTCAAATTTTCTTAATTAAATTTATTTAAAATTAAGTATATGTTTAGCATTCCTCTTTTTTCATGTCAGTCATGCCCTAGATGCAAAAAGCAACAATAACAACCCTGAAAAAAAATCCCTAAACAAACAAACAGAGAAAAGAAAACCCTTTGGAATCTGTCAGTATAAGAATAGGATACAGTTTTCTTATGTGTTAATATAAAAAAACCAATATTTTAAGCTCATTTGTGACCCTCAGATGTTTTTCTGGTGTTTTATATTAGGAAATTTATTTCATTTTTAGAATCTTAACATTCTTTGAAATATGGTTTTCAAAATACATAGTATGTAATTATGTTTAGAATACATGAGGAAAAATCTTGATAGAAAGTTCTTCATTGCACTAAAATCTATCAAAAACACACAATATTGTTGCAGGATTTTCCCTGTCCAATCACTTTATGGAAGTTGGAGGCCTGTGATTGGACAGGGAAAAGGGAGGCAGAGCTAAGAGTTGAGGAGAGAGGAGTGACTGAGTAGGGAAAGGGAAGGAAGATGGATGCTGACGTGTACCTGCGTGGCATTTTCCAGCCACAAGTAACTATGATTTCACAAGGTTAGGAATATTGGGATAAAGCTTTTATTATTATCAATTGGCTCTGAAATTTTTGTATTGGCATCTTGCAAATTGTGATACTATTGATACATAAATCTGATTGGTTACTTAAGATTTAAGCATCTTGATTCTACTGGGTTATTGGATCTTGTGATATGCAACCATGATTGCATTTAGTTACTGGAATGTGGGACTGCTGGTTACAGAGGACTGGGACAGAGAGGGAACTAGTGGCTCCTGGGACAAGAAAACCAGATGTTGCCAGGGCTAACTCCAGAGAGTTGGCTGCAGCTGTAGTAGGAACATGAGAGTGTGATACAACACCACGGAGAGTTGGCCAGTCATTTTTTTTTTAATATTTTCTGCAACACAATGTATTTTAATCTATTATTATTTTTGTTGATGCTGTTGCTGTTTTGTTCCTTTAAGAGAGTGTTTCTCTGTTTAGCAGTCCTAACTGTCCTAGAACTTACTTTGTAGATCAGGATGGCCTTGGAATCATAGAGATCTGCCTGTCTCTGCTTCCTGAATGCTGGAATCGAAGGTGTGTACCACCATGCCTGACTTAATTTATTGCCTAATTGTTTGATCTTTCCTGTAGATGAAAAGTACTAGGGAAGAATTTTTCAGTGATTTATTTTCATATTTGTTACAACTTTTAACTTTCCAATGATTTCAGTAGCTTTTCTGCAGCATAACTTTTAAAGAGTAGTTTTCTGTGCTTGTACTCAGTGAGGGCTATTAAGTTTAACAAGTATTACAGAAAGCATAATACATGAAATATAAATGAAACATGCTGTTATTTGAAGAACTAAAAAAATGCTTTGTTTCAGGGTACAAAATAATCTTACAAAAAAATCTTTGCTTTTTAAAAAAATTGAGATGTGATCTCAATTGTTACATAACAAATTTTGTTTTATATTTGCTGATATATTGTTATATATCAAATATTAGTTGTATACATGTAAATGCGAGCTCCTACAACCTAAAGACTATAGCATCATGGAATCACATATCCAGGAGAGTATAATAGAGGATGGCTGTAGTTTATTTAAAAACTATCCAGTTACTTTCATTTCTCTCTGTTTATTAGCTGGGCATATTTTAATGAATGCTGTTTCTGACTCTCTCTCTCACTCTCTGTCTCTCTGTCTCTGTCTCTGTCTCTCTGTCTCTGTCTCTCTCTCTCTCTCTCTCTCTCTCTCTCTCTCTCTCTCTCTCTCTTTCTCTCTCTCTATCTCAGGACAATGATCTTTTGGACTTGAGAATGGTCTAAGGATTAAATTTTTATGATGTCTTCTATCCATAACATTGTGAAACCCAGTTGAAAAGCTAAATCTTGATTAATTTGTTTTCAAATTAGGCTAAATAGAGTTGTCTCATACAAATTCTTTTCTATTAGACAAAGATATTAAATTAAAAAACTTTCATAAATATGGTAAAACATCTGATTGTGCAGGAGTATATTCTTCAAATTTGAATAGTGAGTTCATATGTATGTGATGTATGATATGCATGTGTGTATATTCCTGCTGGTGGTGTAATAGCAGTTAGAAAGAGTTCACAGGGCCCACGTAATTGAAACTATGATATTTGAAGGACTGTTTCTTATGAAAATCAAGTTTGAGTATTTGCAATGCTGTATGAGATTTTGAAGTGAATGTCATTAGTACCATATCATTCTTTCTTACAGCACAAATTAATCTATGTCATATGGCCAAACAGCAAATACCCTGCTACACACATACTATATGGCCCAATCACCATACAATATGGTAAGAAAACTTATAAACAAGCAAAGATTTAGAGACAAAACGCTGAATCATTATAATACAGACTGAGTTTAAGGGACAATGGCAACAATGTGTAAGAGACAAAGAGCATAGGAGTTGACTTTATGATGATAAAATATGTCAAGTTGTCTGTGTTGACAGTTGAATCTGAATACATTTAATTATATAATTTACATAAATGAATTGAATGGCATGTAAATTTTTATCTTAGGAATATTCTAAATAGGAGTTAGGATTTTGAGATAAAATTATATTATAGAAAGATGTATAAACACGTGGCAAGTTTGGCAAATGGAGGAGCTGATGACAGCTGATACCAGAGGTTCAGGGAATGGTCCCAGAATGGTAGAAAATAAAGATGAAATGAGATAGGCTCATTCATGAAGAATGTTTTGGCCTTGGAATTATTTTTAATTTTGTAAACTGCACATGTAATAGCAAAAATTATTAGCAGCCTTATTTATAATAGCCAGAAGCTGGAAAGAACCCAGATGTCCCTCAACGGAGGAATGGATTCAGAAGATGTGGTATATCTACACAATGGAATACTACTCTGCAATTAAAAACAATAAATACACGAAATTCCTAGGCAAATGGTCAAAACTTGAAAATATCATCCTTGGTGAGGTAACCCAATCACAAAAGAACACACATGGTATGCAGTCACTGATAAGGGGATATTGACCCAGAATCTCGGAATACCCTAGACACAATCTGCATATCAATAGATTTCTAAAAAGATGGAAGGAGAGACCCCTGGTCCTGGAAAGATTGGATGTAGGGGAACGCCAGGACAGAGTAACGAGAGGGGGTTGAATGGAGAAAAGAGGGAGGGGAGGGGACTTATGGGACTTTCGGGGAGGGAGGAAACAGGAAAGGGGAAGTGATTTGGAATGTAAATTAAAAAAATAAATAAATAAATAAAAAAAATTATTTTAGACATTTAAAATAATTTGGAGAATTAAAGAAAACCTCTTTTGATCATACTCATCCCCATTTGTCACCTAAACTCTTCCATGACCCATCCCAACTTTTCCACACCCTTTGCAATTTCCTCTCTTTTTTCTTTTTGATTTAAATTGCATTTTTGTGCTGTCCATATACTCCCAGGTATGAGGCTATCCACTGCAGCATGGCCTACCAAGGGCCAAACTCTTAAATTAAACTAACCCTTCCTTTGTTAGAAGCCACCAACTATCCATATCCCCCCATTTGTGTACTGAGTTTTCCAAGTCCATGCTAGAATGCTGAATGACTTGATCTTGTACAGGATTAGTGCAGACAACCTCAACTTCTGTGAATTCAGGAATGCAGTATATTCATTAAACACTCTTTCACCTTCCTCCCTTCTGACCTCTGGATCTACTAATCTTTCCATCACCTCTTGATACAAACTTCCCATTTGAGGTTAATTCCTCCATGGTTGCTTACTCTTTTTACTTAGACCATTTGTGAGTTTCTTCATTAATCACTGTCCACTTAACAAAAACATTTTTTTCTGATGAGGTCTTCGATCTGCTCTTATTTAGTCGCAGAAAAATATGAATTCAGATAGCAGTTTGAGAGTGAGTTCACATGTGTGTGATATATGATGTACATGTATGTGTGTGTGTTTCTATGGGTGCTGATCAGAGAACACCACATTGTTTAAAGAGATTCACTTTGTTGTTCATTATAAGTGCAAGGTTAACTGGCCTGTGAAGGTCCAAGGATTTTTTTTTTTGCCTCCTCTTCCTCCCATCTCTTTGTAGGTATATGAGGATAAAAGATGCTTGCTACTATAGCTGGCTTTACCTTGTTTCTTGTTTTATGATCGTAGATACTAATGTATGCTTGAGTACTGCTTTGCCCTTTGAGTCCTCTTCCAAGTCCAAGAACATGTTTTTTCTTATAAAGAAGGAACTTTATGTGTGTTGAAACTCATAATTTCTCTCACCTATTTAATCTTGGGTAGTACAAAGACAATATACACTGAGATAAAAGACACCAACAGGAGGCCAAGAATGTTAAAAATAATCAAATGAAAATTTGGAATTTGAAAAACACATTATCCTTGACAAAACTGTGTGGTTTCAGTTGTAGATTTGAATTAGAGTTTTGAGAAAAAGAAAAGTTGAAGGTCAATAATTAGAGATTAGGAAATTCAGATAATAGAAAAGAAAGAACGAAAAATTAAGAAATCAGAAAAGAGTGATTGCTTACAGACTGTATCAGATCACTCCTTATGTCTATCCACATCTGTGTACTGGGAGTAAGAAAAAAGAATGAGACAAAGACAAAAACTACTGAAGAGACAATGGTTAAAATCTTCCCCCAAGAAGATAATTCCAATTATAATATTATTTGCACAAACAACTCATGTTCACACTTTGATGGTAATGTGTTGAAAACCAAAGGGTGAGCTAATATTTTTAAAGCTATAAGAGAAAAACAATTCGTTATGCATAAGAAATATCACAGTAAGATTGATAGCTGATTTATATTCAAAAAAGTGGAGGTCAAATAAATTTATAAACCAAAAATAAAGAGTTTGATATTAAGAGATCCATCTTTCAAAAGTGAAAGAAGCTACACCAAAAAAAGAAAGAACAAACTGAATGTTTCTTAAAGGCATAAACATTACAAAAATCCAAAAGTTTATCAGAATGTAATCAACAAATACAAGTTGAATTTAAATAAAAACTTGGTTGTCTTAGTCAAAATTAATTATTCAGGAAACTGTAAAAGACAGTGTAATTGCATGTGTCTTCTTCTTAATTGAAAATACAAAAATGTGCTAAAACATGTAAAATGATAAAATCGTGATTTGAACCCTGCTCATGAGGAAGATCTTGGATCTAGGTAATGTCACTGGTGAATTCTCTCAGTCAGAGCAGAATTAACAACATGTTTTTACAGAGGCTTACAAGAAACACTAGAAGTAGTAATGTTTTATGGTTTATTATCTTATTGGGCTATTGTTATGCTGATCAAAATCCAGGCAATGTTATCAAAGGGAAAAAGTCTTGTAAATATTACAAGAAAACATCCTTTGTAAATATTAGAATATGCACAAATACTCTTCAAATCCAAGTGAACTAAATCTCACTAAGTGTAGTTATGTATCATGACTATGTTGACCTTATCTCAGCAATGCAAGGTTTAGTTGGATCTGAAATCACATAGTTCATGCATCATAGTAAAATCATAAAAACATATTTATAACACATTTCAAAATATCCTGTAAAATCCAGTATTATTGTAAGCCTGTTGAGCCACATGAGTGGTGAGGCCTCTCCCCTGACTACAGCCAACTGCTAGGTTCCACCCACAGAATACTTTAACTGCCCCAACTGCCTGTCCCAGGCCCTGCCTTACAGAGAAAAAAACCCAAACTCATGACTTGAAATTTCACCGATCTCCATACTGGAAATCTCTACCCTGGCAAGTTCTACCCTGGAAAGCCTCCCCACCCCCAAGGTACCCTATATCGATCTGTCTTCTAATTAGTTCTTTGCTGTTTCTTATCTGAGCAGAGGTAGCACCCTCCTGGGTTCTTCCTTCCTAATAAAGCTCTTTATTGTGTGAGGTTTGTTAAATAGTGTGACTTTATGCTATTCCTTGGTTCCCAACTCCCAGGATAATTTTTCCTTCAGAGTTGTAACACTTACAATTATACCATGATTTAAAAAACAAATCAAGTTTATTAACTAGAAATGTAAGATATTCTCCTCCACATAGTTGAGGCCAACAGTATGAAATCTACAGTAAATATCAATCTTAATTGCAGAAAGCTATTTTTTTTTACTTCTGTTGCAGCACATGCTAAAGATATCTGCTGTTCTCACTTCTTTTTAATTTTGTACAGAAAATAATGAATAAGGAAATTAGAGAAGAGAACAAAAGGCATCTGGATTGTGAATACCGATATAAATGAACTTTATTTGCATATGTATTACCTTGTATATTGAATCTTACGGAACACACATTTACAAATTCAATTGTTGTAATTAGAAAGTTTTACAATGCAGAAGAATATAAGACATATACAGAAAAATCGATTGTGCTTCATTACACTAGCACCAATCAATACAAATTAAATATTTAAAATAGTCATATTTATAAAAGTAATAAATATTTAGGTATATTTTAAATAAAGAACTAAAAAATACATATTAAAAATAAAACATCATTGATTAAAGACATTTTAAATTCTCTATTTCTGACTTGAAAGAGAGTAACATAACTGATAGCAGTTAAGTTGAACTATAGATTTAACAAAACTCTTACAAAATTTCATTTTATGCAGATTTTTATGCCAAATTTTTATTTAAGTTCATGAATCTGATAATAGATATGTTAGCTAGCTATAAAGAATCCCTTCAGCTCCACAGTAAAATTTAAACAATTTAATCAATAAATAAGCAAAGTTTTGCAGAGATATTTCTTCAAAGAAAATATATAAAGACATAATAAGCATCCATCCCATATACAGTTACCAAACCCAGACACTATTGCGGATGCCAACAAATGCTAGCTGACAGGAGCCTGATATAGCTGTCTCCTGAGAGGCCCTGCCAGAACCTGATGAATATAGAACCTGATGCTCACAGTCAACCAATGGAATGAGCACAGGGTCCCTAAAGGAGGAGCTAGAGAAAGGATCTGTCTTATTCAGGGTTTCTATTCCTGCACCAACATCATGACCAAGAAGCAAGTTTGGGAGGAAAGGGTTTATTGAGCTTACACTTCCACACAGCTGTTCATCACCAAAGAAAGTCAGGACTAGAACTCAAGCAGGTTTGGAAGCAGGAGCTGATGCAAAGGCCATGGGAGGATGTTACTTACTGGCTTGCTTCCCCTGGCTTGTTCAGCCTGCTTTCTTATAGAATCCAAGAATATCAGCCCAGAGATGGTACCACCCACAAGGGGCCCTCCCCTCTTGATCACTAATTGAGAAAATGCCCCACAGCTGGATTCCATGGAGGCACTTCCCCAACTGGAACTCCTTTCTCTGTGATAACTCCAGCCTGTGTCAAGTTAACAACACAAAACCAGCCAGTACAGGACCCAAGGAGCTGAAGGGGTTTGCAGTCCCATAGGAGGAACAACAATATGAACCTACCAGTATCCCTAGAGCTCCCAGAGACTAAACCACCAACAAAAGAGTAAACATAGAGGGACCCATGGCTCCACCTACATGTGTAGCAGAGGATGGCCTGGTCAGGCATCAGTGGGAGGAGAGACCCTTGGTCCTGTGAAGGCTTGATACCCCAGTGTAGGGGAATGCCAGGTCAGGAAAGTGGAAGTGGGTGGGTTGGTTAGCAGGGGAAAGGAGGATGGGATAGAGGGTTTTCAGAGGTGAAACTAGGAAAGGGATAACATTTGAAATGTAAATAAAGCAAATATCTAATAAAAAAGAAAAAGAAAATGAAAATAGGCTATACATAACTTATAGTTATTATTCACTAGGTAAATACAAAACAGAAACACAGAGATAGCATTTCACAGAAACTCACATACTAAAAGTATGCCCCAAGGAGATGACTGTATAGCTGCTTCATGTTCAGTAGAGAATGGGAAGAGATGCCTTCCCAATATGAGGTTTCCTTAGAAGGAGCCAAAGTTGGGATATAAGCAAAACTCTTGCTTCTTTTGCAGATAATACTTGGCACTTGAAAATACAGTAGTGAATGAGAATCAATCTTTCTATATATCTGGTAGCTCTTTCATTGTTTATCCTTTATAGTTATTGCTTGACATTTGCTTGTGTGGTAGTTAT
The DNA here is from genome assembly GCA_036184795.1 of Tokudaia tokunoshimensis. Taxonomy (NCBI): domain Eukaryota; kingdom Metazoa; phylum Chordata; class Mammalia; order Rodentia; family Muridae; genus Tokudaia; species Tokudaia tokunoshimensis. The sequence continues at coordinate 65,152,545 of BTHU01000012.1, read as the reverse complement.
AGTGCCAAGCAAACATATTTATGGTTGTGAGAATAATGTAGCAACAGAAGAAAAAATACAGTTACTGATGTAGTAGATTATTGTAGCTTATCAAGCAGTTCAAGTTTCATATTACCTGGAGTAATCAGGAAAATGTAAAATCTCAAAAGGGAAAGAAAAAAATTGCTTAGTTGCCTGTGTATTGATGTATCACTACCATCTATTCCACTATAAAGTTATTATAATATCAAGTATTTTGGACTTTAAAAAATATGTTCTTTAGATCCAGAAATTAAAAAAATAATAATAATGTGTTAGATGGCTGTTTCTGCCAGATTGGACATGGTCATTACCCACATGATCACAGCAGCTGTGATCAGCTGTGCAAGACTCTAACCAGATCAGGCATATGTCTCCTTTTGGGAGGAGTGTTTCACAAAGGTTACATAAGCATTTGGAGTGGTATGAGGGCACAGATGGGAGGCTGCTGGTGGCATAGCTGGGAACTTGACAGTGCTGTGGCTGGCTTTGAATCATCCATGCCTCTTCCTATCAGCACCCCAATAAAACTTAACTGGTTTGCAAAAACAAACAAACAAACATATAAACAAAAACAAATTAGTGGTAAAGTCATTGTATAATGTGCCTCAGCCTCTGGTTGTCATCTCTAATAATGCAAAAATAAATAGTCTAGCCTGTGCCTTTCACCTGGGCAGACCATCAACATGTCTGCTCATCTGAAGACTAGAGTCTGAAGCCCTCCTAGGAGATCTACTGCACCCAGGGAACAGACCACACAGTCTGAAGGCCTCTCAGGAAATCTGCTGCAGCAGGTCTCCCAAGAGCTCTGCAAGAACCCAGGGACACAGGAGGTAGACTCCAGACAGAGAAGCTCAGTCCAATTAACAGCAGAGATAACCAGATGGTGAGAGCTAAGCACAAGACCATAAGAAAAAGAAGCAAATAAACTTTGGCACCATAAGAACCCAGTTCTCCCATCACAGCGAGCCCTCAATACCCCAACATATATAAAAACCATGATGCTGACCTAAAATCCTATCTCATGAAGATAATAGAGTCCTTTAAGTGGATAAAAATAACTCATTGAAAGAAATATATGAAAACAGGTGAATAGGTAGAAGCCCCCAAAGAGGAAACAACTCTTAAAGAAATACAAGAAAGATAGAAAACCTAGGAAAGAGAGCAGGAGACATAGATGCAAGCATCACCAACAGAATATAAGAGATAGAAGAGAGAATCTCAGATGCAGAAGATACCATAGAAAACATTGACACAACAGTCAAAGACAATGCAAAAATGCAAAAAGCTTCTAACTAAAAACATCCAGGAAATCCAGGGCACAATGAGAAGACCAATCAGAAGGACAATAGGTATAGAAGAGAGTGAAAATTCACAACCTAAAAGTGTCAGTAAATATCTTCAACAAAATTATAGAAGAAAACTTCCCTAACCTAAAGAAAGAGATGCACATAAACATACAAAAGGCCTACAGAACTCCAAATAGATTGGACCAGAAAAGAAATTCCTCTTGTCACATAATAGTCAAAATGCCAAATGCATAAAACAAAGAAAGAATATTAAAAGCAGTAAGGGAAAAAGGTCAAATAACATATAAAGGCAGACCTACCAGAATTACACCAGACTTCTTGCCAGAGATTATGAAAGCAGAAGATCCTGGGTATGTGTTATACAGACCCTAAGAGAACACAAATGCCAGCCCAGGCTCCTATACCCAGCAAAAATCTCAATTGCCATAGATGGAGAAACCAAGATATTCCATGATAAATTTACACAATATCTTTCCACAAATTCAGCATTACAAGGGATAATATATGTCAAATGCCAATACAAGGAGGGAAACTACATCCTAGAAAAAGCAAGAAAGTAATCTTTCAACAAACCCAAAAGAAGATAGCCATACAAACAAAAATAACATCAAAAATAACAGGAAGCAACAATCACTATTCCTCAATATCTCTTAACATCAATGGACTCAATTCTCCAATAAAAAGACATATGCTAACAGACTAGATACATAAACAGGACCCAGCATTTTGCTGCATACAGAAAACATACCTCAGTGTCAAAGACAGACACTACCTTAGAGTAAAGGACTGGAAAACGATTTTCCAAGCAAAGGCCCCAAGAAACATGCTGGAGTATCCATTCTAATATTGAATAAAATCAACTTTCAACCAAAAGTTATCAAAAAGAATAAGGAAGGACACTTCATACTCATCAAAGCAAAAATCTACCAAGAAGATCTCTCATTCTGAACATCTATGCTTCAAATGCAAGGGCACCCATATTCATATAAGAAACTTTACTAAAGTTCAAAGCATACATTGCACTTCATACAAGAAAAGTGGGAGACTTCAACCCCACACTTCCATCAATGGACAGATCATGGAAACACAAACTAAACAGCAACACATTGAAACTAACAGAAGTTATGGACCAAATGGATTTAACAGATATCTCTACAATGTTTCATCCCAAAACAGGTGAAGGAATTGAACAAAGCAATCTAAGACCTAAAAATGGAAATAAAAACAATAAAGACATCACAAATGGAGACATCCCTGGAAACAGAAAACCTAGAAAAGAGGTAAGGAGCTACATATGCAAAGCATCAACAACAGAATACAAGAGATAGAAGAGAGAATCTCAGGTATAAAAGAGTCTTTAGAAGATATTGACACAATAGTCTTGAAAATACAACACATAAAAACTCCTAACCCAAAATATCCAGGATATTTATAATTTTATTTTAATTCAATATAAAAAGTAAAGACCAAACCTATGAATAATATGAATAGAAGAGAGCAAAGATTCCCATGTTAAAGGCACAAGAAAAGGTCTTCAACAAAATCACAGAAGAAAATTTACCCATCCTAAAGAAAGAGATGGCTATAAATGCACAAGAAGCATGTAAAACACCAAAATAATTGGACCCGAACAGAAAATCCTCTCATCACATAATAATCAGGACCTTAAATTCACAGAACAAAGAAAGAATATTAAAAGCTTGAAGGGGAAAATGTCAAGTAGCATATAAATTCAAGTAAGGGATGGGGCTGCCATCCCACAGTCAAAGCACTGCCCCATAATTGTTCTTGTCTAAAAGAACTGAAGGGCTAGAAATGGAGAGGAGCCTGAAGAAAAGAAGGTCCAGCAGCAGGCCCAAAGTGGGATCCACCCCAATCCCTGACACTATTACTGAAGCTGTGGAGCTCTTACCAAAAGGGACCGATCATGACTACCCTCTGAAATACCTAACAAGCAGTTGAAAGAGTCAGATGCAGATATTTGTACCCAACCAATGGTAAGAAGTGGCTGAACCCTGTGGTTGAATTAGGGGAAAGCTGGAAGAAGCTGAGGAGGGGGGCAACTCAGTAGGAGAACCAGCAATTTTAATTAACCTGGATCCCTGAGATCTCTCAAACACTGAACCACCAACCAGGCAGCATACACCAGCTGATATGAGGTCTCCAACTCGTATCCAGCAGCGGACTGCCAGGTATGGGTTTAGTCAGAGAGGATGTACCTAACCCTAAAGAGACTGGAGGCGCCAGGGAGTTTAGAGATCTGGTGGGATGGGAGGAGGGGGATGGGGACAACCTCGTGGAGACTGGGGCTGGGAAGGAGTTATGGGATGTGGAACAGTTGGAGGGTGGACAGGGAGGGGAATGAAGTCGGGATTTTAAAATAAATAAATAAATAAATAAATAAATAAGAAAAAAAGATTGCAGGAGACATAGGAATGGGGGTTTATTCTGAAATTGTTTCTCCTTGAAGTATAAGAAGATATATGAGTAAATTCTCACTAACATGACTTATTAAGCCTGAGCTGAGCAAGAACCACAATAGGTCTGCTAAGTTGCAAGGGATATTAATATCAAAGTTTACACGTATGTGAAACATGAAAAATTTTAAAAGTTCTCATTATGCAAAAATAAAAACCAGTACTATGATTCTTTATATTTTTTTCAGACATCCTCTGTGTTGTTACTTTATCCTCCCTTCTGACTATTCTGTATTTATTCCCCACTCCCTCACACCAGTCCCTCTTTTCTCATTTTGTCCAATCATAACTTGAACCATCTCTATTTACTTCTCTATTGCACTGCAAACCTCCCTCGGTGGTGTTTATATTCCTGTGTCTTTCAGTTTCTCCAGGATATATAGTCACACCTGAAGATTTGGAGGTAGAACCTCAGATGAGAGAAAACATGTGATGTTTGTCTTTATAAGTGTAGTTTATCTCATTTGGTATTTTTTTTTTCTAGTTCTGTTGATTTAATTACAAATTTCATGATTTCAATTTTTAGACTGAATTGTATTGTATAGTGTACATTTATCATATTTTCACTATACATCTGTTATTTGAAGGATATTTAAGTTGTTTCAATTTCCTACAAATTGTGAGTAGAGCAGTAATGAACAAGGCTGTGCAAGTGTCTGTAAAAATTAGATATCAAGTATTTAGGCAAATTTCCAGTGTAGCTTTGCTAGGTTATAGGGTAGATTTATTCTTAGCTTTATGAGAGTTCTCCACACTGCTTTCTTAACCAGTTTGCTATTCTCCAACAGTGGATGAGCATCGCCTTTCCCCCACATTCCTTCAGCATTTGTTATCTATTATTTTCTCATTCTTAGCCATTCTATTCTGTCCAGGGCAAGAAAAAAAAATCTTAGTTTCTTTTTTTATTTTATTTCCCCTCTTGTCAGGGACATTGCACCTTTTTTGGGAGATATTTCTTAGTCATTTTTTGTCAACTCTGTTGTGATTCTAGGTTCAATCTTTGAATGGGTTATTGTTATTTATGTGTCTCTGACTGTCCTGGAACATACTAGGCCAGGCTGTTATCCAACTCAGAGATTTGTCTGCCTCTGCCTTCCCAAGTGCTGGGATTAAATGTGTGTACCTGTTTCCTTAGTTCTTTACATATTCTGGTTATCAATCAACTGTCAGATGTGGGACAAGTGGACTGTATCACCAGATAAAAGAACTAGTAAGGTTGAAAAAGGTTCAAAGCCCCCAGGAAATCTCATAACTGATAATGACTGGTGTTAAAATCAGTTCCAGGGCAGGCTCTACCTGTTCTAGAAGATGCAAACACGATACTACACAGAGAGGACTTTGACAACCAGTCACAAATCATAAAACCTAGTATTCTCCATGCTAATGAGGGATCTAGATAGGCTCTGAATGTTTAGAAAATTAGCATCTCTTTCTGGGAATCCTTTTCTGCAAAAGGTATTTAATCTCAGGTTCATCCTGAGTAAGATATATGCATTTACATCTGTCATGAATAAAGCAGTTTGGACAAGCAAGAGCTTTCATCAAGGACTAGGGTGGGGGGCAGAGAAGGCTTTCCTCATACATAGCCACACCTAAATCTCCACTCCCCTGCCACTCACCTATCCCTTGTCCCAGGCTCAGAGTAGAGGGGAAGTACTGAACCACAGACCAGTGTTCTCAACTCCTCATGGTCTCTAGTGGCACATGGGCACACACAAGATTGAGAACCACAGCATCCATCCTAGGCTTTGCTGTTTCTTAGTCAGAGAAATCCAGGCTGAGACCACCCCTTCCCCCATTATGTATGTATGTATGTATGTATTTATTTATTTATTCATTTATTTTATAGATATATTCTTTATTTACACTTCAATTGTTGTCCCCTTTTCTGGTCTCCACCCCCTCCAAAAACCCCCTAACCCATCATCCCTCCTCCTGCTCACCAATCCAACCACTCCCCTTGCATTGCCCTATACTGGGGCATTGAGCTTTCTCAGGACCAAGGGCCTCTCCTCTCATTGATGTCCAACAAGGCCATCCTCTGCTACATATGCAGTTGGAGCCATGGGTCCCTCCATGTGTACTCTTTGGTGGTTTAGTCCCTGGAAGCTCTGAGGGTACTGGTTGGTTCATATTGTTGTTCCTCCTATGGGACTGCAAACCCCTTCAGCTCCTTGGGTCCTTTCTCTAGTTCCTCCATTGGGGACCCTGTGCTCAGTTCAATGTTTGGCTGAGAGCATTCCTCTCTGTTTTTGTCATGCACTGGCGGAGCCTCTCAGGAGACAGCTATATCAAGCAAGTACTTGTTGGCATCCACAATAGTGTCTGGGCTTGGTAACTGTATATGGGATGGATCCCCAGGTGGGACAGTCTCTGGATGGTCTTCAGACTGTTTTCTGCTTTCCCTTAGTGGCATGCTAAAGGTGCTAGGGTATCCCACTGTCAAGGCAGACCTGCAGCCTGACAGATGTATATCTAAAAAAGATGATTCCCTCCTGTTCTGTAGGCTTTCTCTTCACCCAATTGATTATTTCTTCAATTGTACAAAAGTTTTCTTGTTTTATGAAGTCCTACTTACTGACTTGCTTGCTTACTTACTTACTTTAATCATTGGGCAAATGGAGTGTTAGTCATAAAGAAATTTTCTACATCTATATTATGTCAGACAATGTCTTTTTTTTCTTCTGTAACTTTCAGTGTTTCAGGTTCTACATTTATATCCTTGGTCCATTCGGAATTAGTTTTGGTGTAAGTTGATTGATAAAGATCTAATATTATTTTGCATGTGTACAGTAAGTTTTCTAAGAACTGTTTGCTAATGATGCTTTCTTTTTTTCTGACATATGATTTTCTTATTTTCATCAAGTGTTAAATAGCCAAAGTTACATGTACTTGTATTTTGGTATTTGATTTTTGTTCCATTGGTCTATAGGTCTGTTTTTGTGCCAGTACCATATTGCTATTATCTATGGGTCGATAATATAGCTTGATATCTGAAATAGTAGTCTTACCAACATTATTCACTTTCTCAAGATTGTTTTGGCATAAGTTGTAATCTCAGAGTCATTTTGATTTGCATTTCCCTGATGATTAAGGATATTGAACATTTCCTTTAAGTGTTATTCAGTCATTCAAGATTCCTCTACTGAGAATTCTGCTTAGCTCTGTACCCCATTTTATTGAATTATTTGGATTTATTGAAGTCTAAATTTTATAATTCTTTATATATTTTGGATATTAGCCTATGTAGGATGTAGGGTTAGTGAAATCTTTTCCCAATCTGTAGGTTGCTGTTTTGTCCCTTTGACAGTGTCCTTTGTCTTACAGAAGCTTTTCTGTTTCAAAAGTCTCATTTATCAATTGTTGATCTTAGAGCCTGAGCCATTGCTGTTCTGGTCAGGAAATTGTCTCCTGTATGAATTCATTCAAGGTTATCCCCCACTTTCTCTTCTATTAGATTTAGTGTATCTGGTTTAATGCTGAGGTCCTTGATCCACTTGAGCTTGAGTTTTGTGTAGTGTGATCAATATGGATATATTTGCATTATTCTATATGTAAACATCCAGTTAGACCAGCCCCATTTGTTGAGGATGTTTTCTTTTTTCCATTTTATGATTTAGGCACTTTGTTAAAAATTAAGTGTTCATAGGTTTGTGGGTTTGTTTTTGGGTCTGGGATTCTATTCTGTTGATCAACTTGCTTATTTCTATATAAATACCATACAGTTTTTATCACAATTGCTCTGTAGTACAGCTTGAGTTCATTTAGTTTTGCTTTTTCTGATTATTTTAATGTAGGTACTTAAGAGTTATACATTTTTCCCATAGGACTACTTTCAATCTGTCCCAGTGATTTTGTTGAGTTGTGTTTTCATTTTCATTTAGTGCTAAAGAAAGTTTCTCTTGTTGCTTCTTTTACCCACTCATCATCCATTAATTAGTTGTTTGGTATTTATGAATTTGTGTAGTTATTAAGGTTTTGTTTTCTATCAACTTTGTTTTATTGCACTGTAGTTAGGCAGGATACAAAGAGTGATTCAGTCTTTTTGTATTTGTCAAGGTTTGCCTCATGTCCCAGGATGTGGTCTCTTTCATAGAAACTTCCTTGTGCTGTTGAGTAGAATGTATATATAGTATTTGTGTGAAATCTTATGTAGGTATCTGTTAAGTCCATTTGATGGATGATGACATTTAATTCACATGTTTCTTTATTTTTTGTATAGATGGCTCACCTAATGGACAAAGTAGGGTAAAAATACAACCTCTATTATTGGTTGATGGTAATTTGTGTCTTTTAAAACTTTACACTTCCCCAGTTTTGCTACTACTCTGCAATGCTTCCTGTTTGTAACCATCAGGAATATTGACATAGCCTTTTAGAAGTTTTTTCATGTTCTATATGTAAATGGTGTTCTCTTTTTGCTTGACTTTTTTAAACAAATTTTAAGTTGCGAAAATAATATTCATAATAGTAACACTGTATTTTCCTCTTAGTACAATGCAGAAGAATCTTATGTTTTGTAGTAAAACTAATTTCTCTGATGAATTGTAAAAAAAAAAAAGTGAGAGATGAGAATTTGATAACTTTAATAGTATGTGTCTTTTCTAGATGCCACAATTCTGTGTTTAGAATTAACCATCCCCAAAAAATACATGAATATGTAGATAATATGAGAAAGGGTTGCCTTAACTGAATGCACTGACCAGAGAGTGTTGATAATTGGTCTGTTGCTATATATTGTAATGCTAAATACTAGTGGTGGTTGCTTCTGGGACAAGAAAATTCTCTCCTACACAAAGTAATATGATGTGACCTTGCTCCTTAATTTAAAAATCTTGGTTGAATAAAGATGGCCATAGTTGGGAAAAAGAGATGTAGGTGGAGTGTGATTCCAGGGCTGATGGTCTGAGGAGGACCACAAGGAAAAAGAAGGTGGAGAGAGGAGAAGACACTATGGGGTGAGTCATGAAAATAGGGCCATGAGTGGTGGCCAATTGAAGTTAAGAGCTGCCCAGATGAAACATGGCAAGTTATAACTTAGATTTATGGATAGGAAGCAAATTTTAATAACTTAGAGGGTTAGATATTTTCCTAGCTCTAGTACTTTAAATGCTTATCGTAAATAGAAATATGTGTCTTTTATCTGGGAACTGAAAGATCAAAGGTGTGGCAGAAGCCCCTTACTGAGACTAATTATTTACTACAACAGGTGATTGGACTTTATTGTGTTAGTTGGAAACCTGTTCTTACACATTTAAATGATTTGGCTTGGTTATAAGACTATTCAGGTGAATAATTTTAGAGCAATGTTCAATTGTGTGAGCAGGCCAGATATATTTAGCAAAATAGGATAAATAATAATTAATTCATATACAATCTGTGATCAATAACTCAATTTTCCTGACAATTAAGACTTCAGCAATTTTTACCTTTTGGTAGTTTGTGAGCTGGATACAGGAGGTGGTTTTGTCTTTTAATGTGTCTTAATTTGTGTTACAATTGATATAAAAATGAAAACTTCATATTAGATAATTTGAAACTAATTTTGAATCAGTATAAAGCTATTTTTATTTACAATATCAGCTGTTATAATTCATAAGAAATAGGTTTTATATTATTGCCCTGGTGAACTTTCAGTATTTATTTGTTTGCAAGAAATAACATGGGCAAGATCTCTTTATAATCCTGCAACTTGAGCAATATGATACACAATTAGCTTAAGATGTAGGAAATGACTTTGCTTGTTCCATAAAGCCAACATTACACCAAAATAACAGTGAATATTAGGAACATTTCTAAGTCATTCAACTTTATTTTTAGATTTAAAATATTTACTTGTAAATTAAATTTAACTTCTTAAATGAAATAGTTTTCTAAATGCAGAGAAAGTACCACCTGTGGTTGTTTCTAATTTCAGTTTCTGCTAACATAGCTGCTGGTACTAAAATGCAGAACAATTTTCAGAGTACTGTCAACCATGTAATTTCTTGGCAAATATATGACATTTACTTTCCATGTAATTATAATGTCATTCCATGAGATCTTACAGGCTATTACAAGAGGAGAGTTAGCAGGTCACCCTGTTCTTTATTATACTGTGGTTGTTTCCATGTGTCAATAACCTAATAGTGACTCCAACTAATATTACAATCATGTCACAGTCAGAGAGTCCACTAAAAGGCAACTAATTTTCTTTGGATATCATACAACTCCTTTGGATTTAGACCAAAGCACTCTTTTGGGTTTGGTATTATTGGCTTATTAAAATTCACAGAGAATGTAGAATTAAAGAATCAAATTCAAAGAATCAAGGAAAAATGTTCAATCAAAGTAGTGAATCCAGAATGAAAGAAAAATTTCAGGTAATGTTTATCTTCAACAAACAATTTCCCATAAATTCTTTCAAATTTAGAGTGACTTTCTTGCATGCTTTTCTTAAGCATCCTTAAAAATTTATCATCCAATATTCAAATTTATGTACAAAAGGAAACCACAAAGGTCTTGTCTAATCTAGAAGGAATTTTATATACAGTATAGTAAAACAACAAGAAAGATTATTGACTTATTCAATTTTGTGAAAATGTTTTTTTTGTTTTAGTTTTGGAAAAAGAAAATGTTGAGATGCCTGAGTAGAAAAAATAATTTTCAAAAAGTATCATGAGATCTAATGACATGCTATTTAATTTTCAGATTTTTTTTCTTGTAAAAGCAGAATTTACTGGGATGTTGACACTTTGTTAGTTCCTGGGAGAAAGCCCTTAGCTGTATGATCTAGCTTCTTGTTTTCTTTTAGATTTTACTTAAAATTTTATGGATGAATACATGACTTTCAGGAAGTGCCATGAGAAGGCAGAAAAGATACCCTGGGACCTGAGTTACAGACGGTTATGAGTCTCCATATGTGTGTTGGAATTGAAAATAGTCCTGAGAAAGAACAGACATTGCACTTTAACACTAAACCTCTAGTCAGCTTCACAATTCATTTTGTGTAGGCAATCAACATGATTCAATGTTATAGGAAGGTCACTATAAATTTTGATTATGTAATGAATGCAGAGTTGTACTTGCTGAAATATACTGGAAAATTATCAATTCCCCTCACCCAAGTGAAAGTAGAAAAAGTGAACTAATATATGCCGCTTTTCAGTAAATATTTATTGTTATGGTTACTTATGAAAAATTCTGTTTAGTTTTACATATGTTTATAAGGTAAGGAGAAAAAACTTCAATATTTTTAAAAAATAAGTACTTAGAATAAATGATACTCTCATCAAATTTAAAAATGTTATTCATTTAAAGAATGAAATGATTAACAGACATTTTATTTTCAGGATAAAGAAATGTCAAAATATGTATCATTATATTATATAAAAGATGTTTGCATATAATCACATTCTTGTGGATTTGTCTACATACATAGATCTCATTTCTTCAAAAGTACCTTTGAATACCTCCCAACTGCCGGGCCCCGCAGAAGTCTGAAAGAGAAAGACCAGTTACCTAGATGAAGAAACAAGAAACACAGTGAAAAGCTGCAGCGCAGGATCAGGTTGTGAGTGCTGGCTCACTGATCTTGCTACCTATACCAGCTTGGCCTGCACTTTAGAGTTCTCTGGGGCGCTATAATCACAGGCACGCACCACTGTACCTGGCCATTTTCCATCTCTAATTTTCTGTTATATGCTGCAAAAAACCTACTTGAGTGGAGGAGAAATTAAAACCCTTAACTGTACTTCCTGCTGTGAGGAGTCTGTTTTCATTGCGTCCCAGCCATTCTCACTGACCTGTGTTTCTACATGAAGCCCTGCTACCTAGAGAGTAAATCATCAATTGCAGCTTAAGTTCTGGAGTCAGAATTACCTTTGGGTGACATATGGCCCCTGGATTTACACTGTACAAGCAAGAGAGTTGCATTGATATAAACAAATGAAACAGTAAGGGAATTAGATTTACAGCCAAAAGAAAAATCACTTTAATTTCGCGCGGTGAAAACTTTCCAAAGTAAAATCACGGATATTGTACAGCACCTAAGACAATAAAAGTAATCTGTCAAAATCAAGCACATTGATAGCTACAAAGGAGGCTTGCCTGGTTCTGACTCTTAAGAGCTGTTATTACCTCAAGAGTCTGTAGAACAGGTTGGAGAGAAGATATTAAAGGAATAGAGGTTGATAAGGTAGAAATCACTACACAGTTATAAAAGTAAATCTTCCTAAACCAGAACCAACTGGATAAGGGAAAGATTTACAGCAGGCTGTCTCTGTCTCTGCTGCTGTAATGGGCCCTGCTAGCTATGCCGAGAAAGCAGGCATTCGGCAAGATAGGAGACATTACTTTGAAGACTGATTCAGGAGTTCTCAGAGTTGTTCTACAATCTTCAGAAAAGTTTTAGGAAACAAGAAGACAAGTCGGGTTATAGCTTTGTGGGACTTCTTGAAAGTGGTTAATCTTTTCAGGTCCATATGGAGGGTTGAATGTCCATTCTATCTATTCTTGTGCATTTGGAGGAAAGTGTATATACTACGTAGTTCAATTTCAAAACAGAAATGACAGTGGCGTTGATGACAGGACATATTTACATGACTGTAACTATAAAAATGCATTGTGTAATATCCACAAATTCCTATGAATGTGTTTGCTACATATTCACAGCTCAGTGTGGACTTAAACTGTAAGGACTTACTGTGACTGAGGACCTTCTGCCAATTAATGGCTGCTGGGAAGAGTCAGTTTTCCTCAGAATCGGGGTCCAAGGAGATGGTCCTAGACCCGTAAGCCTGCAGACAGAATTAAATGGATTCTGTGAATTTTAAAACAGAACTCATAATGTAGGGAGGAAAAAATAGTAGGGACTTGAGAGGGATTGGAGGAGAGATAATAGAGGGTCAAGTAGGTTAAAGCATATTCTATACGTCTATGTAATTATAAATCAGTTAAAAAAAGATTGAAAGTAATTAGCAGGTAATCTTTTGGTGCTGTCCATAGTAAATGACTGTTCTATAAATTGACCTCATTTAAAAAGTATTCAAAGTAAGCTGTACGTGGGTTAGTATACATAATAATGGAAAAGGTAAGATAAAAGTTATTTAGTTCTTTATGGTATGTGAAAATATTTTCATTGATCAATGCAGTGAACCACCAACAGGTATTTTTACTAAGCAGAACAAAGCAGAATGCAGGCTTTTAAATTTATTATAGTTTTAAGACAGGGTCTCATGTAGACTTGCTGGCCTGGAACTCATTTTGCATTCAGCCAAGAATGACCTTGAACCTCTGACTCTCCTGTCCCTATTTAGTGCTGGGATTACAGGTGTGTGTGCCAACCCAGCTACTTTATGCAGAACTAGAAATGGAACCCAGTCTTCTTTGCATGGTAGGCAAGTACTGTGCCACCTGAGCTATATCTGCAAATGAAGCTTTGATCAAAGAAGAAATATGTAAAAAGGTAGGAGTGCAAGGTAAAAACAACAAAACAAAAGCAATACTAAAAGAAGAAAACATTTGCTCCTTAGACTTAAGCCCAGCTATGACAGTGTAAGTCAGACTACTGAAGGAAAGGACAAAGTGAAGTACCTAGCACTGGGCTGTTTCTTTATATGTACTATTTCATTTGCATGATGATGCTTTGAAAGGGCAGTTATTTTTAATTTTACTAACAAGAAAACAAGCTTAGGATGTTCAAGGTCTAATACCTTAAAGATTAATTGGAGTTAATAGGTTTATGGAAATAATTTACCTTAAGATTCGAAAAACAGCTTAGTCGTAGTTGAAACTGAATTCTGGAAGAGACCTTGTTACTTGTAATTGTTTTTCTTTCAGGAATATCCAAATCTGACGAGTTTTTTTGTTTTATGACTCAGATGTTCCTCTGAGGAGTTTTGAGTCTATCAGACTGTAAGAGCATATATTATAAAATATCAAGTTCTAAAATCTTAGCAGTCTCTCAACGGTGGCTAGCATGGCATGCACATACAAGTGTGGTGTGGTGAGGGAGAGATTGAGAGACTGCCGAGCTTCTCTACTCATGTGACTTCTGTTTATTTTTACCTTCCAAACATTTTGTGACATATTCCATAATTTAGCCTTCCTTTCTTTCATGCTCTGATGCTTCATTTCCTGTTATCTTCCATATGGGCTTGCACAGATCATCTGTGTTAAAGTCCAGCACTGAGAAAGTGGATTTCTTGTACCATGAAATATTTTCAACCAGTGGAGAAAACATGTAAATATTAATTTGCATGTTCTTGTGATCCAACTCTTGACATTTCACAATAAGGAATACATTAGAGCTTATTCTTACAATGTACAAATAAAGAAACTAGCATCTTATGTCACAACTAACTAATTTTTAAAAAATAACATAAAATATATTTAAATAGTAAATCAATATATTTTATTCTTTTCCCCTTTTATTGCAAATGGATTTCATACAATTGTCTCATACAATATGACCTGATTATAGTTTCCCGTCCTCTACTTCTCCCACTTCCTCCATACCTATGATCCCTTCTCGAATCATTCCCTTTTGGATTCAGAAGATGTGGTATATTTACACAATGGAATACTACTCTGCAATTAAAAACAATGAATTCACGAAATTCCTAGGCAAATGGTCAGAACTTGAAAATATCATCCTTAGTGAGGTAACCCAAGCACAAAAGATCACACATGGTATGAAGTCACTGATAAGGGGATATTGACCCAGAATCTCAGAATACCCTAGACACAATCAGCATATCAATAGATTTCTAAAAAGATGGAAGGAGAGACCCCTGGTCCTGGAAAGACTGGATGTAGGGGAACGCCAGGACAGAGTAATGAGAGGGGGTTGAACGGAGAAAAGAGGGAGGGAAGGGGGCTTATGGGACTTTCGGGGAGGGAGGAAACGGGAAAGGGGAAGTGATTTGGAATGTAAATTAAAAAAATAAAATAAAATTAAATTAAAAAAAAAAAAAAAAAAAAAAGATCAAAAAAAAAAAAAAAAAGAAAAGAACAGGATTCTAAGAGATAACAACCAAACATAACAAAATAAGATAAAATATGATAAAGCAAAGCCCATCACACTGAACTTGGACAAGGGAACTCAAAGGAAGGAAAAGAGTATTAAGGGACTGTATAAGAATCAAAGACCATTAATTCATACTCTGAAGTCCCACGAAATTACTAAGCGAAAAGATATAATATATAGGCAGAGGACCTGGTCACTTAAGCAATGTCACATATGTGTTCTGTCTCATGGAGTGGGCCTTAAGTCATATCTGGTATTGATTGGCTACTCCCACAAGTTCTTAGCCATAGTTGCTCTAGTATGACTTGCAGGCAGGGAAAATTGCAGACAAAGGTTTTGTGGCTAGTTTGGCATTTACATGTCCCTTATGTTATGTTAGCCTTTAGAATACCTTCCTACAGCAAAGACACTAGAATGTAGGGGTAAAGTTTCAATGTAGGCAAAACCTCTACTTCTCCATATTCCATGATCACTGTGGCTAATGTTCTTGGCAATGTGGTTCTTTTGACAGTTGCAGAGAATAACCCACTGTCTTTGAAAAAACCTGGGTTGTTTGGTGGCTTTCATGTGACTCCTTTTACAATCATCTTAATTGAATGCAAGCCAATCCTGCTGCTGAAAGCCTCTTTGGTAACACGAGATGTCCAATCGAGAATCCATATTCCCCACTATTAGGAGACACATTAGGATCACCTTTAGGAAGTTTCCACTGCAGTAGGTTTCCATATCAATCCTCAAATGCCTGTAAATTCTAGACTTCTTTTCCCTCATTTTCTCCCTCTAGTGTATCTTCCCTTCCTCTCTGTATCTTCTCCCCAAATCCTGTATCCACCACGACCCAGTCCACCAGCTACTCTATGTTTTCTTCCCTGGGAGATCCTGTGTTCTCCCTAGAATGTCTCTATTCCTAACTTTTGTGGGTCTACAGATTGTAACTTGGCTATCATTTATTTAATGGCTAATATACACATAAAATTGAAAGCATACCATATTTGTCTTTATGGGTCTGAATTATTTCACTCAGGATGATTTTTTTTCCTAGTTCTATTAACGTCATTGTAAATACATGACAGTAATTTTTTAAACAGCTGTGTAATACCTCATTGTGTAAATGTTCAACATTTTTTTAAAATCCATTCTTCTGTTGAGGGACATCTGGGCTGTTTCCAGTTAAGGGTAAATGTGGTAGAGCAAGTGTCTTTGTGATAGGATAGAGCATCTTTGGGTATATGCCTAGGAGTAGTGTAGCTGAATCTTGGAGTAGATCAATTAAAAATCTTTGGAGCAACTGCCACAGTGATTTATATAACTGGTGTACAATTTTTCATTTCCACAAGTAATGGAGGGGTATTCAGAAGCTCCACATCCTTGCCACTATGCGCTGTTACTTGTGTTTTTGATTTTAGCCATTTGTGATGTGTAAGATGGAATCTCAAAGTAGTTTTGATTTTCATTTCTCTGATGGCTGAGTTTCCTGTATTGAGAATTCTGTTTTGAGATATGCACCCAATTTTTAAATTTAACATTTTTTGTGGGTGTTTACTTTTTTGTGTTCTTTATATATTTTGGATATTAGTCCCCTATTGAAGGAGGAGTTGGTAAACACCTTTTGCCATTCTCTAGGCTGCCATTTTGTCCTATTGACAATGATATTTGTCTTACAGAAATGTTTCAGTTTCCTGAGGTCTCATGGATTAACTGTTGATCTTAGGGCTGGAGAGATCGCTCAGTGGTTAAGAGCACTGACTGCTCTTCCAGAGGTCCTGAGTTCAATTCTCAGCAACCACATGGTGGCTCACAACCATCCGTAAGGAGATCTGATGCCCTCTTCTGGAGTGTCTGAGGACAGCTACAGTGTACTTACAAATAATAAATAAATCTTTAAAAAAACCCATAAAACTGTTGATTCTAGTGCCTGTGCTAATAGTATTCTGTTCAGAAAGTCATCTCTTGTGTCAGTGCATTCAAGATTATTTCTCACTGTCTCCCCTTTCAGGTTCAGTGCATCATGTTGAAGTCTTTGATCCACTGGATATGAGTTTTGTGCAAGGTGAAAAGTGTGTATCTGTTTGTATTCTTCTACATGCAGATATCCAGTTAGACAAGCACCAGTTGTTGAACATGCTATATTTTTCCCAGGATGTGCATCTGGCTTCTTTATCAAAAATTAGGTATGTTGGGCTTCAGTTCCATTCCATTGATCCGATTGTCTGTATTTATTCCAATTCCATGCAGATTTTATTGCTATAGCTTTGTACACCAACTTGAAATCAGGAATGGTGGTATCTCTCAGTTCTTTTGTTGTTTAAGACTGTTTTAGCTATCCTGAGTTTTGTTTTTTCCATATGAAATTGAGAATCATCCTTTTAAGGTGTGTGAAGTCTGTAGATTGCTTTTGGTAGTGTGGCCATTTTTCCTCTGATAATTCTCCTTATCCATGAGCATGGTCAGTCTTTTCATCTTCTACTAGCTCACTCAATTTCTTTCTTCTGAGATTTGAAGGTTTTACCAAACCTTTTACTTACTTGTTCAGATTTGCTCCAAGATAGTTTATATTATTTGAGGCATTTGTGAAAGGTGTTGTTTCCATGATTTTTTCTTCAGAACATTTTCATTTGTATATAGGAGGGCTACTAATTTTTGTGAGTTAACTTTTCATCCAGCTTTGCAGAATGTGTTTTTTTTTTGCAGTAGAATTTTTAGAGTCACTGAAATATATTCATATTATCTACAAATACTACTTCTCTCTTCCTTTTAAACTTTTATCCCTTTGATCTCATTCATTCAGTTGTCATATTGTTTTAGCAAAGACTTCAAATACTATGGAGAGAGAGACAACCTTGACTTGGTCTTGATTTTAGTGGAATTGCTATGAGTTTCTTTCCATATAATTTGATGTTGGTGATAGGCTTTTTGTAGATCCCCTTTGTTATGTCTAGGTGTATCTCTTGTATCTATAAATACTCTAGGACTTGAAGTGATGTTAGATTTTGTAAAACAATTTTCTGCATCTAATGAGATGATCATGTGGTTTTTCCTTTCAGTTTGTGGTGGGTTACATTTATTAATTTTCATATGTTGTATCAGCTCTGTATCTCTGTAATGAAACCTACTTGATTATGGTGGGTAATCTTTTAGATGTACTCTTAGAAATTGTTTGCAAATATTTTACAGAGTATTCTTTCATATATGTTTATCTGGAAAAATGGTCTGTATTTTGCCTTCATTGTTGTATTTTTATGATATTTTTGTGACAAGGTAACTGTTACCTCATAATGTAGATTGGTCAATGTTCCTTCTGTTTCTATTTTCTGGAATAATTTGAGAAATATTCATATTATCTCTTTTTAAAAATTATGATGAATTTCTGGGTTAAAACTAAGTGACCTTGAAGTGGAAATTTCAGGGTTTTCTGGAAATTAAATTGTGCTTGTTGGGGTTTGCTGGGGCAAACGTGAAGGAGTGTTTTCCTGAAGCAGACACAGGTGAGAGGATGTTTTGCTAAGGCAGACATAAGAAGGAATGTTACCCACCAGCAATGGAGGAGTCTTCCTCTTTCTCCACATTCTTGCCAACATGTGCTGTCACCTGAGGATTTGATCTTAGGCATTCTGATTAGTGTAAGGTGGAATCATAGGGTCATTTTGATTTGCATTTCCCTGATGACTAAGTACTTTAAATATTTCTTTAAGTGCTTCTCTGCTATTCGAGATTCCTACATTATGAATTTTCTGTTTAGTCCTATACCCCATTTTCTGATTCGGTTGTTTGGGTTTTTTTGGAGATTAGTTTCTTGAGTTCTTTATGTATTTTAGATATTAGCCAAGAGATCCTTCAGAAAATTGGAAATGGATCTACTTGAAGACACAGCTATACTTCTCTTGGACATATACCCAAAAGATGCCCCACCATGCTACAAGGTCATGTGTTCTACTGTGTTCACAGTGGCCTTATTTGTGATAGTGAGAAGCTGGAAACAACCCAGATATCTCAAAACAGAAGAATGGATACAGAAATGATGGTTCATTTACACAATCAAATACTATTCAGCTTTTAAGAATGAGAACATCCTGAGTTTTTCAGGCAAGTGGATGGAACTAGAAAACATCATCCCGAGTGAGGTAACTCAGAAATAAAAGGACATACGTTGCATATATTCACTAATAAGTGGTTATTAGCCAAAAAAGTACAGAGTACCCAAGACACAATCCACAGACCTCAAGAAGGTTAACAAGCTGAAGGGCCCAAATGAATATGCTTCAATCTCACTTGGGAGGGAAAGGAAAGCCATCACAGGGGTCAGAGGGAGGGAGGTATTAGGGTGGAAGAGTGGACAAGGACAGGAAAGGGGGAACATGATCAGGTTTTGGGGGGAACAGGAGGGAAGCCCTGAGCGTCAGCAGAAAGAAGGGAAACAGGCAACCTCAATAGGTAGGAGGTGGGAGGACTGTCTAGAATGTACCAAAGACCTGGGAGGTAGGAAATGCTCAGGACTCAAAGAGAGGAACCTTACATGAAATGTCCAACAGTGGGGAGAGGGAACTTGTCGAGTCTACCTCTGGTAGAAAGACAGGGCATCAAGTGGAGGAATGGGATTGCCATCCCACAGTCAAAAATTCTGATCCAATCTAAAAGAACTGCAGGGACAAAAAATGGAGAAGAGACCGAGGGAAAGGAGGTCCAGTGACAGGACCAAATTGGGATCTAGCTCAAGATGATGTTCTCAGTCCTGACACTATTATTGATGCTATGGTGTGATCACAGAAAGGAACTTAACATGACTGCCCTCCAAGAGGCCCAGTGAGTAGCTGAATGAGTCAGATGCAGATACTTATACCCAACCACTGAACAGAAGCAAGGATTCCTGTGGTTGAATTAGGAAAAAGCTGGAAGAAGCTGATGAGGAGGATGACCCCATATGAAGACCCTCATGATCTCTCAGACACTGAACCAAGAACTAGGCAGCATACACTTGCTGATATGAGGCCTCCAAAACATATAAAGCAGAAGACTGCCTGGTCTGGTCGCAGGGAGAGAAGATGTACCTAACTCTTGAGAGACTTGAGGCCCCAGTGAGTCGAGAGATTGGGTGGGGCTGGTGGTGGGGTGGGGACATCCTCTTGGAGATGGGAGAGGAGGAACAGGATGAGGAACTGTCAGAGGATGGATCTGGAGGGGGATAAGGACTGGACTGTAAAAAAAGGTTAAAGAATAGTTATATAAAAAAAGAAGAATGTTTCTATGAAGCAGGCACAGGTGAAGAGAGGCATGGCGGAGAACTTCTGGCATCCTCACTGGTTCTAATTCATCCAGCTGATTCCTCCCAATTTGGGTGAGGCATGGTACTTCGTACTAGGTCTAGTCACCACTGACATCCAGCAGTCCAGTTCACTAGTGTGGGGATATCAGCAGTGGTGGCACAACCATACATGAAATGTTTGTGAGTGGATCGAGATACCACTGCTAAATCCTCATAATACAGATGGATCTGCTCCAAAGAGCAATTTCTAAACAGAGTCATTTCCTTTCTATCCTAATAACCTTTCTTTTCCAAGACCTTTGATGGGTGCTGGGTTAGAAGGGAGATTAAAGCATTTAAAAACCATCATTAAAAGTGGGTTTGTCTCTTTGGGTCAAATAAATCTTCTTTGTGCTGAGAGCTTGTTCTTGGGGTGTCATTATCTGATTTTGAGGTAATCTATATCCACCAGATTTGCCCTGCATATCTTGCAAACTGAACAGCATTACGGATCGAAGGTTTTCTGGTTGGCCTTGTTTACTTTTCTCTTTTGGTTGTGCAGAGTGCCTTCCTGTACCAAATATACTAGGATGTATGGATGAAGCTTCTATGTGGGCACCAGTTGGACTTCTCATGGTTCATTGAGTTGTGTAGGCTTTGCCTTCCACAATGCAGAGCTTCTAGCCATCAGTTTTTGGAAAGCAAACTATTGACTTGCTAACAGCTTGATGTTTTTGCTTGTATTTGTTTAGGTTCAATGGTTTTCCCAATGCAAACAAGACTCTACAAGCTCTACACAGAGAATACCAGCATGTAGAGAGGTGATGGACATTAAATTCCACTATAATCTCAGGAGCTTTTGGCAACTGAGAGAGGGAATATCAGTTCTAATTAGGGGTATGTCCCCTGGCAGGTTAACTATTCTTCACCCTAGGTCATACATTCAAGAGTTTGTGGGAAGTACAAATTGGACACAAGGATTTTAAAAACAATAAAATATGAAGATAGAAATTTGGGTGGGTATGGAGGGGGAGATGGATCTAAGAAAAGTTGGATGGAAAATATGAAATAGTTGTTTTTACTTGCTTCAAGATATTCTTTGTTCATAACTTCAATGTACATATCATTATTGATATATATATAGGTTTATATACCTAGATATGTAATTCTATTATTGTGTTATCGCAGGAGAATTGTTCTTCATTATGTTATCTTTTCTTCTTAACAATAATCTCATGGAGAATTCTCCAAATTATTGTGTTGTAAATCAGTTTTTTAGATGGATTCCTAACATGCAATCTTGGTGTGGAGATGAAAAAAGTGCTTTGATTACTGCCTATTGCTAATGCTTATATTATAACTAATTGTCTATCATATTATAGAAAGCTGAATCATTGTATATTTACTCTGAATTATCTTTATTAGTATGGAAGATATTCTCAAGGGTAGATGTGTTATGTCGATATATGTTTGAATTTTGTTATTTTTAAACATTAAAAATTATTTATTATTGTTTTATAAGTGTGTACATAGGACTGTATATTGGATAACAGTGTCCCAGCAATCTAACTTAAGTGGCCAGGTTTGTACTGTTAACAACTTTGATCCACCTAGTCATGTGGCCATCTTTTACTGCTTTATTTAAATAAATATCTTGAATTTTTTCTCTGATGACTGTCCAAGGCAGGTCCAGTCAGGAGTGCAGGGAGCACAGGAGTGGCAAAGTAGCTGGGAAAGGGTCCTTCTGGGCTCCATCTGCCCCCAGGAGCTGGGCTCCTCCACAATCGCCTATGCACAGGTCCTGCCAGGGAAGAACTGGTCTCCAGGGTATGCTTTGACTCCCAGGTTTGGAGGGGATCTCCATTTTCTCTCCAGTGGCTGTCCAAGGTAGGTATAGTCAGGAGCTCAGGGAACAGAGGAGTATCAGAGCAGCTTGGATAGGGTCCTTCTGGGCTCCATCCACACCCAGGAGCTGGGCTGCTACACAGCCATTTGTGCACCACTCCTGCCAGGGGAGAACTGGTCTCCAGGGAGTGCTTCAACTCCCAGGTGTGGAGGTGAGATCACCATTTTCTCTCTTGTGACTGTCCAAGGCAGGTCCGGACAGCAGTGCAAGGAGCACAGGAGTGGCAGAGCAGCTGGGACAGGGTCCTTCTGGACTCCATCTGCACCCAGGATCTGGGCTGAGCCACAGCCCTCTATGCCAGGAAAGAGCTGGTCACCCAGGGGTGCTGAGACAGGCTAGCAGTCCCACAGGAGGGACAAGCTCCAGCCAGAGATAGAGGGGCCAACTAACACAAGAGATAACCAGATGGCAAAAGACAAACCCAAGAATGTTACCAATAGAAACCAAGGTGACATGGCATCATCTGAACCCAGTTCTTCCACAATAGCAAGTCCTGGATAGCCCAACACACTGCAGAAGCAAGATCTGGATTTAAAATCACCGCTCATGATGCTGATAGAGGACTTCAAGAAGGACATAAATAACTCCCTTAAAGAAATACAGGAGAAAACAGGCAAACAGGTAGAAGACCTTAAAGAGGAAACACAAAAATCCCTTAAAGAATTACAGGAAAACACAACCAAACAGGTGAAGGAATTGAACAAAACCATCCATGATCTAAAAATGGAAGTATAAACAATAAAGTAATCACAAAAGGAAACAACTTTGGAGATAGAAAACATAGAAAAGAAGTCAGGAGTCATAGATGCAAGCATTAACAACAGAGTACAAGAGACAGAAGAGAGAATCTCTCCGATGCAGAAGATACCACAGAAAACATTGAAACAACAATCAAAGAAAATGCAAAATGCAAAAAGCTCCTAACTCAAAACATCCAGGAAACCCAGGGCATAATGAGAAGACCAAACCTAAGGATTATAAGTATAGAAGAGAGCAAAGATTTCCAGCTTAAAGGGCCAATAAATTTCTTCAACAAATATATAGAAGAAATCTTCCCTGACCTAATGAAAGAGGTGTCCATGAACATACAAGAAGCCTGCAGAACTTCCAATAGATTAGATCAGATAAGAAAGTCCTCCCATCACATAATAATCAAAACACCAAATGCACTAAACAAAGAAAGAATATTAAAAGCAGTAAGGGTAAAGGTCAAGTAGCATATAAAAGCAGATCTATCAGAATTGCACCAGACTTCTTGCCAGAGACTATGAAAGCCAGAAGATCCTGGGCAGATGTCATACAGACCCCAAGGGAACACAAATGCCAACCCAGGCTACTATACCAGCAAAACTCTCAATTACCATTGATGGAGAAACCAAGGTATTTCATGACAAAAACAAATTTACACAATATCTTTCCACAAATCCAGTAACTGGATAAAAACACCAACAAAAGGAGGGAAACTACACCCTAGAAAAAAGAAGAAAATAATATTTTTTAACAAACCAAACAGGAGAGACACATAAACATAACTTTACCTCTAATAACAAAAATAAGAGGAAGCAACAATCACTTATCCTTAATCTCTCTTACTATCAATGGACTCAATTCTCTAATAAAAAAGACATAGACTAACAGAGTGGATACATAAACAGGAACCAACATTTTTCAGCATACAAGAAACTCACCTCAGGCACAAAGACAGACACTACCTCAGAGTAAAAGTCTGGAAAATAATTTTCCAAGGAAATGGTCCCAAGAACAAATCTGAAGTAGCCATTCTAATGTCAAATAAAATTGACTTTCAACCTAAAGTTATTAAAAAAGATAAGGAAGGAAACTTCGTACTTGTCAAAGGAAAAATCTTCCAAAATGAATTCTCAGTTCTGAATATCTATGCTCCAAATGCAAGGGCACCCACATTCATAAAAGAAACATTATTAAAGCTCAAAGCACACATTGCACCTCATACAATAATAGTGGGAGACTTCATTACCCCACTTTCATCAATGGACAGATCAGGGAAACACAAACTAAACAGAGACACAGTGAAAGTAACAGAAGTTATGAGCCAAATGGATTTAACAGACATCTATAGAACATTTTATCCTGAAACAAAAGAATATACCTTCTTCTCAGCGCCTCATGGTACCTTCTCCAATATTGACCATATAATCGGTAACAAAACAGACCTCAACAGATATAGGAAGATGGAAATAATCCCATGCACTCTATCAGATCAACACAGACTAAAGGTGGTCTTCAATAACAACAAAAACATCAGAAAGCCCACATATACATAGAAACTGAATAACATTCTACTCAATGACAACTTGGTCATGGAAGAAATAAAGAAAGAAATAAAAGTCATTTTAAAATTTAATGAAAACAAAGGCAGAACATACCCAAACTTGTGGGACACAATGAAAGCAGAGCTAAGAGGAAATTTCACAACTATGATTGCCTCCAAAAAGAAACTGGAAAGAGCATACACTAGCAGCTTGGCAGCACATCTGAAAGCTCTAGAACAAAAAGAAGCAAATACACCCATGAGAAGTAGACTGCAGGAAATAATCAACCAACTCAGGGATGAAATCAACCAAGTGGAAACAAAAAGAATTATACAAAAAAAAAATCAACAAACCAGGAACTGGTTCTTTGAAAAAAACAACAAGATAGGTAAAGCCTCACCTAAACTAACAAGAGGACACAGAGATAGTATCCAAATCAACAAAATCAGAAATGAAAAGGGAGACATAAAACAACAGATACTGAGGAAATCCAAAAAAATCATTAGATCCTACTACAAAAGCCTATACTTAACAAAACTGGAAAATCTAGATGAAATGGACAATTTTCTGTACAGACATCGGATACCAAAGTTTAGTCAGGATCAGATAAACGTTCTAAACAGTCCTATAAACCTTAAAGAAATAGAAGCATTCATTAATAGTCTCCCAATCAAAAAAAATTAAAAAAAAGAAACAGGACCAGACAGGCTTAATGTAGAGTTCTATCAGATCTTCAAAGAAGATGTAATACCAATATTCCTCAAACTATTCCGCAAAACAGAAACAAAAGGAACACTACCCAATTCGTTCAAAGAAGTCACAATTTCTCTGATACCTAAACCACAGAAATACCCCCAAAGAAAAAGAACTTTAGACCAATTTTCCTTAAGAATATCAATGCAAAAATACTCAATAAAATTCTTACCAACTGAATCCAAGAATACATCAAAATGATCATCCACCCCAATCAAGTAGGCTTCATTCCAGGGATGCAGGGATAGTTCAATACATAGAAAGCCATCAATGTAATCCACTACATAAACAAACTCAAAGAAAAAATAAACACATGACATGATCATTTCACTAGATGCTGAGAAAACATTTGACAAAATCTAACACCTCTTCATGATAAAAGTCTTGGAAAGATCAGTGACACTGTAAAAGCAATATACAGCAAACAGGTAGCCAACATTGAACTAAATGAAGAGAAATTTGAAGCAATTCCACTCAAACCAGGAACTAGACAAGGCTGTCCACTCTCTCCCTACCTGTTCAGTATAGTTCTTAAAATCCTAGCCAGATCAATTAGACAACAAAAGGATGTCAAAGGGATACAAATATGAAAGGAAGATGTCAGAGTATCACTATTTGCAGATGATATCATAGTATACTTAACTGACCCCCAAAATTCCACCAGATTACTCCTGATAAACAACTTCAGCAAAGTGGCTGGATATAAAATTAACTCAAACAAATCAGTACCCTTCTTATACTTAAAGGATAAAGAGGCTGAGGATGAAATTAGTGAAATGATACCCTTCACAATAGGCACAAATAATATAAAATTCCTTGGTGAAAGATCTGAATGACAAGAACTTCAAGTCTCTGAAGAAAGAAACTGAAGATCTCAGAAAGTGGAAAGATCTCCCATGCTCATGGATTGGCAGGGTTAATATAGTAAAAATGACCATCTTGCCAAAATGATCTACAGATTCAGTGCAATGCCCCACAAAATTCCAACTCAATTCTTCATAGAGTAAGAAAGAGCAGGATAGTGAAAACTATTCTCAACAATAAAAGAACTTCTGGCAGAATCACAATCCCTTACATCAAGCTATACTACAGAGCAATCATGATAAAAACTGCACAGTATTGGTACAATGACAGGAAGTTAGATCAGTGGAATAGAGTTGAAGACCCAGAAATGAACCCACATACGTATGGTCACTTGATCTTTGACAAAGGAGATAAAACCTTCCAGTGGATAAAAGACACTTTCTTTTTTTCTAAAATTAGATATTTGCTTCATTTACAATTCAAATGGCAACCCCTTTCCCCATTACCCTTCTGAAACCCCCCTCCCCCTGTTCACCCACCCCCTCCAATTTCCTGACTTGAAATCCCCTATTCTGAGGAATTGAGCCTTCAGAGGACCAATGGCCTCTCCTCTCACAGATGTCTGAAATGGTCATCTTCTGCTACATATGTAGCTGGAGCCATGGGTCCATTCATGTGTTCTCTTTGGTTGGTGGTTTAGTCCCTGGGAGCTCTGGGGATGCTGATTGGTAAATATTATTGTTCCTCCTGCAGGGCTTCGAACTTCTTCAGCATACAGCATACAGGATACAGGATACATTTGATTTGCTGGCTTTTCCTCTCATTGAGATCATAGACCAGCAGAATAGAGTTAGACAATATCAGACCTTGGAGTTCAAAGTGATAAAAGAATTAAAGACAGCTGTGGCACAGTATGGCCCTGTGACTCCTTTTACACAGGTTTTATTGGATACTGTGATGGAGTCAAATTTAACCTCACAAGATTGGAAGATTC
Organism: Tokudaia tokunoshimensis; assembly: GCA_036184795.1. Lineage (NCBI taxonomy): Eukaryota > Metazoa > Chordata > Mammalia > Rodentia > Muridae > Tokudaia > Tokudaia tokunoshimensis. The sequence continues at coordinate 65,125,745 of BTHU01000012.1, read as the reverse complement.
AATGTAAGGCTACTTTACCAGGAGGAGATTTCTTGCTTTGGAGTTCTGAATGGCGTGAAGTTAGTAAGAGAACTGCTGCAATTAATGCTCAGGCAGGTAATCCAGATTGGGATACTAACATGCTACTAGGAGAAGGTCAATATGAAGGCAATGCTAATCAGTTTGGGTTTCCTGTTGGAGTGTATATGCAGGTTGCAACGGGTGCCTGCTGTTGATGGAATCAATTACCGACTAAAGGGGATCTCAGTGGAAGTCTTACTAGCATTAGACAGGCTCCTGATGAACTTTTTCAAGATTTTGTGGATAGGCTACTGAAATCAGCTAATAGAATTTTTGGAGATTCTCAAGCAGAAAATCCGTTTGTCACACAATTGGCTTATGAGAATGCTAATGCAGCTTGTCGTGCCACCATTAGACCTTACAAGGGACAGAAATACTTAGCTGGGTATATTCGTCTTTGGAGATTGGGTCTTCGTACAATCAAGGTCTATCCATGGCTGCAGCTTTGCAAGGAACTACCATACAGTGGATACTTTCACAGAGACGAGGGAATAAAAACGCGTTTTAAATGTAGCTTTGGTTCCTCTGATGTGTATTGGGTTCAATTTATTACTCGTAAGATACCTAACCTTAAATTAGTAATTGAGGGAAAAAACTTTGAGGTATTAATAGATACTGGATCTGATGTGACAATTATTAGAGGACAAGATTGGCCTTCAACTTGGCCCTTGTCAGAAATGCTCACTCACCTCTAAGGGATCGGTTATGCCAATAATCCAAAGCAAAGCACTAAACTTCTAAACTGGAAAGATGAAGAGGGAAATTCAGGACAAATTCAGCCTCATGTTATGCCAAATTTTCCTACTACCCTTCGGAGAAGAGATCTCTTGCCACAGATGGGTCTTATAATAGGAAGCAGGTGCCAACTTATTTTGGAAAAGAACCAGATATTATTATTCAGCCTTTTAATATAGATCAAGATACTTGACTGAAGCAACATAGTACAGATTGGTTACTTGCTCAAACAAGATTTAAAGGAACTACAGATAACCATTTTCCTCAAGAAAAGTTGATAAAATTTTTTAAATGTGCATAAGGTTGTATTTCCTAATATGACATCTTTACAGCTGCTGCAAAATGCTCTCTTCATTTTCACAGATGGCTCCTCTAAAGGAAGAGCTGGATATCTTATGAATAATCAGTAGGTGGTTATACAGACCCCTGGACTCTCAGCTCAGTTAGCAGAGCTGACAGCAGTGTTAAATGTTTTTCAATCTGTAAATAATACTTTTAATCTTTTTACTGATAGTTTGTATGTTGCCAAATCTGTTCCTCTGTTGGAAACTTGTGGCACATTTAATTTTAAAGTGTCAGCAGGATCTTTGTTTTCACAATTGCACAACATCATTCTTGCTAGAAAAAAAAATCCCTTTTATATCAGTCATATACGAGCTCACTCCAGTTTTCCTGGACCTTTAAGTGCAGGCAATGATTGCGTTGATAGAGCTGTAATAGGAGAGGCCTTAGTTTCAGATACTGTTGAGTTGACTAGAAGTGATCATAATAAGTTTCATCTTTCTAGCTACACCTTAAGGCTCTGACATAAGATCACTAAAGAGCAAGTAAGAATGATTGTGAAACAATGCCCTAACTACCTTACATTATCTCTAGATCCTCATTTGGGGTTAATCTACGAGGCTTTATGCCCAATCATATTTGGCAAATGGATGTAACTCACTGTGCAGAATTTGGAAAATTAAAATATATACATGTTTGTATTGATACTTGTTCAGGATTCCTTTTTGCTCCTCTACATATGGGAGAGGCCTCTAGAAATGTAATTGATCATTGTTTACAAGCCTTCAATACTATGGGATTACCTAGAGTCATTAAGACAGATAATGGGCCTGCTTATACTGGCAACAACTTTATATCGTTTTGTAAAAAATTCGGCATTGAACATAAAACTGGAATTCCTTATAACCCAATGAGTCAAGGAATTGTTGAGCATGCACATCACACTCTAAAAAAATTGGCTTTTAAAAACAAAAAAAGGGTCAATTATACCCTCCAAGATCACCAAGGACACATCTTGCTTCTGTCTTCTTTGTTTTGAATTTTTTGCAAACTGATGCTAAAGTCAGTCTGCAGTGGATTGCCACTGGCATCCAGTCACTTCCAATTCTTATGCTATGCTTAAATGGCGGGATCCTTTAACTAATACGTGGAATGGTCCAGACCCTGTTTTAATTTGGGGAAGAGATTCTGTTTGCATTTTTTCACAAAAAGAAGACTGAGTCCAATGGCTGTCAGAAAGATTGGTTCGTCAAGTGAACACAGATCCTGGATCTTCTAGTAAGTATGATTCCAATCACTAAAGGATGGCTAAAAACTATCAGTCGGCTTATCTGGTGCTTACCCAAAAAAACAGTCTCTCTGATTCTCAAAGCCACTTCTTCCACACTGGGAAGCTAGGCTTTGTGTCTGAAAGTTGCTAATTTGCAACTGAATTTGATACCTTGGGACATCTGCAGACAAGTCAATTCTGTTTTGCTTCTAACTCTTCACCTTGTATTTTAAGCAGACTGGCTGTCTCCACCCAGGCTCACCTGGATTGAAAACTAGCATGTCTGTTAGAGACACTTGCAGGGTGTTTGTCAAAAAAATCAACTCCATGGCATCAAAACCTATACAAGAGGATCTCCTACAGGAGCCATATAAAATTCAGATCTATGTATGTTCACTTATAAGTGGACATGGGCACCAGTGGGAGTTGCAAGGCAAAGCACTGCAAGGGGAGGACCATATTTTCTGCCTCTGAGTCCCCTGTGAAGCAAACCTGGTTGCATAGAGGTTGGTTTTTAAAGGCATTCCTTAAAATACAAAGAGGAAGCCTAGATCCTCTGCTCCATAAATACACCATAAAGTATTTAGGAGGAACAGGTCAATCTTCTCCTCCCTGGTTAATGCCCACTGTCCTTCGACAGATGACTGTCCAGTTGGTTGTCACCTTATCATCTTAAAACTAAGAAAAGGAGGAGATGTAGAGAGCCTTATTGGGGTGCCATGCCACCTGGCAGGAACTTGATATTGACCAAGGTGAAGTTCCTCTCCCAGCCTTTGAGTGGGAATTCCTGTGTTAGCCATAATCCTGTCCACCTAGGGACACTCAGACCAAGGTGAAGTTCATTGTTTCTCCATATCTACAAATTCCTGAATTAAGCAGCTGACCTACCCAGCTGCCTGATCAGTGGAGCCTATGTCCAATGAACAGTCAAACCAGTTCCCTGGAACACACCCTGGAATTTGGGGGAAGGGTCTTGCCTGAAACCTTAAAATTCTGAGTCCTTGTGACTTTGAGCAGCAGGTGTTGCCTTAGTCTCCATCTTTCTTCATCACGTTCCCACACATCCCCAGCTTCTCTTCCACATAGCCTGTTTGATGTAACTGCGGGTAGTTGCAACTCTGGCAGGCATTGCCCTTCTTTTCCATTCCCTCTGCCTTGCTAAAATCTATTAGATTACTCATCTAAATCTAGCAACCAAGGTCTATTAATTTATTTGGTCACTTCCCCATCCTGCAGCTGACTACCAAGTTTTAATTACTTTGATAGTATACTGTACTTGATAGTATTGAAATCCAGAAATCTAAAGCTCCGTTTGATTCACCTAATTAACATGCCCAATTAAAATTAAATACTTCTTCCTAATATGGGATTTCTCCCTTTAGCTTTATAAACTGTCTTTTTTCCCATGTGCCACATCTGTCTTCTCCTTTTCCAGAGGCATTCATTTGTCTTCCAGGACAAATACCCCTTCACTATCTGCCCTGTTCTCTTCCCCTTATCACTAGTTCTCTATGCCCTTTGACCTTTATTCCCTGTCCTCTATCCCTCTGAGGCAAATAAGTCTCCTTTGTACTGAAAACTTGGTCTTGGGATTCATGAGCCAATACTTTTTCTTTCATATCCTTTCTCCAATGGAAAGAACCATAAGTACACTGTAAAATGCTCCAGGTAATTTCATGAGAAAAAAATGTTTTATGTACAAAGAAGGAAGGTGACACTGTATCAGCCTAATAGTACTGTTTTTCTTTATAGGAAACACCATAAAGAAAGATTTTGGTTATTGATTTCCTTGCTTACAACTTGACATGACAGACGTTTATTTTTCATGAGAATTTTGTACTTGTTATCTGAATCAATTCATATTCAATATTTCTTATATCACTTTCAGAACATCAACATCGTGTTATCAGTGTCATAAGCATGATTTTAGATCACATGCAGTTAAGAGTTTATATTTAAATATACAATAAATCTAATTATGGAACCTCAGAAATACTGGGCCAGCAAGATTGAATTTCGCAAATGGTGTAGAATCGGAACGATTTACTAGAAAGGCAGTAAGTGTCTGGCTATAGACATAAGGATGGTGGAGTCTCTGGCATGTTGTCAATCACTGTAGAGTGCTCTTGAGCAAATCAGTTCTCTAGGGAGTTTTTAAGAAAAATTTCCACTGAACTCTCTTTTTGTAAATTAAGAAATCAGGGTCTTCATGAAGACCAAGTTTCACAACTGTTACATATTAGCAGAGAGCCTACATTCATCCCTTACATGTTCTCTGATTGGAGGTTTAGTCTTTGTGGGCCCCAGTGGGTCCAGGCTAGTTGATTCTACAGCGTTTTTTTTGTGGTATTCTTGACCTCTTTGGCTCCTTCAATACTTCCTCACTACCTTACACAGGATACCCAAGCTCCAAATGTTTGGCTATGGGTCTTTGAATCTTTTTCCAGTTACTGGGTGAAGCTTCTCAGATGACAGTTATTCTGGGTTCCTGTCTGCAAGTATAACAGAATATCATTAATAGTGTGAGGGGAGGGCTCTCTGTCAGGGTATAAGTCTCAAGCTGAGCTAGTTATTGTTGACCATTCTGTCAATTTCTGTCCTACCTTTACTCCTATATATCTTGTAGGCAGGATAAATTGTTGACCAAAGGGTTTGTGGCTTGGGTGGTGTTTCAATCCTTCCATTAGAGATTTTTCTGGCTGGAGGAAATAAACATTACATCTTCTATTGCTAGAGTTTCCACTGTACCAGGTCTCTAGGTTTCTAGGCCAACTCAGAGATGCCCATCCCAGCCGTCTACCTCTGACCACATGATAAGTCCAATTCTCTCCCAGTACTCTCTCTGCCCATCTTATCCCCACTTTATCCCATCTGTTCTCCTCCCTACTCTCTTACCAAACCAGTACCCTCCTTCCCTCCACCCCTATGTCTATTCCTTTTATTTTCTCAGTGAGATAGATTCAAGTGTCCTCCTTTAGGCCCTCTAGTTACATAGCTTCTTTGGGTCTATGGATTATGGCATGGTTATCCTGTACTCTTGATTTTGTTGATTCTTTTTGTTTTCTTTGTTCCTAATTTATTGGTTTCAACTGTCAGTTTGAATATTTCCTACAGTCAACTCTCTTTTTTGTATGTTTGCTTCATTTTGTTCCAGAACTTTGAGATGCACTGTTAAGTAGCTAGTATGGGATTTCATTAGTTTCTTTTTGAAGGCACTTAGTGATAAGAACTTTTATATTAGTACTAATTTCCTTGTGTGCCATTAGTTTGGGTATGTTGTCCATTAATTTTCATTGAATTCTAGAAAGTGTATTATTTTTTCTTTATTTTTCCCTTGCTTCAGTTGTCATTGAATAGAGAGTTGTTCAATTTCCAACGGTTTGCAGACTTTCTGTTGTTTCTGCTGTTGAAGTCCATCTTTAATCCATGGTGGTCTGAAAAAAATGTCTTTTGGTGCATATTTTTTGATGAGTATGAAATTTCCTTTCCCATTTCTTTTGATTATTTTTTGTTAAAAGTTTGTTTTATTGATATTAGAATGGGCACTCCAGTTTTCTTCTTGCTTCTGTTTGCTTGGAAAAATCTGTTTACTCTGTGGCATTTTCTATCTTTGATGCTGATGTATGTTTCTTGTATACAGTACAATGATTGGTCCTGATTTTGTATCCATTCTATTAGTCTGTTTTTTTATTGAGAAATTGATTCTATTGATATTGAGAGAAAATTAAAGACCAATGATTATTAGTGCTTGATATTTTGATGTTTTTGGTGTGTGTGTGTGTGTGTTTCTGTGTGTGTTTGTGTGTGTGTGTGTGTGAGAGAGAGAGAGAGAGAGAGAGAGAGAGAGAGAGAGAGAGAGAGAGAGAGAGAAAGAGAGAGAGAGAGAGAGAGAGAGAGAGAGAAAGAGAGAGAGAGAGAGAGAGAGAGAGAGAGAGAGAGAGAGAGAGAGAGAGAGAGAGAGAGAGAGAGAGAGAGAGAGATATTCCATCCCTTTTTTTTGCTGGCATGAAATTATTTCTTTCCTGTGGTTTCTTCAGTGTAGTTATCTTTCATGTATTGGAGTTTTCTTTCTAATATATTCTGTAGTATGGTATTTGTACATAAATATTTTTTTATATTTGGATTTGTCACAGCATATCTTTTTTTCTCCATCAATGGTGATTGACATTTTTGTTGGGTATAGTAGTCTGGGTTGGCATCTATGGTCTCAGATAGACTACAAGGCATAGAGACTACCTTGGCCCTTTTGGATTTTAGAATCTCTGTTGAGCAGTTTGGTGCAGTTTTAATAGGTCTACGTTTATATGTTACTTGGCCTTTTGCCCTTACAGCTTTTAACATTCTTTCTTCATTCTGTATGTTTAGTTTTTTGATTATTTTATGGCAGGACTTTTTTTTTTTTTTTGCTCTTCTAATCTTTTTGGTATCATATAAGTTTCTTGTATACTTTCAGATATCTCTTTATTTAGTTTGGGGAAATTTCCTTTTATGATTTTGTTGAAAATATTTTCTGGAACTTTGAGTTGGAAATCTTCTCCTTCTTCTATTCCTACAATTACTAGGTTTGCCTATTTCATAGTGTCCCAGATTTCCTGGATATTTTATATAAGAAACATTTTAGATGTAACATTTTCTTTATTTGTTTCATATCTTCTACACGTGAGATTCTCTTTTCTGTCTCTTGTATTGTTGTTGATGTTTCTGTCCAAATCTCTTTTTTTTTCTTGCCTGGGCTTTTGATCTGCAAGATTGCCCAGTTTTTCTTTTCTTTATTGCTTCTATTCTAATTTTCGGGTCTTGAACAGTTTTATTAATTTCCTTCACCTGATTAAATGTATTTTCCTGTGTTTTTTAAAGGAAATTATTTATTCTTTATATAAAGGCCTCTATACTCTTCATAAGATTGGATTTAGCATCATTTTCTTGTGCTTGGATCGCCAATGCTTGCCGTAGCAGTTTATCTGTTCTATGGTGGTAACCTATTGTCCTAGTTGCTGTTGATTGTGTTCTTATGCTGGCCATTAGCTATTTGTGATTTTTGGTTATTATAGATTCAGAGGTAGATTTCTGAGTTATCTTTATTGTATGGGTATCTTTGCATGTTTTTTCCTTTGGTTTCTGTTCTCTTGGACTTCCACTATGAGTGTCCTGGGGTTCTGGTGATCAATAAGTCTTCTGGGATAGTTGGGTGTATCTGCTGTATATATGTATGTAAGTATGTATGTATGTATGTATGTATGTATGTATGTATGTATGTATCTATCTATCTATCTATCTATCTATCTATCTATCTATCTATCTATCCTGTGAGGCCTCCGATAATTTGGGTGCTGAAGGTAACTATTATCAGTGTGGGCTGGGGGCCCTGGTGTTTATGGTACAGGCAGGTCTCTGGGTAAGCAGGCAGTGTTGTTGGGTATGAAATGGAGCCCAGAGTATGAGGTGCAGTTTACTGCTGTTGGGTTGTCTACTCAGAACATTAAATCAGTTCCAGATATTAAGAATTAATTCATCCAAGTAGATTTCTATGCAGAGAATATTAGCTAAAATGATACTAATGATACTATTTAATTAGTAAGTCCCATTTCACTCCTCTGTCAATTCACTCTTTTTTTGGCCTCATCAATGAAGTTTTGCAGCTTTTAGCTCTTGAACATTAACTGCAGCAGATTCATCAATAAAACAAATGCAGCACTCCAATTTCTCAGTTTAAAGCCTCAATATTTTGTCTGAAGGAAAAAAAGTGTGCAGTGATGACAATAATTAGAAAGATGGAGAAGAAAAAGAGCAGTCTAGGGGAAAGAAAATATATTATTAAGCCGTAGGTCTGATTTAAGTTTGTGGATAACAGTTTTTCTCTCAGCTCATTTCACGACTGCTGGAAAATTGTAAAAGAAGTTGTTAAAAGTAGGGAGTTTAAAGAATCAAGTCATTACAATTTATTTTGGCATTACTCTGGAATGTAGGCAGGGCATATTTTTCCACACTCTTGAGTGTTGTTTTTGTCCATCCTCAGCTGCTGGAAAACAGATGTGGGGAGGTAAAGCATTTGCTATACTGTGTCATCATCTGGAAGGTGGTATGTCCTTCCTCAGAGGCAAGGAAAAAGGGAATTGAATATCTCAAAGTTAACTGTCTGAGGACCACTTTTTCCCCTTTTCATATACAGGTGATTGTATGCCAGCTGTTTACACTGGATAAGGTCCACCTAGTTCAAAGTTAAGTAGTTTAAACAGTCTTGCTTCTGGGAAACACAGTAACAATATGCAGTTTGTAGATTGAGGCTTCAATGAATAGTAAAAATTACTGTTTGTCCTAAGGGCGCCTAAGAATTCATTCATTTTGAAAATTATATATCTCTACATGTTTTCTAGTTTGGGCATTTTTTCATGTGTACTAAGTACTTCACAGTACAGAGTCAAGGACAGCTTTTATATAGGAATATTTTTGACATCACTTTAGATATTTGGAGAGGACAAAGCATTCAAAAGTACATAAAGGCTCTAGCAGAAGGCCACATCACCTTTCTTAACAAATATCTCTCAGTACCATGCTCATTATGTTACCACGGCCATTAGATTAAAATATTTATTTGCTTTCTTTTCATCAAAAAACATGTAGGACTTCTAAAATTTAGGATTGATCTTATAGTCTAGGAAAAATGGCAGTGGGCATATTGAATTGGGCCATAGAGTTTGTGAGGAAGAAAAGTAAATTTCTGATTACTTTATTCTCCATCAGTAGGTGGAGCCTTCCTGCAGATTTTAGGTGGAAAATAGATGAGATAGAAATAGTATTAGTGCTTGGTATAAAATTTCATCTTAAAAATATAGCCTTCAAATTATTTTGTTTTCTAAGATGCTTGAATCTACAATCAGTGCGACAGAGGGTATCAAGGGAGTATTTCAAAGCTGGTAAATATCATATGTATTAACCTGAATGATCTGTTTTTTCTCAATAAGGTGAAAGAAATTTATTTTCCATTTTTATTTAAATTTTTTACTTTAGTATTATTTTTATTATAATTGTTATTATTTTTTATTTATTTACATTCCAGTAATTGCCTCCTACTTTGGTCCCCTCTCCCACAGTTCCACATTCCATTCCTCCTCCCCCTTGCCTCCCAGAGGGTACGCCCTCCCAACAGGACTCTCCATTTCCTGAAACCTGAAGTCTTTTCTGTATTAAGTGCATCTTCTACCACTAAGGCCTATACTGGTAGAATTCTGCTATATCTGTGCCAGGGGCCTCTGACTATCTAGTGTATGCTTCTGGATGTTGGCTCACTCTCTTGGGAGCTCCATGGGGTCTGGATAAGTTGAGACTGCTGGTCTTCCTATGGGGTCACTCTCCCCTTCAGCTTCTTCAATCCTTTGCCTAACTCAACCATAGGAGTCCCTGACTTCAGTTCAATAGTATTGGGTGTACGTATTTGCTTCTGTCTCAGTCAGCTACTAAAAGGACCTCTAAGAGGACAGCCATGATAGGCTCCTGTCTGTAAGCACATCATAGCATCAGTAATAGTGTCAGGCCTTGGTGGCCTGCTATGATGAGATGGATCCCAAATTGGGCTGACATTGGACAGCCTTTCCTTCAATCTCTTCTCCATTTTTTTTTCCTGCAGTTCTTTTAGACAAGCACAGTTCTGGGTCAGAAAGTTTGATTGTGGGTTAGTAACCCTGTCCATCAGCTTGAGGCCCTGTCTATCTACTGGAGATGGAGACTTCAAGTTCACTCTCTCCAATGTTGGGCATTTTGGCTAAGGTCACCCCCCCACTGAGTCATTAGAGTTTCTCATCTCCCAGGTGTCTGGCACATTCTAGAGGCTCTCCTAACTTCCCACCTCTCTAGGCTGCTTATCTTCATTTATTCTCTTGGTTTTCTGGGCTTCTCTCCTGTTCTCCACCCCTCACACCTGATCCTGTTTCCCTATTCACATTTTCCTCCCCTCTTCCCCCCAGGTCTCTCTCTCCCCCTGAGTCCAGTGATTATTTCCTTCCCCCTTCTTTTTTTAAAATTATTATTTATTTTGTTTATTTATATTTCAAATGTTATCCCCCTTCCTAATTTCCTCTTTGAGAAGCCCCCATCCCACCCACCCCCACCTCCATGAGGGTGGTCCCCCACCCACACACCCACTCCTGTCCCACCAACATAGCGTTCCCCTATTCTGGGGCATCCAGCCTTCACAGGACCAAGGGCCTCCCTTCCCTTTGATGACAGACAAGGCATCCTTTGCTACATATGCAGCTGGAGCCATGGGTCCCTCCATGTGTATTCTTTGGTTGGTGGTTTAATTTTTGAATTATTCTTACTTGGGCCTTTCTACTTATTATACTTCTCATGGTCCATGGGCTGTATCATAGGTATTGTATACTTTTTGGCTAATATTCATTAATCAGTGAGGACATACCATCTATGTTTTTTTGGTGTCTGAGCTACCTCACTCAGGATGATATTTTCTAGTTCCATCCATCTGACTGCAAAATTTATGATGTCCTCATTTTTAATAGCTGAATAGTATTCCATTGTGTAAATGAATCACATTTTCTGTATCCATTCTTCAGTTGAGGGACATCAGAGTTATGTCTAGCTTCTGGATATAACAAATATGGCTGGTATGAATATGGTGGAAAACATGTCCTTGTGGTATGGTGGGACATCTTTTGGGTATATGCCCAAGAGTGGTATTGCTAGGTCCTCAGGTAGAACTATTTCCATTTTTTTTTCTGAGAAACTGCCAGATTGATTTCCACAATGGTTATATCAGGTTGCAATCCCACTGGCAATGGAGGAGTGCTCCTCTTTCTCTACATCCTTTCCATCATGTGCTGTCACTTGAGCTTTTGATCTTAGCCATTCTGATTGGTGTGAGGAAGAATCTCACAGTCATTGATTAGCATTTCTCTGATAACTAAGGACTTTGAACATTTCTTTAATTGCTTCTCTACCATTCGAGATTCTTCTGTTGTAAATCCCCTGTTTAGCTCTGTACCCTTTTTAAAATTGGATTATTTGGTGTTTTGGAGGTTAACTTCTTAAATTCTTTATATATTTTAGATATTAGCCCTCTATTGGATGTAGGGTTAGTGGAGGTTTCTTTCCCCCAATATTTAGGTTGCTGATTTTTCCTCTCGTTTATGTCTTTTGCCTTGCAGAAGCTTTCAGTTTCATGAGGTCACATTTGTGGATCATTGATCTTAGAGCCCAAGCCATTGATGTTCTGTTCAGAAAAATTCCAAGTGTGCCAGTGTGTTCAAGGCTCTTTCCCACTTTCTCTTCTATTAGGTTCAGTGTATCTGGTTTTATTTTTGAGGCCCTTGATACAGTTCGACTTGAGCTTTATGTCAGGTAATAAATATGAATCTATTTTCATTCTTCTACATATAGACCACCAATTAGACCAGCACCATGTATTTTGTCACACCATAAGTGTGTGGCTTTACTTCTGGGTCTTCAATTCTATTCCACTGACCAACCTGTCTGTTTCTGTACCAACACCATGCAGTTTTTATCACTATTGCTCTGTATTATAGCTTGAGGCCAGAGATTGATTCCCCTGGAAATTCCTTTATTGTTGTGAATTGTTTTGACTATCCTTGGTATTTTGTTTTTCCATATGAAGTTGAGATTTTTCTCTTTCCATATCTATGAAGAACTGTGTTGGAATTTTGATGGGGATTTCATTAAATTTATAGATTGGTTTTGATAAAATGGCTATTTTCAGTATGTTAGTACTACCAATCTATTAACATGGGTGATCTTTCTGTCTTCTGAGTTCTTTGATATATTTTTTCAGGGATTTGAAGTTCTTGTCTAAGGTCTCTATCATTTTCATGACATGGGATTTTAGGTCATTATCTTGCTTTTCAGGTATAATGGGTTGTCCAGGGCTTGACATTGTGCGAGAACTGTGTTTTCTTGGTACTGGGCTATATTGGATTCTGTTGCTTATGGTCTTGAGCTTGTTTCTGGCCATCTGGTTATCTCTGCTGTTAACGGGCCTGGGTGTCTCTGTTTGGAAACACTCTCCTTGGATGCAGTTAGAGACAGTCTCCTTGGAGGCGGGCAGTGCTGTCTCTGGTTAGAGAAGGCCCTCCTTTGTCCCTGGTTACTGTTGACCTCCTGGGAGGCAAGCAGGCTGTAGGTGTGCAAGAATATATGGCAGCTAATCAGGTTTGGGCAGGAAGTGGTGGAAAGAAAGGTGTGGCTCATATTTTACATTTTTAAATTGAAGGAAAGTAGTAGTTCATTTTGTTAGCATGTCTTAGGTCTATGAAGTTGATATGGCTCTGGTTTGATACAATTCAAAATAAAAATTTCATAACTTGTCCAATTGGAGGCATTTTTATTATATGCAGTTCTTTCATTAGTGGTAAGTTACAATGTTTTGTAATAACCATGAATATGTCAAAACTTTTCTTCATCCTGAGCTCATTCTTTGACCACTAAAAATTGAAAAATAAAATATAACATTAAAAACATAACAACTTTCTTGTTTCCTTCATAAATGGCACAGCAGCAAACTAGTTGCTTTTTCATAGTAGTTGTAAAGTAACCTAGAGCTAACAAAATGCATTTTAATTTAATTAAATTGTCCACTAACACTGTTGACCTCTCATGAATAAATTTGAATTTTGCAAATACTCCAGGATTGTTCAATGAAAATACATATTAATTTGCTTTTATAATTAGTTCAAAATCTATTATGTGTGATTTGATCCCGGGTAGATGAAATTAGTGGTAAAGTTTGTATAATGTTCTTCTTGTAAGTGGAAAGAAAAAATATGGTGAATTAAAAAAGTCAATATTTTCTAAACTCAAAATTGGTTAATAAAGAACATTTTAATATATTTTTATTGAATATAATCTTCATTTACATTTCAAGTGATAAAACCTTTCCCAGTTTCCCCTCTCCCCAAAACCCCCCAACCCCTCCTCCTACTCCCTGCCTGCAAGTATATGCCCCTCCACCTGACCCATTCCCACCTCCCCCCCTCCCAATTTCCCCTTGTTGGGGCATCAATTTAGCCTTCACCTAACCAAGGACCACTCCTCCCACTGATGCCCAGCAAGTCATTCCTCTGCCACATTTTTGGCTGGAACCATGTGTACCCCTTGATTGCTGGTTTAGTCCCTGGGAGTCCTGGAACATCTAGGTGGTCAACATCGTTGTTCTTCCCAAGGGGCTGTAAACCCATTCAACTCCTCTGAACCACCCTCCAAATCCTCCATTGGGGACCCTACTTCCAGACCAATGGTTGGCTACTAGCATCAGCCTCTGTATGAATAAAGCTCTGGAAGGGCCCCTCCGAAGACAACCATGGCATGCTCTTTTTGATATGCGCTTCTTGTCATCCATAGTAGTTTTGGGGTTTGGTGACTGTTTATAGGGTGAATCCCCAGGTAGAGCAGTCTCTGGGTTGCCTTTACTTCAGTCCCTGCCCCACACTTTGCCTCCATTATTGCTCCTGTAAGTGTATTGTTCCTTTTCTCAGAGGAACTCAAGCACCCCACTTCAGTCCTCCACCTTCTTGAGCTTCCTGTGGTCTGTGAATTGTAACTTGTTTATTTTAAGCTTTTGGGCCAACATCCACTCATCAGTGAGTGTAAACCATGTGCATTGTTTTGTGATTGGGTTACCTCGCTCAGGATGACACTTTCTACTTCTATCCATTTGCCTAAGAATTTGATGAATTCATTGTTTTTAATAACTGAATAAAACTCCACTGTTTATATATACCACAGTTTCTGTATCCATTCCTCAGTTGAAGGACAACTGGGTTCTTTCCAGCTTCTGGCTATTATGAATAAGGCAGCTACGAACATAGTGGAGCATGTGTCCTTATTACATGTAGGAGCATCTTCTGGGTATATACACAGGAGTGTTATAGCTGGGTCCTCGGGTAGTACTATTTCTAATTTTCTGAGGAATTGCCAACTGATTTCCAGAGTGGTTTTACCAGCTTGCAATCCCACTAACAATGGAGAAGTGTTCCCCTTTCCCCACATCCTCTCCAGCATCTGCTGTCCCCTGAGTTTTTCTTCTTAGCCATTCTGAACGGTATGAGGTGGAATCTCAGTGTTATTTTGATTTGCATTTCCCTGATAACTAAGGATGCTGAACATTTCTTTAGGTGCTTTAGAACCAATCGAGTTTCCTCATTTAAGAATTCCCTATTTAGCTCTGTACCCCATTTTAATAGGGTTATTTGACTCTCTTGAGCGTAACTTCTTGAGTTCTTTTTATACTTTAGATATTAGCCCTCTATCAGATGTAGGATTGGTAAAGATCTTTTTCCAATTTTTTGATTGCCTTTTTGTCCTGCTGACTGTGTCCTTTGCCTTACAGAAGCTTTGCAGCTTCATGAGGTCCCATTTGTCGATTCTTGTTCTTAGGGCTTAAGCCATTGGTGTACTGTTCAGGAACTTTCCCCCTATGCCCATGTGTTCAAGATTCTTCCCCACTTTCTCCTCTATAAGCTTCAGTGTGTATGGTTTTATGTGTAGGTCCTTGATCCACTTGGACTTGAACTTTGTACACAGAGATAAGAATGCATCAATTTGCATTTTTCTGCATGCTGACCGCCAGTTGATCCAGCATCATTTGTTAAAAATGCTGTCTTTTTTCCATTGGATGTTTTTAGCTCCTTTGTCAAATATCAAGTGACTATATGTGTGTGGGTTCATATCTGGGTCTTCAATTCTATTCCATTGATCTTCCTGCCTGTCACCATACCAATACCAAATAGTTTTTATCACTAGTACTCTGTAGTAGAGCTTGAGGTCAGGGATGGTGATTCCCCCAAGAGATCTTTTGTTGTGGAGAATAGTTTTTGCTATCCTGGGTTTCTTGGGGCTCTTTCTAGATCTATGAAGAATTGATTTGGGATTTTGATGGGAATTGCATTGAATCTGTAGATTGCTTTTGGCAAGATGGCCATTTTTACTATATTGATCCTGCCAATCCATGAACATGGGAGACCTTTCCATTTTCTGAGATCTTCTTTGATTTCTTTCTTCAGAGGCTTGAAGTTTTTGTTATAGAGATCTTTCACTTGCTTTTTTAGGGTCATGCCATGGTATGAAATATTATTTGGGACTATTGTGAAGGGTATCATTTCCCTAATTTATTTCTCAGCTTGTTTATCCTTTGAGTAGAGGAAAGCTACTGATTTGCTTAAGTTAATTTTATATCCAGCCACTTTGCTGAAGTAGTTTATCAGCTTTAGAAGTTCTCTGTTAGAAGTTTTGGGGTCACTTAATTATACAATCATATAATCTGCAAACAGTGATATTTTGACTTCTTTTCCGATTTGTATACCTTTGACCTTTTTTTGTTGTCTGATTGCTCTGGCTAGAACCTCAAGTACTATATTGAATAGATAGGGAGAGAGTGGGCAGCCTTGTCTGGTCCCCGATTTTAGCAGGATTGCTTCAAGTTTCTCTCAGTTTAGTTTGATGTTAGCTACTGGTTTGTAGTATATTGCTTTCACTATGTTTAGGTATGGGCCTTGGATTCCTGCTCTCTCCAAGACTTTTATCATAAAGGGATGCTGGATTTTGTCAAAAGCTTTTTCTTCATCTAATGAAATGACCATGCATTTTTTTCCTTGAGTTTGTTTATATAGTTGATTATGTTGATGGATTTCTGTATATTGAACCTGAAAGACCCCAGACCCTAGCAGGAGAATTAAAAGACCCCTAGCAAGTAGAGTAGAGCCAAAAATGTAGTTCAGTCGGTTCAGCAATTCTATTCTTCTATTCCAGGAACTGGCTGACCATAAAGAATTTATGGCCACAAGGTTAGGATGACTTTGTTACAGGAACTAGCTGACCACAAAAATTAAAATAGGACCTTGTTAGTAATCATGAGTAACTGGGAGTTTCCCCTTGTGATTTTCCTTGGTATTTTCGATATTTTACCTATGATGCACTCCCTTCTCCCTTGGGTTGTGGGTTTTTCCATTAAACACCCCTTCTCCCTGCTATTTGGGGTTGAACTCCTCTACCCCTGCGTGGGATATGAGTCTCAGCCCCAGTGCACTGGAAGTAAACCTTGTGTGATTACAGCAAGAACGGCCTCTCATGAGTTCTTGGGGGGTCACGTTATCCTGAGACTTGAGTGAGAGTCTCCCCACTCCAGAGGTCTTTCAAACCATCCCTGCATCCCTGGGAAGAAGCCTTCCTGATTGTGGTGAATTATAGTTTTGATGCATTCTTGAATTCATTTGGCCAGAATTTTTTTGAGTATTTTTGCATCTTTATTCATGAGGGAGATTGGTCTGAAGTTCTCCTTCCTTGTTTGGTCTTTGTTTGGTTTAGGTATAAGCATTATTGTGGCTTCATAGAATGAGTTGGGTAGTGTTCCTTGAGTTTCTATTTCATGGAATAGTTTGAAGAGTATCGGTACTAACTCTTCATTGAAGACCTGATAGAATTCCCCACTAAACCCATCTGGCCCTGGGTTCTTTTTGGATGAGATATTATTAAGGACTGCTTCTATTTCCTCAGGACTTATGGGACTATTTAGATGGTTTATCTGATCCTCTTCTAATGTTGGCACCTGGTATGTATCAAGAAAGTTGTCCATTTCATCCTGATTTTCAAACTTTGTTGAGTATAAGTTTTTGTAGTAGGATCTGATGATTTTCTGAATTTCCACAGTTTCTGTTGTTATGTCTCCTTTTTCATTAATGATTTTATTAATTTGGGTGGTGCTTCTTTGCCCTCTGGTTAGTGTGGCTAACCAGAAGTTAGGGTTTATCTATCTTGTTGACTTTCTCAAAGAACCAGCTCCTGGTTTTGTTGATTCTTTGTATAGTTCTTTTTGTTTCTATTTGGTTGATTTTGGCCCTGAGTTTGATTATTTCCTGCTGCCTACTCCTCTTGGATGTAATTGCTTCTTTTTGTTCTAGAGCTTTCAAGTGCTCTGTCAAGCTGTTAGTGTAGGCTCTCTCCATTTTCTTTTTGGAGGCACTCAGAGCTATGAGGTTTCCTCTTAGTACTGCTTTCATTGTGTCCCATAAGTTTTGGTATTCTGTGTCTTCATTTTCATTGAATTCTAAAAAGTATTTAATTTTTTTCTTTATTTCTTCTTTGACCAAGCTGTCATTGAGAAGAGCATTGTTCAAAGTCCACGTGTATGTATATTTTTCATTGTTTTTGCTTGCACTTAGGACTAGCCTTAGTCCATGGTGATCTGATAAGTTGTATGGAATAATTTCAATAACTCTGTATCTGTTGAGGCCTGTTTTGTGGCCAATTATATGGTCAATTTTGGAGAAGGTTCCTTGAGGTGCTGATAAGAATATATATTCTTTTGCGTTAGGGTGGAATGTTCTATAAATATCTGTTAGATCCATTTGGTCCATAACTTCAGTTAGTTTAACTGTGTCTCTGTTAATTTTCTGTTTCCATGATTTGTCCATTGTTGGGAGTAGGGTGTTGAAGTCTCCCACTATTATTGTGTGGGGTGAAATGTGTGCTTTGAGCTTTAGTAAAGTTTCTTTTGTGAATGTGGGTGCCCTTGCGTTTGGAGCATAGATGTCCAGAATTGAGAGCTCATCTTTGTAGACTTTTCCTTTGACCAGAATGAAGTGACCCTCCTTATCTTTTTTGACAACTTTTGGTTGAAAGTCAATTTTATCTAATATAAAAATGGCCACTCCAGCTTGTTTCTTGGGGCCATTTGCTTGGAAAATTGTTTTCCAACCTTTGACTCTGAAGTAGTGACTGTCTTTGTTACTTAGGTGGGTTTCTTGTATGCAGCAAAATGTTGGGTCCTGCTTATGTATCCAGTCTGTTAGTCTATGTCTTTTTATTGGGGAATTGAGACCATTGATGTTAAGAGATATTAAGGAAAAGTGATTGTTGCTTACTGTTATCTTCTTTGTAAAAGGTGAAATTCTGTTTGTATAATTACCTTCTATTGGGTTTGTTGAAAGATTATTTATTGCTTTTTCTACAGTGTGGTTTCCCACCTTGTGTTGGTATTTTCCACCCATTATCCTTTGTAGAGCTGGATTTGTGGAATGATATTGTGTAAATTTGCTTTTGTCATGGAATGTCTTGTTTTCTCTGTCTATGGTAATTGAAAGTTTTGCTGGGTATAGCAGTCTGGGCTGACATTTATGTTCCCTTAGAGTCTGTATGACATCTGCCCAGGATCTTCTAGCTTTCATAGTTTCTGATGAGAAGTCTGGTGTGATTCTGATAGGTCTGCCTTTATATGTTACTTGACCTTTTCCCCTTACTGCTTTTAATATTCTTTTATTGTTTAGTGCATTTGGTGTTTTGATTATTATATCATGGGATGGATTTCTGCTCTGGTCCAGTCTGTTTGAAGTTCTATAGGCTTCTAGTATGTTCATGGGCATCTCTTTGTTTAGGTTAGGGAAATTTTCTTTCATAATTTTGTTGAAGATATTTACTGGCCCTTTATGATGTACGTCCTCGCTCTCTTCTTTAATCCTAAAGTTGGGTCTTCTCAATGTGTTCTGGATTTCCAGGATGTTTTGGGTTACCAGCTTTTTGCATTTTGTATTTTCTTTGACTGCTGTGTCAATGTTTTCTGTGCAATCTTCAGGATCTGAAACTCATTCTTCTATCTCTTGTATTCTATTGTTGATGCTTGCCTCTATGACTCCTGAATTCTTTCCAAGGTTTTCTATCTCCAGAGATGTCTCACTTTGCAATTTCATTATAGTTTCTACTTCTATTTTTAGATCTTGGATAGTTTTGTTCAGTTCCATCAGTTGTTTGTTTGTGTTTTCCTGAAATTCTTTAAGGGATATTTGTGTTTCCTCTTTAAGGGCTTCCACCTGTTGACCCGTGTTCTTTTGTGTTTCTTTTAGAAATTTTTGTGATTCCTCTTTAAGGGCTTCTGCATGTTGACCCATGTTCTCCCATAGTTTCCTATGGGATTTTTATGTAGTCTTTTAAGGGTTTCAACCTGTTGGCCCATGTTTTCCCATATTTCTTTAAGGGATTTTTGTGTCTCCTCTTTAAAGGCTTCTACTTGTTGATCCATAGTCTCCTGCATTTATTTAAGGGATTTTTGTGATTTTTCTTTAAGGGCTTCTACCTGTTGACCCATGTTCTCATTTATTTCTTTAAGGGAGTTATTTACGCCCTTCTTGAATTCCTCTAACAGCATCATGAGATGTGATTTTAAATCCAGCTCTTGCTTTTCTGATGTGATAGAGTATCCTGGATTTGCTGTTGTGGGAGAACTGGGTTCTGATGGTGCCATGTTGCCTTGGTTTCTTTTGGTAATGATCTTGCATTTGCCTTTGGCCATCTAGTTATCTCCAGTGTTAGCTGGTGTTGCTGTCTCTGACTGTGACTTCTCTGTCCTTCAGTCCTGTGTATCTGTACTCATGGGTTTCCCTTTCTCTCAAATGTCCTGAATACAGATGATTTTCCAGGAATTATCAGGAAATGGGGGTCTTCCCTGTAGCAGACTTGACAAGCGTTGAATGCCCTGCGAGTGCTGGATCTTGAATGCACACTGCTGTTGGATCTCGAATGCCCTGTTGATGCTGGATGTCAAATGCCCTACTGCTGCTGGATCTCTAGAAAGCACCGGGAAATGGGGTCTTCCCCCGTGGCAGACCTAGCACATGTCTACCATGTCAGAAGGAACAGGATGGGCAGCAAAGGAGGGAGGGGTAGAGGAGACGGAAAGGGCGTGGTGGTCCAGAGGGAAGGCGGGTTTAGATGGTTACTGGGTAGTGGGTCCCTGCCTGCTGCTCTGGGCTTCCAGAGGTGGGACTGTTTCTTACCAAGTGCCCCGCTGCTGCTGGGTCTCTAGAAAGCACCGGGAAATGGGGTCTTCCTCTGTGGCAGACCTAGCACAGGTCTACCATGTCTGAATGAACAGGATGGACAGCAAAGGAGGGAGGAGTAGAGGAGATCATAAACAACATTTTTACATCATTGACTTCCCTACAAGACAGACAGCCACGAACTTCTGCAGTAAAGAAGGAGCACTGTGAGGGGAAATCAGGCATTGATTAGAGACATAAAGGGTATTTAATACCATATACTTTTTTGTATACTGAACTTATATTTTACTTTGCACTTGTAAATAGCAAGTTTAAAACTTTCTGATTTAAGATAAATGACCTGATTTCTTTATTAATGCATATTTTACATGTCACTAGTCATTAGAGAACAGTCACAGTTTCACATTTTCTATAGCCCAGTATATTTATTGTCTAAATATCTATATTTATAAAATCTACAACTATACATATCATCTATAATTATAGTAGTATCTCAATATGTGCTTATTATCTTTATTTCTGTTTAGCAATATCTTTCCATATATCTCCTATCTATCTATCTATCTATCTATCTATCTATCTATCTATCTATCTATCTATCTAACAGGAGAGGGAATCTGGTCCTGTGGACTATACTTTGCTTTAATGCATAGACAAATTTTAAAGATGTTGAATAGATATTCCTGCTTTAGTAAAAGTTTGTACTTGACCTAATTATGAAATACTAATATTCTTTGTTAAGAATTAGGTCAGAAAATTAAATTCCCTTTTTTATGCTGGAATGAAAGATATTATATCTTTTGGAAGCCATTATGTTAATATTTTTATCAATGATTAATACTTATGGCAGAAATAGTTGTCCTACTGGTTAGTTGCCCTATTGCTATATCTCAGGCTTTTAAAAAGGCAATTATTAATGCTTTTTACAATAGTGCTACTGATAAAACAAATCACCAACTATCAAACATTTATTGTGTATTTGACAGTGTATTAAGAAGAAACCTATGAGTCATTGTACACCAAGAACAAAAATTGATTATCTGTCCTTAGCTTTTCCTTTCTGTTGTCTCTTATAATGTATATCACCTTGGCTGATAGCGCACTTTCTGAGGGCTCTCTTCTAGAGTGATATTCATTTTATCATTTGCTTCCAATGAACCTGCTTGATATATAGATTTCTGCTGTAAAAATCAATCTTCTAATACATGTTTGCCATACCTAAGCTTCCAACTGCTTTAAAGATATTGATCAGCAACATTTACGAACTTACTAAGTTTTAAAACAAGATCATATGTTTATTAAATATCCAAATAGCATTCTGTATCAGTTATAAGAAAAGACATTCTAATACGTTCCTATTTGTGACGAAAATCAGATGAGAGTTCATTCAGATGCATGCAGGCCCTCTTATGTTTTACATGCCCCAAGTCCTAAGTCCAGTCTACCATGGCATTCCTTTTTCTTATGCCCACATCTGAAACATTCTATTTGTAATGTATGCACAAATTCAAACATGCTGAACATGGCATCTAATTAGATAGGTAGCAGAAATACATATACATTTAGATTCCACACAGTATTTCACATTTATAGATCTGGAAATCTGTAATTCAAAGTTTTGAAATAAATTATTTTTGACTATCCTAATAAGAAAAAGATTAAAACAAATTTTCTGAAGCATTATGACTAGCCTTTCATTATATTTTCAAAGAAGTCATCATGTACAGCTTGGAAATATTAAAGCTATTTCATTCTATAGAAATTTTATTTCACAATTTCACTGGATGTGCCATGAAAATGTTGAAAAGAAACAAACATGTCATCATAAAGTGGCATTGTAAATAGAATTTGAAGAAGTTAGTGTAAGTCTGTAATTTAGACCACACCATCCAGAGTATTATGCTATCTTGTGGCAAAGCATACATAGAGAAACTAGTTCTTTCAATAGTAATTAATAAAGACAATATTTAAAAATATGCTTGATGTAAGGGAAGCACTTTAAGTAATTCTTTCTGAAGGTGTACTAGCTGTAAAATGCAGTGTTTGTTTGTTTTTTTTTTTTTTTGTACTTTCCTTTATTTTTCTTTTTCACAAATTATATTAGTCCTTCGGGAATTTTGTATGGTATAATTTGATTATATTCACCCACCCTCCACTCTTATTACACTCATCCACACTTCTTAATTTAGTCAAATTTGTTTTCATACTGTCTCTTTTTAAAATGTTTTTCTCTGCTGGATAATGGTAGAAAAGAGATTTTATCTCAGGACTTAGGAGGCTGAGGCAGGTGGGATCTCTGTGAGTTCAAGGTCAGACTTGTCTACAGAGCAAGGTCAGACAGAAAAACCCTGTCTTAAAAAATAAATAAATAAAAGATATTTTCTAAAGGAACATAGCAGTACAGTGACTCTTTTTGATATTCTGCTAAGCACATAGACCACTGTCTAGCTCAGCTATCATCAGAGAAGCTTCATCTGGAAGTAGAGCAAAACTAATAAAGAGACCTACAACTGGACAGTGTACAGAGAATGAAAGAATTTTTGATGAATACTCAGTCTTAAATGGAATGCTTTCATTAAACACCTCAGAGCTCAAGGGGCTTTGAGGAAGACAAGAAAGAAATTTTTAAGAGCCTTGATTTCCAGACAAAACCATAGATACATACATATGAAGTCACAGAGACTCTGACAACATGCATCCTGCAGGATGGTATTGGAGTACCTAATCTCTGAATTATACCTAAACTATTCAGCTTTACCCTAATTGGTAGATGGGCTGGTATATAAGTATACGACACTGGATGATCTTTGCATGCATGAACAATACAGGACATAATTTCAAGTACGTGTATTTCCTGTCATGAAAATCTCAGGAGATGGTGACTAGTTTTTTTCCCCCTTATAAGGTATCTCAAGGGCAGATTTGGCCTTATTGATCTTGCATGCCATATAATGCAAATTTTAAGCTATTCTTCATTTCTTCTTCCAGGAAGTGTCCTACCAAATCACTCACAGAAGGGGAAGTGCTGATATTAGGAAAGGGCAGACATATTTTTCTAAGACTACTTGTCCTATATAATTAGGTTGTTCCTAAGCTCAGTTATACTAGTGAAGTTGAAGTGACTAGGGGAGTAAATGGGAGGAAAAGGAATAAAATGAGGAGGAGGAGGAAGAGGAGGAGGAGGAAGAAGAAGAGCGAATTTTGGTAAGAAGGTATTAATAGTCAAAGAACATGTTATGCTTTCATGAAAATACTTGTATGACATGCAGTATTATATACAAAGGAAATGAACCAATAATCTAATAAGGAAATTTGTAGCTATCTATTTGATATAAGCACTATTTCCAATTTTAATCTTTCCACACTTCTTTCCTTACCAAACTGCACAGTTGTACTATCTTTTGTCCTTAAATTCTTATTGTTAACCTCAGTAAATCCAGGGAGCAATCACTCTGTCACAATCTGAGTGTATGCTCTCTTTGAATGAATTGTGCCAAGCTATTTGGTCTATTTTGAGTTCAGCTTTGCTGAAATCATTAAGACACAGGAGAAATATAGCTAGACAATTTTTGCCAAAAAGAAAAACAAGAAGCTCTGTTTTCCTCTGACCTCAGAATCAGTCTTTACTATTTGTATAACAGCAGTATTAAAGTCTTCCACACTCCCAGCAGAAGAGCTGCAAACCTCTGCTTAGAAAGCTTATTTATCTCACAGAACCAGACTTTCACATTGCTTCTTGTCTGGATAGTTCAATAGGTGAGTTCCAAACCAGTGTGGGATATATATGAAACATGAAAACAATAACAATAACAACAACAATAACAATGGAAAGCAAAAACAAATTCAGAGGTTGGGTATAAAAATCTACAAATGTACTAAGATGTGTAGGATTGTATTGAATTAATTTCAAAAATAAAAGGCAAGAGAGTCTTTTCCATAGCTACTGTGCTCTTGTTGTGAAGAGACACCATGACAGAAACTATTTATGAAAGAAAGCATTTAATTGGAACCTTACTTAATAGTTTCAGAGGACTACTCCATGACTATCATTGTGGATAGCATGGGGGACAGGCAGGTGTACACCACACTGGTGCAATAGCTAAGAACTCCCATTAATCTGCAAATTATAGGCAGAGAGAGAGAGAGAGATTGGGTCTGATGTTGGCTTTTTAAACCTCATATCCCACCTCCAGAGAGCCATCTCTTTCAACAAAGTTAAACTTTTTAGTCCTTTCTAAACATTTCCACAAACTGGGAACTATACATTCAAATCTATGAGCCTATGGGGGAGTTTCCATTTAAATCAACACAGTCTTAGAAATGAGCTTTTTCTTATTTAAGAGATACCTAAATTTAAGTTTTTTGTATTATAGAATTATAAGGAATGCTAAGGCAGACAACTACTTTGGCTAGCTGATTTCAAAGATTAAAAACTGAGAAATATATTACAGAAGCTCAATGTTATTTAGGCAGCAGACAACAATAAAAACTTTGGGGTCCATGCCAATGGATATTTCTTGACCTTGCAAATCTGAGTAAAAGTATTCAGTTGTCAATATATTCATTTAATATGCATTTTTCAAAAAATAACAAAGTGAGACACCAGCTGTTTGAATTCCAAGACAGGATAATTACAGCAAGATTAAGGGTAGTCTGGGTTCATACTTTATATCTGAAAATTCCAAATATAAAAATTAAATTCAAGTGGAAATAATCATAGGGAGTATTATTCTTTAAAGTAGAATTTTATATATTTGGTATGTTTAAAAGTGGTCATCTATATTCTGAAAATTCATTGGGAATGTTCCATATTCTTTGAATTTAAGCTGATTTTTAACATCCCTTTGTAGTAAGTACGTTCTCTACTTAAGGTTTTAGAAAGCTTAGGTCAAGATTGAAGTCCCATGTTTATTCCTCTATGGCCATTAGGTAGTGCTTAGTGCTGTAAACTTGGCTGTCCTACCCACAGTAAATGACTCTAATGATGATTACCCTTTTAGAGAGGGAAAGTGGAAACATACAATCGACTTCAAGGTCTTCCAGCAGCTATTTACAAAACAATTCAAAGTGATGCAAAAGAACCGGTGTCTGAGGTACAGTTTCTGATTGTCATAGGTGAGAATAAAACACTCTCTTGGGAAGTCAGGGCCATTTGTATAGGTATATATCATTGCTCCTGTTCCTGATCTATGGATTAAGACATAGTTTGATTTTTTTTTTTGTCTAACTTTGCTTTTCGATTGCTGTTATAAAACACTATGACTAAGAGCAACTTTGGGAGGAAAAGGTTCCTTTGGATTACACTTCCCTATTCCAGTCTGTTACTGAGGGAAGCAAAGTATGAACTCAAACAGGCTAGGAATCTGGATTTGGGAACTGAAGCTGGAGCCTTTGAGGAATTCTGCATAATGGTTTTCTATATAGAATGGCTTAGCCGGCTTATTCATATACCTCATGGGAGTATACAAAATGCACCCAGGGTGGACTGTCCACGGTCAGCTGGGCTTTCCTACCTCAATTATTAATCAAGAAAATGTTGCCTATAGTTGCCTATAGTTGCACATAGTTACCTATAGGCCTATATGATAGAAGCACTTTCTCAATTGATGTTCCCTCTTTCCAATTGTTTGTTTCAAGTTGACAAAGAAAAAAAATCAGGCAAATTAAACCCTTGTTGACATGATATATCAATGCATTTTTATTTATTGAGGATTTAATGAGAGTAGCCCCTGTTAGTACATATGTTTGAATGGTTGGTCCCTAGTTAGTGGAATTGTTTGAGAAGGAGTAGGTGGTATAGTCTTGGAGGATGTGTGTTAGCAGGGGTGGGCCTTGTAGTTTCAAGAGCTCATCCTAGTCCTTGTGTCTCTGCTGCCTGAAGATCAGGGTGTAAATCTCTCAGCTACTCCAGTACCATGATTCCTACCATGATGGTCATGGACTAACTTCGAAACTGAGCCCCAAAGGAAATGCATTCTTTTATACGTGTTAGTCATGGTGTCTCCTCACCATGACTTACATTATCTATGATACAACCAAACTATAAAGTTTCCATTTCTGCTTGTTTGTCCAAATCTCATGTCAATATCAAATCACAACATAAAACAAAAATAATACTGAATGTTTTAATTAAATATATATTATTTAAATTCCAAGAGATACAAGATCACTTTAAAAGCCTAAAGTTTTTCTACTATGTTTTCCTGTAAAATAAAATACATACATTACTTTCTTATTCCAAGACGGAAGAATGAGGACAAAGAAACAACCAATTCAAAGCTGAAGTAAATTCAACAGAGTAAAATGTTCAGCGCTTTATATCTGAGACTGCTTCTGCTATCTTCTGGGCGCCAAGGGGCAGATCTACTTTCTTGCTCTGTCATCTGTTTCTTGCATTTGTCTCCTGGGCTCAAAGTGGCTCCACCCCACAGCTGTTGCTGTATTTGGATATTCTCCACCAGTCATGGAGTCTTAAATATTCTTCAGTCTCCATAGTCTGCACATTTACCAATGACCTTCTGGCTTCTCTTCAGAGACTCTGACCCTTCCACATGATGTCAAGTTGCAACCTTTCTCCATGACTATTTATTCCTGCAATCTCCACTGCAACTGAGGCTACATCTTCACCATTGGCCTCTCGTGGCTTCTCACAGTGTCAAACCTCAGCTACTCTCCATGACATCTTCATGCCTTCAACACAGTATGGCTTGGGAAACTCTTACAAATTACCAAGCTCAGCTTCTTGAAAGAGATGTATCACTGGCTCCTTCTGGAACACAACTTCTGTTTGCTGACCCTTAGGAAATACTCTCAGAAGATTTCATCTGAATTATGGTAGTCTCCTGTTTATTGAAGGTGATTTTCCAACCGCAGCTGAAGAACATCAATTGTCCCAGTAAAGCAAAAACTTCATTCAGTGGTACTGGTAGTACCAGAGGTGCTTAACTGCAAACATCACATGAACAGCTCTGATAGAGTCTTTGCTTCTCCACAAATCTGCAACTCTATTTCCCAAGTTTCCACAATATCCTATTAAGCTCTGACCTCCTGATGACATATCCTGTCCATAATTACAAAAATCCTACCCAATCTGCCCTACAACAAAATGTGATGAGATATGTCACAGTCATACTCTATGATCCTAGGACCAATTTCTATCTTAGTTTACTTTTCTACTGATGTGGTTAAAAATAAAACAAAAGACAGCAAACAATGACAGCAAACAACAACAACAACAACAACAACAAAAGCAACTTCCGGAAAGAATGGGCTTGCTTATTTCTACTTTTAATTTGAAGCCAAGACTCAGAACTCAAGCAGGTCCGGAACTGAGGTAAGTGTCATGTAGGAGTCCTTTCATTGGTTTGCCCAGTCTGGTCTTTTATACATCCCATGACCGGCTTCCTTAGGGTAGTACTGCCCACAGAGACCTAAGCTCTCAGACATCAGTCATGAATCAAGAAAATGTAACTAACTCCAGGGCAATTTGATGGAAGTATTTCTTAGTTGAAGTTCTCTTTTTCCAAAAGACTTAAACTTGTGTCATGTTGGCAAAAACCACTAAATGGAATAGTTACTAACTGATAGCTTTGGAGTGCATTCATTATGGAATTTTAGAAAACTAAATAGATGCAAGAGATTTACAAGAGATAAACTAAGGAAATCTGTAATTTTCAGTACATGGACAGTTAGTGGAAGGAATTTTAATTATGATGTTTTATTTCTAAGTTTTCCAGTTTTTTTAAATGAAATGAATGTGTTACTTTGTTTTTGAACAAAGGAATGCATTCAATTACTTTTCTCATTATTTGCTTTTTCTAAGTTCTTCTGACTGATATTCTTGCTTGAATGGGTAAAACTGATGACAATGGGAAGTCTTTGATTTTTGTTTTTATTTCTGTCAGGTTTGTAGATGTATTCTATTCTTACATTTAAATCATTGTCATTTTCCTATTTAATGAAGCATATTATATGTTTACTTTTTAAAAATTCAAAATGTGTTGAGTGCAGCCAACCGATAATTCTTCATGGGTCTGAGATAATGATATTTTTATTTCTTCATTTTTGTTTAAGGAAAGCCATTTGAAAAAAATTAAGCTACCATTTTGTCTAAAGAATGCGTGTTCAAGTGTAACTTCAAAAATGTATTCAAAGAGCTTCATCTAGATTTATAACAAAGCTCTATTTCTTTAGTGGTGAAGGAGTATTTATGCTGATTGATGCTTGTTTTGTCTGGTTTGCTTCAAAGCAACCTTGAATTTACAAGATTCAGCTTCTCTTTCAATTTATAAAAATATATTTGTTTTCATAACTTCCTTGTAAAACTATCCTGTAGCTCACACAGGACTGATTTTTATTCTCACTTGGCAAATTAGGAAGCTCAGTAGTAAGCTAAAATGATTTGGACAAAGTTACTTAATAAATAAATAGAGTTTAAACTTTACAGGTCTGCTGCATCTCAGCTAAGTTGATATCCTTTTCTTGGGAATGGAAATTTCCAAGAAGTGTCCTTACACTTGGTTTTTTAAAATATTCTGGTTATGGGGACAAGGTAAGCAAAGGGAAAACTTGAAATACTAATGTCAACTTTACCATACTATTAAAAATATTTTGTTCCATTCTAGATGACACTTTGTGACTAGGCAGGACTGAGGTATATTTATTTTAACCCTTTGCTAATCCTCATCACTCCTTTGTCTCTTTGGCTTCTTTCCTAGAATCATTCAACATTACTTACATACATAAGGCCTAAAACAGTAATAAATGTTTCCCTTACTTTCATGAAGAAATGGGAACCAATTTCTCTTAGAGAATCTCTTTCTTTATATATATCTTTTTTTCTTTCTCCTTCCTTAGGAAGAAAGGCAGTCCCCTCTTTCTCTTCAACAAATTGCCTTCCTATTCAGTTGTAGGTGATGGGTAGTACCATTTATTCCATTCTACTTTTGAGTGGTTTCATTAATAAATATTTCCCAATGTTCAGTTCTTTTGTATCCTAAAAATTGTTTTTCTCAAAACAACTTATTTTTAAAATTATATCCTTTCTAAATGATTGCCAAAATTCGAAGGGTATTAGTTTTACTGCCCTTCTCTAAATTAATTGAAGTTTTAAAAGTTCTGGACATTACAATGAAGCTCATCATATTATTACAATATAGAGTATAGAAATAATCCATCTTCAAGTTTTATTCTGAAAAAAGTATATGTATGACAATGTCTTAATAAAACACAATATTTTAAGTTAATGTATTCAAAATATTTTAAAATAAATTTCTTGTTTCTCTATCATCATCTATAGCAAACTTTGAATATGTATTTTTATAATATATATTTTATTAATAGATTCTTTTAGCCATATTAATTGCTTCCAAAATAACTCAAGAAAACATTGTATATCCTTTGTGATATTTAAAAATAGTATTAAGATGAAAACCTATATCATCTGACATGAAATTTTTAATCCAAAATTCAGTCCAAATGTATTTTTACCTAGCTACAAATTTCATATTAGTTTTTTAATTACATATGCTACTTATACAGCAGCTTTTGAATAATGTCACATATTTTTGTTGGTTTTGTTATATTTTGCTACTTCATTGCATCGAATAATTAGTAATAATTCTTCCTTTAAATCTGTTACTTTTAACAGGAAATGTATATATTTTAGATATTAGGTCTTAATTATGTATGAAATAATGAACAATTGTTGATGTTTGTTTCCTGTGTATCAGTTTCAGTCCATTGTTCTGATGGTACAATTTCTAAGGTTTAATTGTTGTTGTTGTTGTTTGTGTGTGTGTGTGTGTGTGTGTGTGTGTGTGTGTGTGCAATTTACCTATAGCCTGCTTCAGAATTCTAAACCTGAGAATTCTTAGGTGTTTCATATCTTACATAAAATATAAATAGTTTATACCATACCTTTAGATATGGCTAATCTGCCTTCTATTTTTTTTTTGAAATTTTTAAATCTCTATTAGTTTTAGCAATCTATGTGTTTAATAGAGAATATATTTTGCATATGTAAGGAATTTGGAAAACTATAAGGAATAAATTGGTGCCCATACTTGTAGAGATTAAGTTTGTAAGAATAGAGAAAATTAAAATAACTATTCAAATTTGAAGAATTTATCTTTTATTTTGGGGGTTTGGTATTAATGTTATAATGTATAAAATTGCTGAAATAGAAGCAGATATATCATGTAAGTGGATACATTTACAATTTCAACATACAATATCTGGAAAGGATAAATATATTTTATTACTTAGAATAATAATCTTTAAATATAGAAGTGGAAGACATTTTAATGTCCCTATATAGTAGCTAGGATACAACAAAATGCCAAAGTGATGCAGCAAACTATCTCTTTGTGGAAAGAGCATGTGCAAAACCTTTCTTTGCAAAAGTAGAATTACTGTAAACTTCACAAATACTCAAAAACTGATTGGTTCTGTGGAGGCAGTAAAGCCAATTGGTGCTTTGTTCCTCTGTTGGATTGGCCTGAGTAAACTGGTCATTTGGCAAACTGCATCTATTTCTGCCAGAATATTATCCTTTGGATGGTGAGAGAATTAGTCTGTTCTCCTAATTGTCCATCTAGTGTTTAATCTCCTGAACATCCAATTTATTTTATTCTACTCTGAATCACCATGCTTCTTTCAGAGGCCTCTAATACACTGCTTACTATTGTCAATAGCATCTGTTAGAAGATATTTCAAACCCTATGGAATATAGACTATACCCTACTCTACATTCACAGCATCTACAGATACACTTTGCTTTGCCATATCTCCTTTGAACAATTTGTATGCTGCTTTCTACCCTGGAAAATAAAGATTGTAATATATCCCACTGTAGTTTGCCACATTTAACCTCCGATATTCTTCCACTACTTCAATTTCTTAACAAAGTTAATTCAATTTTCACTTTAACTCTACTCCTCAATTAGAGTGGGCCTGACAGTGACTGGAAGGGAACTCTCTTCCTCCAATTCTGCATATTAGGTTGCTAATGAAACAAACTTTGGAAGTTCAGTGCTAGCTCTGCCTTCAAGATGTTTAAAATCTGCCTGTGTCATGATTATATGTCTTTTCTTGAACCATTACTACCAATGAGTCTTTTAAATTTTAGATATGTCTGCTTTTAATAGCAAGTCAGTCTGCAAATGTTTAAACTCGAGGCCCTTCTGGTGTCATGAATCTACAGTATTATTATACTTTCTTTTGCAGCATTATAATCCAGTTTCTTCTATTTCTGTTCATTTTTCTTGTACTATTATCCTCTCTGGCATTTTTCCCTACTACTATGTATTGAATGCAAACTCAACAAATGCTGTTATTTTTTTAAATTGTATTTTGCATTCATGGTTGTTTTCCTTTTGTCTATATTTGTGCATCACTTGCATACTTGATGTCAGTGGGGATGAGAAGAGAGCATTAAGCCTTCTGGAACTAGAATTTCAGAAGGTTGTATATAACTCTGTACATGCTGATAATCAAACCCTGTCCATCTAGAAGAGCAGTCAGTGCTTGAAACCACTGAGCCATCACCTCAGGCTCTACAAACAATTGCCTTAAGCATAAAAAGAGAGTTTTTTTTGGTGGGGATGAGGAGGCCAGAAATTAGTGTCAGGTTCTGTATTTTAGTATGCAGAAATTTGAATCATTTATGAGGAAAAAGTCCCTCAAGATATGAGTTTTTTATCTTGAAATAATAGATTACTTTAAATCTTATTTGGAAATAAGTACTTTAAACTTTGCAATAATGTTTAGAATAGCAGTGCTCAACCAGAGTTTCAAATTTAAAAGTATAGATTGTATTTGAATACTGGATTAATTTTCATAATGTCTGTAAGTCTATTTTCTACTGAGTCTATTTGATTGTAAATACACATGTCACCTACCTCATAGTCATCATCAAGAGTTTTGGGCAAAACATTGGTTTGAAAAGTTTGACTAGTTTTTATCTTTCACTCATAGCAAGTTTTAGATAGACTTTGTCCTCCTCCAAATTACTGACTTAATTCTTATTTAAACAAAAGACATGATGACAATGTGATAACAAGTGGGCTGGTTACACATACACACACCTTCCTGGATCTGTTTATGATTGTGCTAGTGCTCAATCTTGGTGTGCCTTAGCTCATTTTATATTTAGCTCTGGTGCTTTTGCTTCCTGTTAGAACTACTATAAATCAAAATTTTGCATATGCTTTGAGACTCAGCTCACATTTTCTTTCTTTAATAAAGATTTCTATAAACTGCTTTTTCTATACTAATTATAAAGAAAGGAAGTTGTTTGACAATGTTAAAAACACTTACAATAAATACTTAATCTGATTTTTTTCTGCTTATTTGCAAAATGGGTAATAAATCACCAATCTGAGAGATTGCAATTCATCATCATATGTATAAAACTAATTTTATTCATGTAACACTATGATGTTTTAGCAATTTAAAGTATCACAAATCATACAACACATTTCAGATTAATAGATGAAAAATATCCTAGATGATTGATTTCTTATGAGACATGACTTCAAATATACACATCAAAAATTTAGGTAAATGTTTTAGGAATATAATAGATTAAATAGTTTTAATAAGATTTTAGTTTTAATAGTCTTATTTTTCCTTTTCTTCCAATATTAAGAAAAGAATTGGAATCTATTTCAAGCTAAAATGTAAATGTGACCTAGGCTATCTTTCTCTCTCAAGAAAATTAGCCGTACCACTGGAGCCTTTATCTACTGAGTACAGACTTCATTAATTAATCCTTTTTATCTGTGACAGAGGTAAATCTAGAATATTCTGCTTCCTTAAAATGATTTCAAATCTTACTCTTATTTGCTAAAATACATGCTTTCAACCACAGGTAATATTTTGTTAAGCATATATAAATTAAATCAAATTGCATTGGTATATTTCTTGACTACATTGACTTTTTAATAGATACCCATTTAGACAAATGCTTTTTCATATATTATCCGAGACTGACAGAAAGAAAGTGGAGCATCTTTGTGCTCTAATTTCCCTAGCAGGAGAAGGTAGAATTTATATGGCATTAGGAGCAGAAATGTTCTGCTTCACTAAGAGCATGGCTCAGATTATAACACCTCTTAGAAAAATCAGAAAGCATTCTAATGATAAAAGATGTGGTTATATTTCATACATCAGCTATACCATTTCACTCCCTTTTCACTGCACACATGTTCCATATAAAAGGAATATGAAGTTCTAGTTCATCTGTTCCTGCTATCTCTTCTTCATCTCAAAGCACTTATGAAGTCTGATTTGCTTTAGACATAATTATTATGCTGTGCTTTAAACAGAAAGCATGGGGATGCAGACACACTTCTTAAGATGCAGGGTATTCCTTCACTTTAAATTTTATGTTCTAGCTGTTTTCAGTGAGGCATCATGTGCTTTTTAATGCTGTTGCTTTTTGTTTCTATGTAGTGCTATGCTGTTAGACCAATACTTGTCAGGAACCAGTAATGGGAAAACATTCTAGTTACATGGATATTTGCCCACTGATGCTCACCTTTAACAAAAAGTGACAAGCATGTCACATTTCATCAGGTCACATCAGCTTGTGTCTCAAGAAAATACACAGCATAAGATAACCTACACGAAACAGCATGCTACTCCCAGAATCAAAGGAATGTGATTGCTTAGGATTTCAGAATGAAAATTAGACCCTATCTTTATGTTAACAGTTACCTGGATTTTCAGTACACATTTGTTAACAGCAATTATAATTGTGTATAATTGCTTCATATATGTTAAAATGGTGCTATATTTGTTTATTATATAATAGTTTTTCTTAACAAAACTATACTTAAAAGCTCAATTTAACTTATCAAATTAATTTTGATGGTTATTCCATGCTTGGGGGTATATTTCTCAAACCTGAAAAATGTTGCTGTCTGACTGTTAATTGAAAACTATATTTAATTCAGGGCTTATTTATTTTCACTGATACAGCTTCTCTGCTTCAAGATGTGGTTTAGCATATCATAGCCTTTTAGCCTCCTGTGGTTTGTGACTAGTTTTTGAGTTTTTCCTGTGTATTAGTTACCTTTTTTGTTACTGAGATAAAATATCTTAACAAAATCAACTTACAGGAGAGCTTTATTTTAGCTCTCATTTCATGACTGGTGTTTGAGACATATAGTCACATAGCATTCGTAGTCAATAAAGAAAGGATATTTTTGCTTAGCTGACTTTCTGTTTTTCATTCACCCAAGGATCTAAGACTAGGTAGTGGTATTGTGTACTTTTAGAGTGATCTTTCTACCTCAATTAATCTAATAAGATAAACATTCACAGAGTGCCCAGAAGCATATTTTCTAGGTGATTCCAGCTCCTGTCAAGTTGACAATGAACACTAGCTCACCATATTGCCTTTCATGAGTTCAAGAGATTCTAAAGAGCTGGTAAGGCTGTTCCTCAGTGTATGTTTTTCTAGTACTCTCACCTTTGGAAGAGGATTATAGATTTTTGTAAAGATTACCACCTAGATACGACTTTCAAATATGGTCACATCAGGGTTCCTAATAGACATATGCAGTGATGGTTTAGTCTTAATCTCATAGCTACCAAACAGCTGCCAGGTGTCTCCAGTAGTACTAAGTGCTACATTTCCCTCTTTGTACATTTTCCTGTAGTTATCTTGGAAGAAATTCACTAGGTTCATTCCAAATCCAAGCTGGAGCAGAATTAGACTCCAGTTCTTGCTGAGGGAAAAATATTTTGAGACATATTTACAAAGTATTTCTTTTCCCTTCCCTATTATTTATTCATATTTGTCTTCATTTAGTTTATATTATCAGGAACTAATCCACACTTAATTGATGTTGGTAATTTAAATACACTACCATTATTCTTTTGTTACTCAGTCAATTCTAATTTTGTGGTTGCAATTTTCACTTGACTCCTATGTCCCTTTTGACATGTCTCATTTTCTTTTTGTTAGAACACATTGATTTCTGGTACTACAGAATGTATTAGTTTGGTTTTGTATTTTAATTATGTCTGTCCTAGAATAAAGAAAATGTCAAAATCACTCTGATTTCTTTTTACTGAAGGATAGTACAAAGAAAGCAAGACATGTACATTAGTAGCATTTACTGTTATTGAATTGGCAGTTTTCTTGGCCTTCTCAGAAGAAAGATGCACATACTATATGTATATATAACAAGTTTATTCAAACATAACTGTGTCTGTTTCTTTACTTGTCTATCTGAAAAAATTATTAAGCTACATATGAATTCATATTAATATATCCTAATTAAGCCCCTTATGAAAGAGTTAATTCTCACTTCTGTTTAGTGCTTTTTTTTGTCACTTTCTCCTCTGACAGTGAGATACCAGGCTAATGCCATGTAGATATTATTTATTCAATTATTCAATACCTGTGTGATAGAAAAAATGATTTCTAAATTCTTAACCTTTACTCTAGACATGTACTATTTCTACTAATTTCTTGATTTAGAATTCCCTTATTACATAAAATAAATCAGTTTTCTCAACTTAATTGATTTTTTAATCACTTTACTTTATGCATTACTTCTGAAATTAATTAGATGCATAAATTGGAGGAATGCATCTATATATTTGTCTAAAATGCTTAAGTTTGCCAAATTGATCTAGAAAAATCAGAAGAGTGTTGGGAGAAAAGAACATCATCAAGTGTGGAGATAGAGATTTGCAGAACTATATGTGAAATATTAGTTTATCTGAAGCTCATAGAAAAAGCACAACCATCAAAATCTTTAGGAAAAACCCATGAGGTAGAAAAAAACTAAACATTTAGCAAGGGGCTTGTGAATGAAAGATGCTGAAAACAGTATGTTTTCTGCCAAGGAGTATAAGAAATAACAAAATATGGCAGTTTGAATATATGAGGTAATAATGTATTCTCATCAAGCTCAAGCCTCTGATGCAGCAGTCCTACTTGTATCATCAGTAGAGTGTTGTAGGGAATGGTACAGGTTTTGAAGAGTATCATGCTTGCCAAAAATGAGAGTGACAGGCTCATGCAAGGTTCAAAACTCATGGAAGAGTCAAACACTGATTGCTGTATGTTAAGACTTAGATGATAATTCCTATTCTGGTGTAATATAACACCATTGTACATGTGAATCCATCAAAAATAGAAAAAGTTAAACAAATGTACCTTTCTCATTTAATTTATCCTGGCTTGTGGTGGCCTTGTACACCTTCAATAAAGACAAAGTCCTGTTGCTTCCTCTTCCCTCTCTCCTTTCCCCTTGGAAGTTCTAAAGTGAAATGTCAGCAGAAAAGAGGAATGTGGTACTGGTAATTTTTGGTCATTTTCCAATTGGGCATTCTATGTATTAGATACCTTAAAATGAACAATGTTAAATTTCAAGAAATAATATTGGAAGTATGTCATCCAGAAATTAAAAGGATAGTTCAAATATGTCATTAGGAATACAAATCAAATAAAGGGAAAACTGCTCTGATGGTGGTGGGAGTGTAAACTTGTAGAGCCACTATGGAAGTCAGTGTCACAATTATTCAGGAAGATGAAAATCGAATGACTGTATGATCCAGCTACATCATTCTTGAGCATATACACACAAAGAACAGTTCATCCCACCACAGAGACATTTGCTCAGTCATGATCATTTTGCTGTTCCACTCATAAGAGCCAGAAAATGGAAACAACCTAGATGTCTTTCAATTGAAGAATGGATAGAGAAAATTTGATATATTTACACAATGGAATGTTTCTCAGCTGTTAAAAAAACAAAGTTGTAAAATTTGCATGTAAACGGATGGGACAAGAAAAAAATCATTCTGCGTGAGATAACCCAAATTCAAAAAGTAAAAAAA
Organism: Tokudaia tokunoshimensis; assembly: GCA_036184795.1. Lineage (NCBI taxonomy): Eukaryota > Metazoa > Chordata > Mammalia > Rodentia > Muridae > Tokudaia > Tokudaia tokunoshimensis. Next base: position 65,088,749 of record BTHU01000012.1, on the reverse strand, counting down.
TGTTTTGTATTCACTTATATGTAGATAGTAGCAGTTCAATCATTGATAACCAAGCTATAATTTGTAGAATCATAGAGGTTAGCTATAGCTAAGGGATTAGTGGGATGCAGATAGATCTCCGTAGGAAAGGGGAATACATAGTTATGGATGAATGAATGAATGAATGAATGAGTGTGTGTGTGTGTGTGTGTGTGTGTGTGTGTGATTATCATGCAACATGGATAGAAAGGGAGAGAAAGGGAGCAAAGGGAGGGATAATAGGAGAGACAACTAAAATTAAGGGCCATTTGATTTGAAGGTTAATAGTGGAAACCTAATACAGAAGAATCTTCCTTACATAAATGAAGATGATCTAAATGAAAGTGACAAATAATGGATGAAAGAGAGCCCCAGCTATGCATCCATTTTACCAGTGATACTTTCAGTACTGGGATTGGAGTACATCTGGTTGAGTTGTTTGCCAAAGGGATCCCATGGGAACCCCTAAACAACTCAGGATATTACAGAGAATGTAGGATGTTCTTCAAAATTGATAATACAGGTTGGTCTTCACATTGCTGAAGAAAATACCTCCACAATTCATAGAATAAGGAAAAGTCAAGCTGCTGCCTACATAGACTAGCCTTCACTCCTACATGATAGCATCTTTGCTAAGAAAGGGACAAACATACACAACCAAAGTAGAAATGTAAAGACCAACCTAGCCACAAACCCTCCTACGTAAAATGGTATCCTTTCTAAAACATATGCAATGTGCTACAATACTTTTGGGAGTAACCAATAATATTTTAACCGACTTAGCACCCACTCCCTAATGTGGAACTCATACACTATACTGCTTATGGAAACAAGAAACTAAATAGATAGTCCAGGTACCTAGGGTAAAACTGAATACTACTCTTATGAAAGAAAGAAAGTAGCAATAAGATGACTCCTGATGGCATTCTGCTATACTCATCAATCAGTGCCTTACTCTGGAATCATATACAATGGGAATAAGCAGCCAGAGACAGATATAATGTATAATGTAAGACTCTGGAACATTCAACCCTAAAGAGGCATTTCTATTGACTTCCTAAAGCTCATGGAACCTCAATGGAGAGGAGACTAAAGAGTGTAAGATCCAGGGGTGATGGAGGACATAAAGAAAATGAGGCCCTTCACATTAGCATGATCAATGCATGTATGAACTCACAGAGACTTAAGCTACATGCACAGTGCCTGCATGTATCTGTGACAGATGGATTCCTAGAGCTGAAAAAAGTGGACACATACCCCATCCCTAACCCTAGACATCTCCAGTTGATAACTGCTTGCAGACAAAATTTTAGTTTTCTCCAAGGGAGTCTCACTGGGAAGATAAACTATTCTTAAGTGTAGGCATTAGATGGCCAATAGACAACTCAGTGTCATACTTAGGATCCTTGTCTTATAGTGTCATGTCAGGGTCAATCTCTCTGTCTGTCTGTCTGTCTGTCTGCCTGTGTCTGTCTGTCTATCTGTCTGTCTGTCTGTCTCTCTCTCCCTCTCTTTCTTCTTTCTTTCTCTAAAATTTTGTCATACTATTTGAAGTTTTCCATTTATTTATTTATTTATTTATTTATTTATTTATTTATTTATTTAACTCCAGAATTCATTCCCCTCTCGGTCCACCATCCAATTGTTCCACATCCCATAACTTCTCAAAACCATCTCATTGTGTAAATGAACCACATTTTCTTTACCCATACTTCTGCTGTGGGACATCTAGGTGGTGTCCAGCTTCTGGCAATCACAAACAAGGCTAGTATGAACATAGTGGAACATTGCCTATGTGGCATGTTGGGGCATCTCTTGGGTATATACCCAAGAGTGATATTGCTGGGTCTTCAGGAAGATCTATTTCAAATTTTCTGAGGAACTTCCAGATTGATTTCCAGAGTGGTTGTAATAGTTTGCAATCCCAGCAGCAATGGATGAGTGTTCCTCTTTTCCCACATGTGTGCCAACATGTGCTGTTGCCTGAGGTTTTGATCTTAGCCATTCTGATTGGTGTAAGGTGGAATCTCAGGGTCATTTTTAATTCCATTTCTTTGATCACTAAGGACTCTGAACATTTCTTTAGGTATTTCTCAGCCATTTGAGATTCCTCTCTTGTGAATTCTTGGTTTAGTTTTATATCCCAGTTTTTGATTGTGTTGTTTGGCTTTTTTGATGGTTAGCTTCTTAAGTTCTTTTTATATTTTAGATAATAGTCCACTATCTGATGTGTAGATTTTCCCCAAATCTGTAGGTTGCCAATTTCTCTTATGGGCTATGTCTTTTGCCTTACAGAAGTTTTCCTTTATCATGACATCTCATTTATCAATTCTTGATCATAGAGTATGCTCCACTGGAGTTCTGTGTAGAAAACTTCCCCCTTTGCCAATGAATTCAAAGCTTTTACCCACTTTCTCTTCTATGAGATTCAGTGTATCTAGTTTTATGTTGAGGTCCTAGATCCACTTGGAATTGAGCTTTGTGCAATGTGACAAATATGAGTCTATTTTCATTTTTCTACATATCAACAACCAGTTAGACTAGCACTATTTGTTGAAGATGCTCTTTTTCCCATTGTATATATTTGGCTTCTTTGTCAAAGATCAAATGACAAGAGGTGTGTGGTTTTATTTCTGGGTCTTCATTTCTATTCCATTTATCAACGTATCAGTGTCTGTACCAATACCATGAAGTTTTTATCTCTATTGTTCTGTAGTAAATCTTGACATCACGGATTATCCCAGCAATTCTTTTGTTGTTAAGTATTGTTCTTGCTATTCTGGGTTTTTGCCTTTCCTGATAAATTTGAGAATTGCTCTTTCCATGTCTTTGAAGGATTGTGTTGGGATTCTGTTAGGGATTGCATTGAATATGTAGATTGCCTTTGGTAGGATGGTCTTTTTGCTATGTCAATTCTGCCAATCCATGAGCATGGGAGATCTCTCCATTTTCTAAGTAGTTCTTCCATTTCTTTCTTGAGAGACTTGAAGTTCTTGTCATACAGATATTTCACATGTTTAGTTAAAGTTACCCCAAGATATTTTATATTATTTGTGGCTATTGTAAAGGGAGTTGTTTTCCTAATTTCTTTCTCAACCTGTTTATCGTTCATATAAAGGAAGGCTACTGATTTATTTGAGTTAATTTTATATCCAGCCACTTTGCTGAAGTTGTTTATCAGCTGGAGAAGTTCTCTGGTAGAGTTTTGGGGTGCTTATATATACAATCTTATCATCTGCAAATAGTGATACCTTTATTTCTTCTATTCCAATTTGTATTCCCTTGATCTCTTTTTGTTGTCTTATTGTTCTAGCTAGCACTTAAAGTACTATAGTGAATAGATATGGGAAAGTGGGCATACTTGTCTTGTCCCCAATTTTAGTGGGATTGCTTCAAGTATCTCTCTATTTAATTTGATATTGGCTTTTGGTTTGATTATATATTGCTTTTATCATGTGTAAGTATGGGTCTCAAATTCCAGATCTCTCCCATACTTTTAAGATGAAGGGGTGTTTTATTTTCTCAAATAGTTTTTCTGCATCTAAGGAGATGATCATGTAATTTTCTTCCTTAAGTTTGTTTATATAGTGGATTATGTTAATAGAATTTTGTATATTGAATCAACCTTGCTTCTTTAGGATAAAACCTACTTGATCGTGGTGAATGATGGTTTTATTTTGTTCTTGGATTTGGTTTGTGAGAATTTTATTGAGTATTTTTGCATCGATATTCATAAGCAAGATTGGTCTGAAGTTCTCTTCTTTGGTTAGGTCCTGGTGTGGTTTAGGTATCAGAGTAATTGTGGCTTCATAGAAAGAATTAATTAGTGTTCTATCGAATTTTTTGAGAAATATTGGTTTTGGGTCTTCTTTGAAGGTCTGGTAGAATTCTACACTAAATCCATCTGGCCCTGGACTTTTGTTGGTTGGGAGGTTTTTCGTGGCTTCTTCTATTTCCGTATGGGATATGGACCTGTTTAGATAGTTTAGCTGCTCTTGATTTAGCTTTGATATGTGGTATCTTTCTAGAAAACCATCCTTTTCATTTAGATTTTCAAGTTTTGTTGAGTATAGGCTTTTGTAATAGGATCTGATGATTTTTTAAATATCCTCCATTAATTGTTATGTCTTGCTTTTCATTTCTGATCTTGTTAATTTGGATACTTCCTCTAGGTTCTCCAGTTAGTTTGGCTAGGGGTTTATCTATCTAGTTGATTCTCTCAAAGAACCAGCTTTTGGTTCTTTTGATTCATTGTTTTGTTCTCTTTGTTTCTATTTGGTTGATTTCAGCTCTGAGTTTGACTATTTCCTGCCTTCTACTTCTATTGTGTGTCTTTGTTTCTTTTTGTTCTAGAGCTCTCAGGTGTGCAGCTAAGTTGCTAGTGTAAGATCTCTCCAGTTTCTTTACCAGGAGTCTTAGTGCTATGAATTTTCCTCTTAGTAATGCTTTCATTGTGTCCCATAATTTTGGGTATGATGTGTCAACATTTTTCATTAAACTCTAGGAAGTCTTTAATTTCTTTCTATACTTCTTCCCTGACCAAGTTATCATTGAGTAGAGAGTTGTTCACTTTCCATGCTTATGTGGACTTTCTGTGTTTTTTTTTTCTGTTATCTAAGACCAGCCTTAGGCCATGATATTCTGATAGGATGCATGGAATTATTTCAATCGTATATTTGCTGAGGCGTCAATATGTATTACAGATCAATAGTGATAAAAACTGTATGGTATTGGTACAGATACAGGCAGTAAGATCAATGCAATAGAATTGAAGACCTAGACATGAATCCATGACAAAGGAGCTAAAAACATTCAGTGGAAAAAAGACAGCATTTTTAACAAAAGGTGCTAGTTAAACTGGAGGTCAACATATAGAAAAATGCAAATTAACCCATTCCTATCTCCTTGTACAAAGTTAAAATCCAAGTGGATCAAGGAACTCCACATAAAACCAGATACACTGAAATTTATGGAACAGAAAATGGGTAAGCGCCTCAAAAACATGGGCACAGAACAGAACACCAATGGCTTATGCATTAATATCAAGAATCAACAAATGGGATCTCATAAAATTACAAACCTTCTGTAAGGCAACGGACACTGTCAATAGGACAAAATGGCAACAAATAGATTGGGAAAAGGTTTTCACCAATCCTACATCTGATAGAGGGTTAATATCCAGCATATACAAAGAACTCAAGAAGTTGGATGCCAGAGAATCAAATAATCCTATTAAAAAATGGTGTACAGAGCTAAACAGAGAATTAACAACTGAGGAAACTAGAATTGCTGTGAAGCACCTAAAGAAATGGTCAGGATCCTTAGTTATCAGGGAAATGCAAATCAAAACAACCCTGAGATTCCACCTCACACCAATCAGAATAGTTATGATGAAAAAATCAGGAGACAACAGATGCTGGTAAGGATGTGGAGAAATAGAAATACTTCTCCATTGCTGGTGGGGTTGCAAGCTGGTAAAACCACTCTGGAAATCAGTTTGGTAGTTCCTCAGAAAATTAGACATAGTACTACCTGAGAACCCAGCTATACCACTCCTGGGCATATACCCAGAAGATGCTTCAACATGTAGTAGGAACACATGCTCCACTATGGTCATAGCAGCCTTATTTATAATAGCTGGAAGCTGGAAAGAACCCAGATGTCCTTCAACAGAGGAATGGATACAGAAAATGTGGTATATCTACAAAATGGAGTACTATTCAGTTATTAAAAACATTGAATTCATGAAATTCTTAGGCAAATGGATGGAACTAGAAAGTGTCATCCTGAGTGAGGTAAACCAATCTCAAAAGAACACACATGGTATGCACTCATTGATAAGTGGATATTAACGCTAAAACCCAAAATAAACAAGTTACAATTCACAGACCACATGAAGGTCAAGAAGAAGGAAGACCAAAGTGTGGATGCTTTGGTTTTACTGAGACAGGGAACAAAATACTTATAGGAGCAATTATGGAGAAAAAGTGTGGAGCAGAAACTGAAGGAAAGGCCACCCAGAGACTGTCCTACCTGGGGATTCATCCTACAAACAGTCACCAAACCCTGACACTAATATGGATGACAAGAAGTGCATGCCAAAAGGAACCTGTCAATAGGACAAAATGGCAACCAACATATTGGGAAAATCTCTTTATCAATGCTACATCCAATAGAGGGATAATATACAACATATACAAAGAAATCAAGAAGTTGGACTCCAGAGAATCAAATATGCCTATTAAAAATGGGCTATAGAGCTAAATAAAGAATTTTCAACTGAGGAACATCAGATGGCCTAGAAGCACCTAAAGGAAAGTTCAACATCCTTAGGCAGCAGGGGATGCAAAGCAAAACACCCTGAGATTCCACCTCACACCTGTCAGAATGGCCAAAATCAAAAACTCAGGTGACAGCAGATACTGGTGAGGATGTGGAGAAAGAGGAGCTCTCCTCCATTGCTGGTGGGATTGCAAGCTTGTACAACCATTCTGGAAATCAGTTTGGAGGCTCCTCAGAAAATTGGAAATAGTACTACCTGAGGACCCAGTTATACCACTCCTGGGCATATACCCAGAAGACACTCCAACATGTAATAACATGCTCCACTATGTTCATAGCAGCCTTATTTATAATAGTCAAAAGCTGCAAAGAACCCAGGTGTCCTTCAACAAAAGAATGGATACAGAATATGTGGTATATTTACGTAATGGAGTACTATTCAGCTATTAAGAATGATGAATTCATGAAATTCTTAGGCAAATGGATGGAACTAGAAAATATCATCCTGAGTGAGGTAACCCAATCTCAAAATCACACACATAGTATGCACTTACTGATAAGTGGATAATAGTCCAAAAGCTCTGAATACCCAAGATACAATCCACAGACCACATGAAGCTCAAGAAGATAGAAGACCAAAGTGTGGGTGACCCAGTTCTTCTGAGAAGGTGAACAAAATAATCACAGGAGCAAATATATAGATAAAGTGTAGAGAATAGCCTGAAGGAAAGGCCATCCAGAGACTGTACCACCTGGGTATTCATCCCATATACAGTCACCAAAATTGAACTCTATCATGGATGCCAAGAAATGCTTGTTGAAAGGAGCCTGATATGGCTGTCTCCTGAGTGGCTCTGCCAGAGCCTTACAGATACAGAGGCAGATGCTCACAGCCAACCATTGGACTAGGTGCAGAGTCCCCAGTGGAGTAGTTTGAGAAAGGATTAAAGGAGCTGAAGGGGTTTGCAACCTCATAGGAAGAACAACTATATCAACCAAACAGACCCCCCAGAGCCCCCAGAGATGAAGCCATCAACCAGGGGGTACACATGGCTCTTGCTATATGTAGCAGACGATTGCCTTGTCAAGTATCAAGGGGAGGAGAGGTCCTTGGTCCTATGAAGGCTCAATAGATGCCCCATTGTAGTGGAATTGAGGGTGGGGAGGTAGGAAGTGTGGGGAGGGAGGATGGGATAGGGGCTACCTGGGATGGGGAAACTGGGATAGGGTATAACATTTGAAATGTAAATAAAAGAATGTGTCCAATCCAGAGAGAGAGAGAGAGAAGAGAGGAGAGGAGAGAGAGAGAGAGAGAGAGAGAGAGAGAGAGAGAGAGAGAGAGAGAGAGAGAGAGAGGAGAAGAGAAGAGAAGAGAAGAGAAGAGAAGAGAAGAGAAGAGAAGAGAAGAGAAGAGAAGAGAAGAGAAGAGAAGAGAAGAGAAGACCATCCTTAGTCAGTCATAGTGATCTGATAGGATGCATGGAATTATTTCAATCTTCTTATATCAGTTGAGGGTTGTTTTGTGACCAATTATATGGTCAATTTTGGAGAACGTACCATGAGGTACTGAGAAGATGTAGTCTATCATTTTAAGGTACAATGTCCTGTAGATATCTGTGAAATCCATTTGGTTCATAACCTCTATTAGTTTCATTGTGAATCTGTTTAGTTTCTGTTTCAATGACTTGTCCATTGGTGAGAGTGGGGTTTTGAAGTCTCCCACTATTATTTTGTGGGGTTCAGTGTGTGTTTTGAGTTCTAGTAATGTTTCTTTTATGAATGTGAGTGTTCTTGCATTTAAGGCATAGATGTTCAGAATTGAGACTTACTCTTGGTGGATTTTCTCTTTGATGAATATGAAGTGTCCTTCCTCATCACAATAACTTTTGGTTGAAAGTCTATTTTATTGGATATTAGGATGGCAACTCCAGCTTGTATCCTAGGATCATTTGCTTGGAAGATGTTTTTCCATCCTTTTACTCTGAGATAGTGCTGCCTTTGTTATTGAGGTATGTTTCTTGTATGCAGCAAAATTCTGGATCTTGTTTGCATATCCAGTCTATTAGCTTATGTCTTTTTATGGGTGAGTTTAGTCCATTAATATTGAGAGATATTAAAGACAGATAACTGTTGATTCCTGATATGTTTGTATTTGTAGGTGACTTTATGTGCTTGTGGTTCTCTCCTTTTGGTTTTGTTGTGAGATGCTTAATATCTTGTCTTTACCGTAGGTACCTTCCTGTTCTATAGTTTTTCTTGTAGGATCCTCTGTAGGGATGGATTGGTAGATAGATAGTGTTTGAATTTGTATTTTTCCTGGAAGTTTTTGTTTTCTCCATCTATGTTGATTGAGGGTTTTGCTGGGAATAGTTGCCTAGGTTGGCATTTTCGTTCTCTTAGAGCCTACATGAACTCTGACCAGGCTCTCTTGGCTTCCATAGAATCTGTTGAGAAATCTGTTGTAATTCTGATAGGTCTACTTTGTCCATTACTTGGGCCCTTTCCCTTGTAGCTTTTAATATTCTTTCTTCATTCTGTGTACTTCATGTTTTGATTATTATGTGCTGAGAGGACTTTCTTCTTTGTCCCCATTTATATTGTATTCTATAGGCTTCTTGTGCCTTTATAGTCTTTATCTTCATCCTACATTATCTTTATCCATTCCATTGTGAATAGACATGGAGGCAGATTTTGTTCCTCTCCTATGATGAATAATGCTACAGTAACTGAAGACATGAGGTGAAAGTGTGATGGTTTCTCTGGCATCTCCAAATTGACTTACAAAACAGCCTGGTCAACTCACCCTTTTCCCAAAAGTGTAAAAGGGTTGCCTTCCACCATCCTCAACAACACTTATTGTTACCTTCTTCATATATAAGTACACACATACACACACACACACACACACACACAGTGAATGGGATGATATTGAATCTTTGTGTAGTATTAAGTTATATTTCCCAGATGAATAAGGATGATAAACGTCTTTTAATATTTGATGGGTATTTGCTCTTCATATTTTGAAGACTCTCTATTTCATTACTTCTTTCATTAGTTAGATCATTTGGTTTTTAGGTTCTTAGTACTTTTTTTTCTAGAGTTCTTTAAGTCTTCCAGAGATTATTTGGTCAGATAAATAGTAAGTAAAGTTTTTCTCCATTCCAAGTCTCCCTTCACTTAATTAGTTCCTTCTTTGGCAATGAAGACGATTTTGTATTTTGTGCAGTCCCAAATGACAGTCTTTGGATTTTCTTTCCTGACTGATCAGAGGCCTTTGTAGAAAACCTTTTTTTATACATATACCTACTTTGAATAGTTTCTGAGCTTAAAGGGATCCACCGAAGTCTTTGATCTATTTTAAAATGATTTTGTACATAGTGAACAATGGGATCTGACTTCATTTGCTACACATGCTCATTCTGTTTTCCCACCACCAGTTGTTGGATAGGCTGTCTTGTTTCCAATGTATGATACTTTAAAGCTTTGGAAATATGTGCTTATTCAGGTTTTGTTGATGTTGTTTGTATTTGTTTGGTTCTGCTTCTTGACTTCTTTTCTATTATGTGGATAGATGTGCTTGTTTTTACATTTGAGAAATATTTTTATCTCATTGTCCCTGTAGCATAACTTAAAATTAGGTGTGGTTGTACCTCTAGTAGTGTTCCCATTTTTCTTCTGGATTTGGGGGGACTTCCCTGTAAACATTTTTAATAGTTCTATTATGAATATCATTAAATTTTTGACAAAATTTGTAATTAAATTTTGGATTACATTTACTATTATGGACATTTCTATATACATTGAGGAAATTCAAAGAATAATTGGGTCTTACTTTAAATTACGTCCTCCACAAAATTAGAAATATCTAAATAAAATTTTCTTAATAGATGCCACTTGCCAAAATTAAATCAAGGTCAGATAAACAGTCTAAATAGACCTATAACTTCTAAGGAAATAGAAACAGTCTTTATACATTTTCCAACCAAAAAATCTCCAGGACCAGATGATCTTTATTTTTATTATTATTTTTATTCTTTAATCTTTTTTTAACAGTCCAGTTGTTATCCCCCTCTAAGTCTGCCTTCTGACTGTTCCTCATCCCATATCTCCTAGCCCATCTCCAAGAGAGTGTTCCTACCACCTACCCCTACTCCAATAGACCTCCCCACTCCCTGGAGACTCAAGTCTCTTGAGGGTTAGGTGTGTCTTCAATCACTGAGAATAGACCAGGCAGTCCTCTGCTGTATATGTGTCTGGGGCTTCATATCAGCTGGGGTATGCTGCCTGGTAGGTGGGTCAGTGTCTGAGAGCTCTCAGGGGTCCAGGATAGTTGAGACTGCTAGTCTTCCTATGGTGTTGCCCTCCTCCTTAGCTTCTCCAAGATTTTCCCTAATTCAACCAAAGGACCAGAAGGTCTTAGTGCAAAATTCTACCAGACTTTCAAAGAAGAACTAATATTAATACTCTTCAAATTATTCCACAAAGTAGAAACAGAAGAGACATTGCCAAATTCATTTTATGAGGAAAGAGTAACCCTAATACTTAACCACACAAAGACCCAACCAAAACCAAAACAATGATAACAACAGCAACAACAACAACAACAAACAAAGCAAACAAACAAAAGAAATGAAGAGAAAAGAAAGGAAGTTTTCGGGCAAATTTTTTACTGAACATTGATGCAGAAGTATTCAATAAAAAACTTGCAAGTAGAATCCAAGAATACACCAAAAACTTCATTCATCATGATCAAGTCGGCTTGCTCTCAGAAAAGCAGGGATGGTACACCATACAAAAATCAATCAGCATACTGAACCATAAAAATAAACTAAAAGAAACATACACACACATACACACACACACACACACAGAATCATTCCATTAGATGCTAAAAATCAAATCAAAACAAAACAAAAAACCCTTTAACAAAATCTAACACCCCTTCATGAAAAAAGTCTTGGAATAATCAGGGATATAATGATTATAGCCAAACACAATAAAGGTAACACACAGCAAGCCTATAGCCAACATAAAATGAACTTATGTTATTATAAAATTAATGAAAAGTAACTTAAAGCAATTGCACTGAGATCAGTACAAGACAAAGCTGTCCTCTTTCTCTATATCTTTTCAATACAATTCATTTTAGCTAGAGCAGTAAGACATCTAAAGGAGCTCATAATATCTATCTATCTATCTATCTATCTATCTATCTATCTATCTATCTATCTATCCCCACAAATTTTACCAGGGAACTCCTACAGTTAAAAAACACCTTCAGTAATGTGGCTGGATACATAATTAACTAAACAAGAAGTAGCCCTCCTCTAAGCAAATGAAAATGGACTGAAGAAGAAATCAGGAAAATAATACCTTTCCCAATAGCCTCAAATAATATAACATATATTGGAGGTAACTCTAGCCAAGCAATGGAAAGACACATATGATGAAGACTTCAAGTCTTTGAAGAAAAAAGTTGAAAAAAAAGCAGAAAATCGACATATCTTGCATGTTTATGCACCAGTAGAATTAACGTAGTCAAAATCTCCTTCTTATCTAAATGATCTATAGATTCATGCAATATCCATGAAAACTTCAACAGAATTCTTTCCAAACCTTAAAAGGACAATTATAAAGTTCATATGGAAAATCAAAAACACAGGATAGCTAAAGCATTACTCAGCAATAGAAGAACTTTGGGAGGTATCTTCATCCATGATTTCAATTTTTACTACTGAACTGTAGCAATAATAACCACATGGCATTGGCATTAGCAACAGACATATTGATGAAAGGAACTGAATTAAAGCCTGAAACATAAATTTACACACATATTCACACCTCAGTTTTGGTAAATAAGCCAGACATAGACATTGGAATAAAGATAGTATGTTCAACAGATTGTACCGGTCAATCTGGATGTTTGCATGTAGAATAATGCAAATACATCTGCATTTATGAGTTTGACAAAACTAAAGGCTAAGTGAATCTAGGAGCTCAACATAAAATCAGACACACATTGAACCTTATAGAAGAGAAAGTTGGCAATGACCTTGAATGTATTGTCACAGGAGATGACTTTTTGAATGAAACTCAATGGTACAGGCGTGAAAATCAATAATAACTGGGATTTCATGAAACTAAGAAGCTTCAAGGCAATTTGACAATGTAACAACCTAAAGATATTTTACCAACTTCATATCCAGTAGGTTAATAATATCCTATCTCTCTTCTGTCTGTCTGTCTGTCTATCTAGAAACTAAATATCAAAAAACCAAATAATCATTTTTAAATATGGGGTGCAGATCTAAACGGAGAATTCACAGTAGAGGACTCTCATGTAGTTGAGAAACACTTAAAGATATGTTCAACATACTTTGACATCAAGGGAATGCAAATCAAAACTACTTTGGGATTCTATTGTACACCTTCAGAATGGCTAAGATTAATAACTCAAGTGATAGCTCATGCTGATGAAGATGTGGAGCAAGGTGAATATTTGTCCATTCCTTGTGGGAAGTAAAAATTGTATAACCACTCTGGAAGTCAATATTTCTCTTCTTCAAAAAATTGGGAATCTATCTACCATATGATCCAGAAGTACTACGCTTAGATATATATTCAAAGGACACTCCATATTTCTACAGGACATGTGATCAACTATGTTTATTTTGCCTTTATTAATAATAGCCAGAAGCTGGATAGCATAGATCTTTCTCTTTTGAAGAACAGATAAAAAAGTGTTACATTGATACAACAGAGTATTACTGAGCTGTTTAAAAATATGATATGAAATGTGCAGGCTAATGAAAGGAACTAGAAAAAAATCATTCAGCATGAGGTAACTCAGACCTCAAAAGACAAATATGCTATGTATTCACTTATAAGTGGATATTAACCATTAAGTAAATGAAAACCAGGGGTAATTTATAGACCTGGAAGATTAGGTAAAGAGCAGGGACACATGGGTCTCCCTGGGAAGGATAAATAAACAATATGATGGAGGGAGACTGACTGCAGGTGGGTCTGGGCAGGGAGGATTCAGGTTTTATTTTCCTGGGTGGGAGGAGGATTGGCTGGAAGGAAAAATTTTTGAGGAGAGATAACTGGATATGAGGAATATTTGGAGTGTAGTGTGGAAGCCTAAGGTGGTAGAAACTAACTGTAATCTATGAAAGTGATCCTAGGAAGGACTTCTAATAATAATATATATGGAATCTCAATTTGTCATCTCTTGTAGTCAGACTAGGTATACAATAGTTGTACTGGGTTGCTGTTTGTGTTGTTGGCTAAGGGGCTTCATGGATATTCCTAAAGAACCTAATTTGATAATAAGACAGATGGTTGCTCTCTGAAAGTGAAAATTAAACTATAATGTTAAGCTAAACACAAAAATCTACTCAAAGTAAATTTAAATTTCTTGATACTCATTCCAACTATGATGTCTTGGATATTATTTAAAAAACACAGATGATAGGAACAAACTCTAAGAGTACTAGGTCAAATTATGACATATAAAGAAAAAATAACCTGAAAGATCAGCCTATAGTTTAAGAGAAAATACTTATGATCCATATTATATGAGAGAATAGTAAAAACAGTGAAGAATTCAAATAAATTAGTTGCAGTAAAATAATTACCTGAGTATGACAGTTGCAGTAAAATAATTACATGACTGTCACAAAGCATCTAAATATATTATTATAAATGATAAATGTGTAAAGGAAAAGAAACTTGACTACAAGGGCCAAAAAGTCAATGACATATTGCCTCACAACTGTCAGAATAACTATTAAATCAAAATATAAAAATACCAAGTCTTGAGAAAGATACAGAGGGAGTCACCCGAATATATCATTTATGGAAATGTAAACTTGTATAGCTGTTGTGGAAAAGAGCACTGAGGTAAATATAGTCCTGGCGTCTCTACTGACTACATAAGAGGTTAGGGTGATAGCAGCATTTTCTGAAGACATGGACACTTAAGCTCATGGCATAGTAGCTCATGGTCAAATGGATACAGTTTAGAAATACCAGGCCTCTAAGAAGGCCTGTTAGATATTTTCTTGATTACATTCCCTGAGGTGGGAGGACCTGCCTCTGATTGACACTATTCACCAGTGTCATGATCCATCATTTCATAGTTCAGACATCCTGGACCATGTTAAGAGGAGAGAATGAATGTGAGATGAGCACTAACACACATAGTTGTTATCCTTTTCTGACTGTGGGCATAATATAACAAGTTGCTTCAAGCTCCTGAAGCCTTGACTTCCATGACATTATGGACTGTACATGGAGCTATATGCTAAAATAAATACTATTTCCTTTAAGTTGTGTTTGTTGAAATATTTTTGTCACGACAACAGAGAAACAAATGTAGTAAATAGTCAAGATAAGGAAACAACCAAAGTACCGCTGATCAACTAATGTGGTGTTCTTTTCAAAGATAGTGGCTCAATTGCTCTCTCACACACAGCTTACATTGTGCATATGTAAATCACATGTGTATGTTATATGTAATATAATATTGTTGAAGCATCAAAGGAAGGAAACTTCTATTTGGGATCAAATGGGTAAATCTCTAATAAATTCCATTAAGTGGAATCAGATGGATACAGAAAAAAATAGCTATAGATTTTCAGTTTGTTGTAAATTAACAAAATATATAAAAAGAAAAACAATAATATTGATTACTAGGTGCAGAGAAGTTGATAACTGTGGAAATTTATACCAAACAATTAACTTTTGCAGTTACATATGATGACTGTTGTAAGGCATTTCTTGAGAAGGCATGAGCAAGTATATTTACCCTCCACAGAACTCTCACAAAAATCATAGAAAATTCCATCCAAGTCAATCCTTGTCAAATAAACAGGCAGGCAAAATCTTTGGAAAATTCTTACACAGTATTAGCATCACATTCTGTATTGTACTTTTGCTTTTAGGAAAGTTCTCTTTTCATATCCATTTTGGGTGTTTACAATTTTCTTTTTATAAGAGATTTACATCTTAATTAAACCCATGTTCTAATTTAAGAGACCTTATTCCTGTTCATTCTGTGGAGCTTTGATCATAGACACTCCTTTAGATTTTGGGAGGAAGACATTCCTTTCAAGACAGAGGAATGCAGTAAGGGTAAGGCATAAAACCATGACCACATATTTTAGTTTCCTGTGGAAACAGAGCAAATATATTTTCAAAAATTAACTGAAAACAGTTTATCTTACAAGAAACTGTGCATTGATGCTTGAGAGGTTGGTGTTTGAGAAGTTTGTTTGCAAAGAATTCTCGTTTTTTTTTCAAAAATTGTTATTTAAAAAATGAGGCAAATATGACTTAACTAATATCCACAATGCCTAAAACACAGAACCTAAAATATTCATAATTATTATTCCAGGTGCAAACACATTAACAATTTTCATTAGTAGGATATGAAATACTTGTTTTGATATTAATGTTGGCACAATTAATCAAAATTCTGGCTCACTCCAGTTGTAGTACAGCAAATAATACCCCTTCTTTTCCTAGTATCATTCTTTCCTCTACCTGTTCCCTGCAACTAAAATTTCCCCTGGAAAAAATACAGATAATCAGAGTATAGTATAGAAGACAGGAAAAATGTATTTGAGTCAGAGTGAACAGTTAATAAAAGGAAAAATAACTGCCTGAGTTACTGTTACAGGGTAGAGTGTATCCTGGCCAGAAAGATCATGGTGCTAATTTACATTTTAGGCAGGTGTTCCATTATTTCTAAACTCAATATTAAAGAGTTAGCTTTCATTGGAGGTTGTTCTCCTGTTGTAGGTTGTTTGAAAGGCTGTTTTGGAGTGATTCTTCTCTGAGAGGATGGGGAAGTGGTATAGAAAGTTACCTGCTATGTAGCAACTGTATTACGTTCATAAACTAATCAATTAAGCATCTGAGCAATTCACAGTGGCACATATCCTTTTAGAGACAGAAATATAATAAATCCCTTTCCAATTCTCAGAACAGTAATTATATACTTCTAGTTGTGGTTCCTGATTTTTAAAGCTGTTAAGCACAAAGGAGTGGTTCAGTCATACTATTCTTCAAAATTTTCTGGGTCAACAGTGGCTATGATAATGGACAGGAAAAACAAAATATTGTTCATAAGTATAAATGAAATCAGTGTTCATGTTTAAAGACTAGACAGAGTTCAAAGAATGAGACTTGAACTACCATTCATGTAAAATGAAGGAACCTATAATATCCTTTATTTTTTAAGATTTATTTATTGTTATATGTAAGTACACTGTAGCTGTCTTCAGACACACGAGAAGAGAGCATCTGATCTCATTACAGATGGTTGTGAGCCACCATGTGGTTGCTGGGATTTAAACTCAGGACCTTTTAAAGAGCAGTCAGTGCTCTTAACTGCTGAGCCATCTGACTAGCCCCAATATTTTTTAAAATAAATTAATTTCAATACTATTGGCTCTGCTTCAGTGGGCTCTTTTAATCAACTTCTCTTCATAACCCTTCCAGTGATGCACTTCATGATGTGTCTGTAGCAATATTTCCTGTGGGACAACTGTGTCTTAATATTTTAGCAACAGCACACCATGTAATTATCTGTAAATAATTTAGCATGTATTTCATTCATGTGGAAATGATCCAATTAGCCAAAGTGAGGTAAAAGGAAAACTTCCTGAGAAATATTAAGCTTTCACACCATAGTTTTATTTCTTACTATTTTAGTTCTATTATATGATATAATTAATGTATTTTCTATTTCAAATGATTGGATATGCTTATTCACCTAGTTTGAAGATATTAGTACTCATTCATTCTTTATACATATGACTGTTTATCTGTAAAAGGGCTCCTTAGGATTTCTATAATTCTAAGGAATTCTCCAATATGTTAATTGGCTCACTCCATTTTTTCCCACAGAATTTGCCCTAGAGAACATTCATCATGAACATGTATTTCCTATTTTTTACTAGAGTAATGATGAAGGTGAAAAGGATATCTAAAATTTTAGAATACTTAGTGCTCATTTACAGTAATATTTAGCTGGAAAAATCATGGCTTTTACTGACAAGATAGAAATGAGTTTAGAAATGTACATACTTTGATTTCTGTCACACTATAGATGCTCTAGCTGTATATAATTCAAAACTAACCAAAGGCAAATGAGCTTTTACCTTTTTTTTTCTCTGACTTATCAGTTTGACACTGATAGATTAAATAAATTCAGTTCTTAAAAACCACTTTATCCCTAAGATGTTTGATTGTCTACGATAAGAGAAATTCAGTGCCTATTTCTAAGCTGTACTTATCCTTACGGATTCAATTGAGTAGCACACAAACAAAACTATCATCAAGAATAGCCATCCATTTCAAAGTGAGATTGATTGCACAGCCTTCAGCAAGGCTCCAGCTCATTTATATACTTACCACCATGCTCAGCACTTTCACCTGTCAGAACATGCCTCTTGATGTGCCAGCTCATGGTCTCTGACTTTAGGAACGATTTTCTCCAGGTGAAAAACTTTAAAGCCACTGTAAACTACAAAGTAAGTTTGGACTCAATAGATGAAACTGTACAGGTGTTTAGTAATAGTTTATTAAAATTGTCACTACTGTCAGTGTTGAAGGTCATATAAAGATGATTGTTAACAAAACTCACATGTTTCTCACCTAATAGACTGGCCGTGTAACGATTTGTATATAAATGGATTTTCTTTGAATTCTAATTACACCTTGTTAATTGTTTTGAAAATTAAGAAATAGGAAAATGTCCTATGAAGAAATTTAGGAAGAAATGGCAATTTAGTTGAATGATTAAGTGAACTTTTTATCTCTCAAATACAAAGTTTTCTTTTTTTATTATGTTATTTTTATTGGTATTTTCTTTATTTATATTTCAAATGTTATCTCCTTTCCAGAAACCCCCTATTCCATCCTCCCTCCCCCTGCTTCTATGAGGGTGTTCCTCCACCCACCCCACTCCCACCTCCCTGCACTCAATTCACCTACTCCGGGGCATCTATCAAGCCTTCATAGGACCAAGAACCTCTCCTCCCATTGATGCCTGACAAGGCTACATATGCATCTGGAGCCATGGGTCCCTCCATGTGTACCCTTGGTTGATGGCTTAGTCCCTGGGAGCTCTGGGGGGTCTGGTTGGTTGATACTGTTGTTCTTCCTGTTAGTTTGCAATAGTAACTTAGTATGTTTTGATCATATTTTTTTCTGTTGAGTTGTAAGATATTTAATGTATTTTAGACTGAAGTATTCATATCCAGGTCTTTCTTACAGGTCACTAAATGAAGACATAAAACCATATATACCCTCACCAAAATCACCTATAAATTAATATTTATAGTTCTGTTTTCTCTTTTTACATTTGTTATTTGCACTTCACTCTTATATGTTTTAATTTCTTTTCTCTTACTATAAGAACATATTATACATGCATATAGATAAAATTCTATAACCTAGTTTATAGGCTTCCATTCAGGTCCTCTATATATCTTGGTATGTGCCAATTTGAATAACTAGAAAGACAAATGGAAAATGAATTGTAAGCCTGTGGATACATCTGAAAGGTATTTTCAGCAGAAATTGGAATTTGAATTTGTTGATCCAGAAAAATTTTATTCACCATTCTGCCTGTCCCAAGACACTGAACAGAACAACAATGTAAAGGAGAAAAATGGGCTCACTTTTCTTCATCTGAAACTTCCTATTTATCTCTGCATTCCATCAATGGAGTTCTGGATATCTAAGTGCCACACTTAGTCAAGCACTTACCTATGGTCATCAAGACCTTGGCTTTGAACAGGAATATATTTGTTTCTTTGGTTCTGGGCCTTTGATTTCTTACTGAACTGTCCAAGAATTTAAAAATTTAAATCTATCTATCTATCTATCTATCTATCTATCTATCTATCTATCTATCATCTATCTATCATTTGTGATTTATCTACCTGAATATGCATTAAATGTATTTTTCTGGAGAAGTGTAACTAATATGGATTTTTTTATTGCATAATTTCTTTATTTACATTACACATATTATTATTCTTCCTCAGAAACCCCCAATACCATCCCCTTCCCTCTGCTTCAATGAAGGTGTTCCCTGACCCTCCAACACATTCCTTCCTCCACTCCCTAACATCCCTCTACACTGGGGCACCCAGCCTTCACAGGACCAAGGGCATCTCCTCCCATTGCTGCACAAAACCAGCCAGTACTATATATATATATATATATATATATATATATATATATATATATATATATATATATGTTAAACATGCTTTGAACTGCATAGAGATATATTTTTCACTATTTGTTGCTTACTGAAATGAATGATAGATTTCTCCAAGTTGCTTTTATGAATCAATTACATAAACATCTTACATCCATTTTTAAAACCTCATTTTGTGATGGTTTCCTATAATATTTCAGTATTAAAACAAACTTGTATATCTATTAAGTGAATTTTGTCATGATAATTTTGAATGAAAACATTTTCGAATGAATGTTAGATGGCTATGAAGGATTTTCAAATGTCCATTAAATATATAAAGTTCAACAGTTTCAGAGAAAAGGATCATACAATTGATAGTACATTTATTTATTTATTTATTTATTTATTTATTTATTTATTTATTTTCTTTCATCAAGAAAAACATTTACCTTTGTGTCATGTTATCACAATTGAAGAATTACATCTGATTGTTGAAAAGGCTAGTAATCCAATCAGAGAGCAATCTGGAAAATTTTCACTACTTTCAGAAGAGAAGCTGTTTTTTAATTTTAGTTTAAGGTAAGTATATCATCTTCTGACAAGTGACTTTTTGTATCACATACATAAATTCAATTGGCCTTGATAAGTATGACAAATATGTAAGTTTAGACAAATGACATTTGGACTTTACTTTTTAAAATGAAGTCTCAAACAAAGTTTAGTATAGCTAGATTATAATAAGGCATGGCTAAAACAAACCACTGAAAGTAAAATTTTGCATATATAGACACACTGACACATACACACAGATAACTCAGGGGACTTTTTTTTTTACATGTACAGAAGAGCTGACTTTATTTATGTCAAGCTCAAAGACTAGAAAAACAAACTTGTGGAATCATAAGTCAACATTTTAACTATATGAGGTAAATAATAAATGGAATGGAGCATAAAGTTGTCCTCATGAAGAGGTCTGTTTTCTGAGGTGGATGCAACTTGATGGGCTGCAAACTTGCAATTTTGGAGACTATGCTTAATTTTCTGTTTCCCAGAACTGGAATAAGTAAAAAAAAAAAAAAAAAGAAAGAAAGAAAGAAAGAAAGAAAGAAAGAAAGAAAGAAAGAAAGAAGAAACAAGTTTATTGACCTGTGTGAGCACATCCCAGAGAACTTAAGGGTTTTGCACATTCTGTTTGCTGTATTTCAATTAAAACGTTGAGTAAAAATAAAGAAATCTTGATCCCAGTTTCTACATCACTTTTCTCTCTATTTCTTGTGTAAGTGAGGAGCACAAGCTCCTGAAAAGGACTACAATCTCATAGTTTATCTATCCTTTTTTTCACCTTAGCCAGTTTCAATCAGGCTTTTGTCTTGACATTCATCACCCCAAAAGGATGGTGCTGTGCTGTCTTGGACCCTAGTGATGAAGCACTGCTGAGCCTAGTTGACATCTCTCAGTATTCACTTGAGTCTAGGTAGTTGCACCTCACCCTCACTCTCCCATTGACTCTATGAATGTTCAGGTTTTCTCTGAGCCCAAGAAACCACACTTGTTCACTGGCAATTTTTCATACTTTCTGAATGATTCCTCAACATATCCCCAACTTCTTAATTTTGGAATGTCTACCCCAATCTTGGTCGTCTTTGCTCATAGTTTAAACTCAACTTTCCTGATGAAATGTAATGTATGTTTTGATAACCCTGAAATATAAACTCGCCAACCCAGAGCCTTTTATTTGAGCACATGCACATGTTTACAATCCCCTGTTAGTGTCACTGTTTGGGTGTCTAACAGAAATCTCTGTATTGCATCTTACAAACCTAATTCATAATGGGAGGATTAAGTTAGCCAGAACCAGGCTTGATAAGCAACTTGATGGGCCGTAAACTGGCAATTTGGGAGACTATGCCTAATTTTCTGTTTCCCAGAACTTGAAAAATTAACAACAACAAAAAGTTTATTCCAGGAAAAACCACCCTCATGGTCAGCCAGCCGGAAAGCTGTCCCCCCACCTAGCCTGAGCCAACCTCGCAGGCATCCAATCAGTAATTGTAGAAGATGCTCCACCACCTAACTTTAGCCTAGCTATAGTCCAAGTCCCCCTAGTCCCCCAGAACCTTAGTCAAACACAAAGGCACCCATACTCCTGGAGATAGAAACAACCAATTAAGGGAAGGAAAGGTAAAAGTCATCAACTGTTACCCTAACCAGTTTTATTTTATTTTTCTTATTGTTTTGTTTCTGGAAGGTATTTCCTTATTATCTATATTCTTTGTTTTTATTGAATATTTTCTTTCTTTATATTTCAAATGTCGCGCTTACACATGTGTTTAGAACTTAGAGCATTAGATATAAGATAATGGCATCCACAGAAGGTACTGAGTTTGCTTAAATCTGAGCATTTTTTTTTCATTTTCTAAGTTTTTTTTTATTTACATTCCAAATCATTTCCCCTTTTCCGTTTCCTCCCTCCCCAAAAGTCCCATAAGCCCCCTTCACTCCCTCGGTTCCCCATTCAACCCTGTCTTGCTTCTCTATCCTGGCATTTCCCTACATCCAGTCTTTCCAGGACCAGGGGTCTCTCCGTCCATCTTCTTGGAAATCTATTGATATGCGAATTGTGTCTAGGGTATTCTGAGATTCTGGGTTAATCTCCCCTTATCAGTGACTGCATACCATGTGTGTTCTTTTATGATTGGGTTACCGCACTAAGGATGCTATTTTCCAGTTCTGACCATTTGCCTAGGAATTTCGTGAATTCATTGTTTTTAATTGCAGAGTAGTATTCCATTGTATAAATATACCACATCTTCTGAATCCATTTCTCCATTGAGCGACATCTGGGTTCTTTCCAGCTTCTGGCTATTATAAATAAGGCTGTTACGAACATAGTGGAGCATGTGTCCTTATGGCATACAGGTAAAGCCTCTGGGTATATGCCCAGGAGTGGTATAACAGGATCCTCCAGGAGTGTCATGCAAAGTTTTCTGAGGAACCGCCAGACTGCTTTTCAGAGTGGTTGTACCAGCTTGCAATCCCACCAGCAGTGGAGGAATGTTATTTTAATTTCCTGGGCATCTTTCTGACCTTTGCATTTACCCTGCCTCAAACACACCAGCTTTGGGTCTACTACTCTGTTAACTTCGGAGTTGTTATGGTCACTGTTCAAACTTTTTGGTTTTATTTCGGGGCTATATTCTACTCGTGTATTTGTGGTTCTATTTTGCTCATTTAGTTGTTTGTTTGTTTTTTTTTTCAATCCCTAGACAGGTTTAATTATCCCCCTTTCTCTCATTGATTTCCTTAGATCATTTACCAAAATAATAACTTATCTGTACGAATAAGCACAGAGTTATAATTTCCCAAGTAAGTCTACACTCTGCCTTGGCCTATTCTCTATTAAACTTAGACATTCTCGCCAACACCTGTTTTCTCCTGTGTTTTTGATCTTAGCCATTCTGACTGGTGTGAGGTGAAATCTCAGGGTTGTTTTGATTTGCATTTCCCTAATGACTAAGGATGATGAACATCTCTTTAGGTGCTTCTCAGCCATTAGATATTCTTCAGGTGAGCACTCTTTGTTCAGCTCTGTACCCCATTTTTAATAGGGTTACCTATGCTCTAAGATCAAGAATTGACAAATGGGACCTCATAAAATTACAAAGTTTCTGTATGGCAAAGAACACTGTCAAAAGGACAAAGCAGCAACCAACAAACTGGGAAATGATCTTTACCAACCCTACATCAGACAGAGGGCTAATATCCAATATATACAAAGAACTCAAATCTGAGCATGTTTGTAAGGGCAGAAATCTGCATTGGCAATCACAAGGCAGCCCTTACCTACATCAGAACTTTTGCTGGCATCATTCCCTTTGATTTTCAGAAGCGTTTAAAGAAATAAAAATGCCAATTTTATGTAACTCGTACAGTTTTTGAAGACTGACAGCGTGCAGACAAATCGAATTTACCAGTGTTTCTGTTCGTTTGGAAGCTTCTCTTGGGGATAGTGTCTATCAGTTGCTTTCTTTCTCTCCACTTCTTCAGTGAATTTCCTGGGCATCTTTCTTTTTTTTTTATTATTTATTTCATTTTAATTTTTAATTTACATTCCAAATCATTTCCCCTTTCCTGTTTCCTCCCTCCCCGAAAGTCCCATAAGCCCCCTTCCCTCCCTCTTTTCTCCATTCAACCCCCTCTCCTTACTCTGTCCTGGCGTTCCCCTACATCCAGTCTTTCCAGGACCAGGGGTCTCTCCTTCCATCTTCTTAGAAATCTATTGATATGCGGATTGTGTCTAGGGTATTCCGAGATTCTGGGTCAATATCCCCTTATCAGTGACTGCATACCATGTGTGTTCTTTTGTGATTGGGTTACCTCACTAAGGATGATATTTTCAAGATCTGACCATTTGCCTAGGAATTTGGTGAATTCATTGTTTTTAATTGCAGAGTAGTATTCCATTGTGTAGATATACCACATCTTCTGAATCCATTCCTCCGTTGAGGGACATCTGGGTTCTTTCCAGCTTCTGGCTATTATAAATAAGGCTGCTATGAACATAGTGGAGCATGTGTCCTTATTGCATGCAGGTAAAGCCTCTGGGTATATGCCCAGGAGTGGTATAGCCGGATCCTCCGGGAGTGTCATGCCCAGTTTTCTGAGGAACCGCCAGACTGCTTTCCAGAGTGGTTGTACCAGCTTGCAATTCACCAGCAGTGGAGGAGTGTTCCTCTTTCTCCACATTCTCGCCAACAACTCCTGTCTCGTGTGTTTTTGATCTTAGCCATCCTGACTGGTGTGACCCAGAAATGAATCCACACTCCTATGGTCACTTGATCTTTGACAAAGGAGCTAAAACCATCCAGTGGAAAAAAGATAGCCTTTTCAACAAATGGTGCTGGCTCAGCTGGAGGTCAACATGAAGAAGAATGCAAATTGCCCCATTCTTATCTCCTTGCACTAAGCTCAATTCTAAGTGGATCAAAGATCTCCACATAAAACCAGACACACTGAAACTAATAGAAGGGAAACTAGGGAAGAACCTTGAACATATGGGCACAGGGGAGAATTTCCTGAACAGAACTCCAATAGCTTATGCTCTAAGATCAAGAATAGACAAATGGGACCTCATTAAATTACAAAGTTTTTGCAAGGCAAAAGACACTGTCAAAAAGACAAAGCAGCAACCAACTAACTGGGAAATGATCTTTACCAACCTTACATCCGACAGAGGGCTAATATCCAATATATACAAAGAACTCAAGAAGTTAAACTCTAGAGAGGCAAGTAACCCTATTAAAAAATGGGGTACAGAGCTAAACAAAGAGTTCTCACCTGAAGAATATCTAATGGCTGAGAAGCACCTAAAGAGATGTTCATCATCCTTAGTCATTAGGGAAATGCAAATCAAAACAACCCTGAGATTCCATCTCACACCAGTCAGGATGGCTAAGATCAAAAACACAGGAGACAGCAGTTGTTGGCAAGGATGTGGAGAAAGTGGAACACTCCTCCACTGCTGGTGGAATTGCAAGCTGGTACAACCACTCTGGAAAGCAGTCTGGTGGTTCCTCAGAAAACTGGGCATGACACTCCCGGAGGATCGGCTATACCACTCCTGGGCATATACCCAGAGGCTTTACCTGCATGCAATAAGGACACATGCTCCACTATGTTCATAGCAGCCTTATTCATAATAGCCAGAAGCTGGAAAGAACCCAGATGTCCCTCAACGGAGGAATGGATTCAGAAGATGTGGTATATCTACACAATGGAATACTACTCTGCAATTAAAAACAATGAATTCACGAAATTCCTAGGCAAATGGTCAGATCTTGAAAATATCATCCTTAGTGAGGTAACCCAATCACAAAAGAACACACATGGTATGCAGTCACTGATAAGGGGATATTGACCCAGAATCTCGGAATACCCTAGACACAATCCGCATATCAATAGATTTCTAAGAAGATGGAAGGAGAGACCCCTGGTCCTGGAAAGACTGGATGTAGGGGAACGCCAGGACAGAGTAAGGAGAGGGGGTTGAATGGAGAAAAGAGGGAGGGAAGGGGGCTTATGGGACTTTCGGGGAGGGAGGAAACAGGAAAGGGGAAATGATTTGGAATGTAAATTAAAAAAATAAAAAAAAAAAGAATACAATCTTTTCCCAGCACTTAAGAGAAGCTACAAAGTTGAATTAACAGCAATTATTAAGACACCATGCACAAGATGTGTGCAAGTTCAAACTTGATAAAATCCCAAATTAGAAAGGGGAGTTGGACATGAAGTCTCATGTCTCTCTGAGAGCTCTTGGTAATTGATCGCTGCTGGAAAAGAGAGAGTCAGATCTTTTTAAGGGTGTGAGCAAGCTCTGGTAAAAGCCATATGTTCATGAAGGTAGAAGGAGTGCAAATTGGATTTTATTGGTTCAAAGCAAATAAAGAGTGCATCAAACAGGGAGGGTAGGAACGTGGGTATGTATGTGGGATGAGTTGGAGTGGGAATTGTATGTGAACAAAATTCACCATATGAAAATTTCAAACAACTAATAAGAAAATACAACAAGTAAGTAACTGAATCATGAACATACATTTATAGTTACCAGCCAGTTCACTCCATGGACCACAGTTGTAGTGCTCAGAGTTGTTTCTAGGATATATTCACCTGAACAGCCTATGATTCTTCAGAATGTGAATGTGAAGTAATCTGAAAATACTTCACACAATGCAAGTAACATTGACCATGTATATAAGAAAAACTTAATATAAGAAGCCATAAAGTGAGTAATATTTTTGAATAATCCTTTTGATCTTCTACATGATATAAGAAAGAGCTTATACTATTTTAAAAAAGACCACAATTGAAATACAGTTAAAAATTATTCCAATGAAAACATGTCTAGAACACAGTAAAAATAGAATATTCTTTTAAAGAATTAAGAAAAATTATATATAAATATATATGTATATATAGACATATAAAACTTAGCTTCTGTAATTTCTTAACACTATCATTAACTGTTATTTTTCCTTAATATGAATATGACTAAAAAGAGAAAAAATTGTCAGATTAAATTTTTATGAATTCAGAAACATATCACTGTGAATTTAATTATAGTATTTTTTATATTATAATAATATATTATATATTTTATTTTTGAAAAGACAATGTTTTAAAAAACTAAACTGGTATACTTCTTGTTATCTGTATGATATATATGAGATATGAATATATCATAAACATTCATTATTCTCAGGGCCAAGCCAGGTCCCAACCAAGACTTCACACATGCCAAGAAAACTCTGTCATTGAGATGCTGCCCATAGACCAATAGGCTCAATTTGAAAAAGCTCTATTTTGTGCTTTAAGTAAATATTTGGTTAACCTCATCTCTGAGAATCCTGATATTTACAGAGCAGTTTCCCTGCTGTGAAACTAAGAATCATTATCATAACTGCCTAAGTGTCTTAACTGCTTCTTAATTTCATTTCTGATGGGACCTCTGAATACTTGACAGGAACAGTTAGTAGTAGTAAACTGAAAGAGGAAATAATCCTCTCTTTTAAGTAGATGCAATCATATTGACTGTGGTCATGAATCTTGATAAAATTTGATATTTCATGTTTCTTTTCTTACTGCTTCAATTACAAAGCGTTCATTCCAAATATTTAATAGGCAAATTTTCTGTCTGATGGTGAGAATATATGGATGGTATCATGATGATAAACATTATTATGATTTTTGATTAATGATGGTAGTGCTTCTAAAAAGCAATGTTGATAAGCGCTCTCCAAAATGTATGTATGTATGTATGTATGTATGTATGACACTGTTGTGAATATTCATCATATGTAGTGTGGCAACCATCTCTCATTCAACAAAAATTAAGATTTTAGCAAAGGCACCCTTAAACAATTTGAATAAGATTATAAGCCTTCTCACTTTATGTATATAATTCTGTAATTGAATGCAAACTGTCAACAATCATTTCGGTAGTTTTCTTTACCTAGGATGGAAAAAATTCAGATGATCTGCTTATGGCAGTTTATTTTACTTCAATGAAAGTGCAGTTTTCACAAGAGAAAATAGGGCTCATTGTTCTTTGCCTCACAAAATTAATTGTAGTGTACTTTTAAAAATCTTAAAATACTATTCATTGTGATACTTTTTTGACCATACTGTTGGGGGATCTTTTTCATCCCCTTTAACAGAAAAATCAAAAGGAGAATTTTGACACCTCATGCCCAATTCTTTTCACCTAACAATATAGTCCCGTCCTTTGCTCAGTTTGATTTTTCTTTATTGAATTTTGCTTTCTGTGATGTTCTCATTTTCCTTATTAGAATAAATCAAATTGTTCATGTTCATACACAGCTTTCCCTTTGGGAAAGCAAAATTTTGTTTCCCAAGAGGAAAAATAAAGGTAAAGAAATCTCCTGAGGGAGGATTACTCAGCTACTGTTATTTCCCATCTCCAATTTCCAATTTCCTTTTTTATTTGGAGAGGAAGTTTGACTCATTCCCCAGTGGCAAACTTTCCTTTCCCTGCTGTATAAGTAGGATGAAGACAGGTCATCAATAATAGGTGACTCCTAATGTAAAGTGTAGAGGCTCAGGATTGATATGGCCTGTCATATATGACAGGTCAGAAGAAATACTCTTAGGTTATTACCATGCTTGCAGCTACTGCCTTTTGAAATCACAAAACTATCTTGCAGAATAGAGAATTATTTAGAGAAGCCTATCAGATCATTTAAGTAACATCCAGGTGAGGCTTTCTTGGTGATGATGCTGGAAGTTCTGAGGACCCAGGGATCTATCCCCACAAGGACATGGTGACTGAGCAGCTCACCTGTGGCATTATGTATTGTATTTAGTTCTCCACATGAAGGAGAAGTCTTAAGGTGTACAAGAGCAGTGGAAATCGGGTTTTTGTTCTTTACAAATGGCTGTTGCAGTCTCAACATAGAGATTTGCATGCATTTATTTTCTTTATGTTTCCAAAACTGCTAAAAAGCTGTTTAACTTTTTTCACAATCATTCTGAAAATGAAAAAAAAAAAAAGAAAAAGAAACAAGCTCATTCTGATCTAATTATAACAAGTAACAGAAAACCTAATGAATTGTGGGTTTAAATATCTTTTTTTACTCTCTCTGTGTTTTTTAACCTCACATCTTAAATTCTCTTGAGGTCACCCTGTCAGCATCAGCTCTGTGGCCTGGATTTAGTTGAATCAATCCTAATTGCAATTCTGCACAGGTCTGGTCCTCCGTGGAGATTGCAGATGAATGACAGTGCAGTGGCAGGAAAGATAAATATGCTGGCAAATAAGATCCTGGCTCTCCACAGAGGATGGAATAAATTACTTTACCAATAGAGTGGAGGTAATATGTTGGAGAAAGAAAGTGAAATCGAAGCCAGCTTAATACAAGGTTTGTGGAAGTTTAAAATGAGGCATTTTAAACTTAAGTAAAATACTGATGGTGATTCTTTCTATTTAAAACACATCTCATTGCTCAGTTCCATGAAATTTAATGGCATGCACTAATTCTGTTTATGCATATGACAGCTTGAACAGTTCTAATTCATATGGCATCCTCTGGTAGCTGAAAACCTGGTGGTGAGTGTGGTGCAGCATATTGATTAGTAATTTGATAAATACACAGAATGGCACTCTGATCTTTAGGTGCTTCGTACAAAATGTATTCAAATGACCTTGATTAATTAGAGTGCATAGCTGCAAGGCAGTTCCTTATGAATAAGAACCAGTTTGTCAGTCCAAAGATTTGTGTAAACTAATGAAAGGATATCATGCACAGATACTACAAATCATAGGAGTAGACTTATAATGCACTATCAAGAAAAATCCATTTCATTTCCATTGTGAGAGGAATCATCTTTTTGCTATAAAACTTGTCCAAAAGTTTATACTTACAATGCACTTCACAGATTTTAAATTAGGCCTTGGATAATACGTAATATATATTTTATTAGGGCTATTGTTAGGATTAAATAATTGACCAAGAGTTTAAAAGTAAACCTGGAGTTAATTCATCTTAATGATGAATTCTGCTTAGCATTTACTTATCTCATTACACTTTAGGGGTATATAATGTCCAAAGCTTTAAAATAATATTCTGTTACTAAATGATATATATTTGTTGAAGACTAAGATAGACTGTTAGATGTACTACCATTATATGTTCAAATAAATACCAAAATTATGCTTTGTGAAAATAGTTTAGGTTTTCATGGCATTCACATATAAAATGCTTATGAAGTAGAAATAGAATGATCTAAGTATTTATAGAAATAATATTTCAAAAATTTCTGAAATGACTGTCTTGTTTATGTACTTCTATGACAAGACAACATAATGAGTTCACAGAATGTTATTGTAGTTGCATTGCTCAAATCACGCTTGGCACATGTAATCCTGTCTTTTCTTTGAAATAGAAGCTTCTGGAAACACAAATGAGAAGGTACCATGATATGAAGTGATTGTTTAAATATTCAAAATCTCTGAGTTGAGTTTAATCTCATAAGAATTGTTCCTAACAGCCCTGGATGCACTGCAATTGTACATTGCTCCTACAGGATGGTGATGAGAGGTGGTGAGAACAACATATCTAATGCTGGTATTCAAATGCATTATTCACATGTAAGAAGTCTGCAGGCATGTTTCGAGGTAATATTTTTACCATGCAAAGAGAAGGTATGAATTATATTCTTCAATAATTTAATTTAAAGTTAATATCTATTTGCTTTTATTCATTTTCAAATGACAGCTTCTTTTGATGATCCATTCAGATAATCTCTAAATGAATTTAGGCTATGTCAATACAACCTTCTCTCACTTTCTGAAATCACACTTCTTCTCACGTAGTTGCTTAACAGCTTCAGAGGGCTGCCAGAGACTATTTCAATTTGGTTTTCATTGTGAGAGGTATGATTTTGAAAGAATAGATTTCTAAAAAGAATTTTAAAAGCCTTGAGGAAACGTCCTCTAAGAGGCTGGTATTCTGACTTTCAAGCCCAATACCTATGATTATTGAATATTTTAAATCTAGAGGAAATCTAAAATTTAGCAAGGCTTGAATTATGATAACAAATTATTTTGCATTTAAGAATGCTATTTAGAAGACATGGCTATTACTTCTAAACTTATGCATATATATATATATATATATATATATATATATATA
Source organism: Tokudaia tokunoshimensis (assembly GCA_036184795.1). Lineage (NCBI taxonomy): Eukaryota > Metazoa > Chordata > Mammalia > Rodentia > Muridae > Tokudaia > Tokudaia tokunoshimensis. The sequence continues at coordinate 65,058,017 of BTHU01000012.1, read as the reverse complement.
TATATATATATACATGTGTACATATATGATGTTTTATACGAACTTAAAATTAAAAGGTAGCTAATAATACTAACATTAATGATATTTACATTAATGCTATTCAACTCTTTAAAAATGAAGTTAAAATTTTCTGAAAATTAGAGAAATGGAAAATGTATAATATTGGGCAAGGTCACACAGCCTTTGAAATAAAAACATCTCCATTTTATCATTATGTGCAGAATCTAACAAATGATATATGTGTATATTTAAGGAATTGTACATGTGGGTATGTTATAATGTGATAAAAAGGCAACAAGAAAGCCTAAATACAAGGTATGAGGAAGGACTGAATTCAGGTGATGGATATAATTTTTCAAAATGTATATAGGGCTAGTTGTTTACTTGCTGAAATTTTGCTATTGATCTTTTGGGTTTGGGGTGAATGAGTACAAAAGACGTATTTGGTACTAAAAATGTGAAATTTATTCTGACTGTACAACCCCTGTCTTGAGAGCCTGTTCTAACTGTAGAGAAGTCAACTGAGTTTCACAGAATTGGGTCTGGTTAATTTTGGTTTGTGGTATTTTTATTTACTTGAAATTTTCCTTACTAAAGTTTACAAATATATTAAGGTCAGATATAATGCCTAGGTCCCCTGTCATGCTTTCAACTTTAACACATAAGACATGTAAGACTTATCCTGGGCTAGAGAGATGGCCCAGGAGTTAAGAACACTGACTGCTCTTCCAGAGTTCCTAAGTTCAATTCTCAGCAACCACATGTTGGCTCACAAGCATCTGTAATGGGATCTGATGCCCTCTTCTGGAGCATCTGAAGAGAACAGTTTACTCACATCCATAAAATAAATAAATCTAAACAGAAAGATTTAAAAAATTTCCAACAAAATTAAAAAAAAAAACAAGGGCTTATCCTAGTTCCATTGTTGTTGTTGTGATAAAATGTTCCAATAAAAGCAACTTTGGGAGAAAGGGTTTATATTCACTGATATGTGTGAAATACGGTCAATATTTTGGAAAAATTCATGATGACAGAAGCTTGAGATAGTCAGGTGCACTACATCCAATGTCAAGAAACAGAGGAATGAAGTAATGAATGCATGCTAGTGCTCAGTTCTCTTCATCCCTTGGTATACAATCCAAGGCATCGGGAATTCTTTCCATCCAATTAACATAATAAAAATAATCTCACACCAAGAGGCCCACAGGGCACCTTAACCTAGACAGTTTATCAATGAAGCTAGCTTCACGGGTGATTCTAGATTGTGTCAAACTGACAAATAAAACTAACCACTACAGGCTAAAATACTTACCTTTTCTTCTTTCTTCCTATTTTTTATTGGATATTTTCTTTACTTACATTTCAATTTTTATCCCCTTTCCTAATTTACCCCTTCCCACATACTCCCTATCCCATTCCCCTCCCCTGCTTCTATGAGGATGTTCTTCCAGCTACCTACCCACTCCTGCCTTCTGCCCTCAATTCCCCTATACTGGGGCATCTATTGAGCCTTCATAGGACTAAGGACCTTTCCTCCCAATGATCCCTGACAAGGCCATCCTCTGCTACATATGCAGCTGGAGCCATGTGTACTTCTAAAATACTTACTTAAAAAGAAAAAAAAAGAAACAAGCAAATGAAAAATTGTGGCTTCCACAGAACTGAAAATGTAAGAAATATAATGCACAGTGATGATAATGGGTTTTACAAAGAAGAAATGAGGTTGACCAGATGGAGAAAGTTACTTAGTAGCTCTATTGAGTGAAAAATAGGTCAGGTTGGAGGTCCCATTTGTAAGAAGCTCTCAAATATCAGTCTTCATTCTTTCCCACATTTCAACTACCTAATTATGCAGAAAATCTTTACCAACTAATGGTTGTACAAAATGAATATTTGTGTGTTTTTGATTACGATATTGAACACTTGTGAGGCCATGTAAATTCTCACAAGAATGATTTCTCATGTATTACAACTGCAACTTTGCTTCCTCCTGAGAGATAGTCAGTACAATGTCTCTGACAATAATAAAATGTTCTACTTGCTTTCTATTTTTTTTAAGTAAAGAGGGTTGAAGATAATACCTCTGACTTTCTGTCCCAAACAGGTTGATTCCTGAAAAAACAGTAACTGAGATAAAGTGTCTAATAGTTTCTCTGAGCAAAGAAGGATTCATGACCCCAAATACATTTGAACATTTCTCATCACAACAGATCCAGGGGATTTTTATCAGTACTGGATGTAAAAAGTACAGAAATAGATTGATCACAAATATGAATTTGCTTATTTTGACTATGGTCTTATCTATTGGGTCCCCTGGACATGTAATTGGCTGAGATTCTACTGTTTGCAGACAATGCATTCTCAGCAGAATTTCTGTTTGTATGCTCATTCTTACTGCTTTGAATTTCACAAAAATTCAGAATTGAGACCATTTCAGGCATACTTTCATTCAGTACAATTTCTCTTAATGACATGAATATTATTCAATGCATACTGCCCCTAAATCTTGGACTATGCTTTATTTTCTTTCCATCTGAACAACCCACTTAACTCCACTACAATCACTCACAAAATCATCCTGTTGAGTGTTCCTTAATCTTCTAGCATTTCCACTCTGCTCTTAATTCTTTCTTTTCGATCTTGTTATTTGTCATCGTTGAAAGAGACTGCAATTGAACCTGTAATTCCTTTCCCCGACTTCAGTCTCAGCAATTCCAAGATCCCTACTAAGCTATAAGGTTATGCTTTTCAAATTTGCATTGTATCATTTTGGTCTCATGTTTCTTAATTACTAACTACTACCACCCATTACTGAGCTACAATTAATTTTAAAGACAAATTCTGCAAATACTGTGCACAAATCATATACTTTTTATTATTCAGTTATTACATTATCTCCTGAACACATTTTGTTTTTGTTTTTTTCTGGCTTTTCATTCTTAGTATTCAGTATATTCAGTTTGCCTCTTATATGTATTTATATTACTCTATTTCCTTCTTACCTTTTGGGCAGAGTTCAAACTCTATCTCCCTTCTATAGATAATCACTGATAAAATTTTAATCATTTCTTTGCATAACCCTTCATCAAATAGATACTCTTAAGTTTTATAGCATTTATGGTATTATATAACTTTGCATATTATAATTATGTCATTTCAAGAAACACTAAACTGGAATGTCTATAATAGCTCTCTCACTGGTCAGCATGACCCCTGTCCTCCCTACCACAGCTTATTCAAATCTCTGCTGTCAATTGATTTTAGAGAATTCACCATGCCAAATAAATCACTTAAAACAATCCTCCAAAGTTCCCATTCTAGCCTACTGTTTGTTCTTACTGTATCTGTAGCCTGCCTCTACCATCTTATTCCCTGACTTGTCTTCATGGACAATAAACTGGTTCATTCCGGTTTTCCTATTCCCAAATCTGAATGCCCGCAGGCATGTCTGTAAAGACCAGACAGATGCAGCTTCATGAAGCCTTCCTAATTGTTTGCAGAGGCCTCTTCTTCATCTGACACACTGTAAATGGTTTCCCTTCTGCCTGCTCTCATTAGCTCAGCTTAGCTCTTATTTCATTTTGATAACTTTTTGAGGATGGCTTCTATTACCTTTTTCTTTTCATGGCAGTAATAACCACTCTTTACCACCTTTGAGGTATGGGATCCTTGAGGGCAGAGCCATTGCCCCTACCCTACTTTCAGTTTCAGCTAGCACTGGGATGTTTAACATACTGCCAGTTTGTATGTACTGAGACTTATCTAGTTTTTATTAGATACTGGCTATAATTGTGATGTGAAAGATACTTCTTACATGTAGGTGTAGAGAAAGTCATTGAAGTTTGAATCTAGTGTTTGTAAAATATATTTATCTTCGTTTATTTTTAAAGTTTCATCCATGGTTAATATAAAGTACAATTAATGTTAACTCTCTACCTACTTAAATAATTGTCTTTTCATATCTTCAAGTGTCATCTGTACATTGATCATATAGTATGTGGATTATCATATCTGAGAACTCCTTTTTCCAGTCTCTACTGATAGTCTTTATACTTTTCTATGTATCTGACATCATTACCTCATACTTTGTGAATTTATTTCTTCAGTAGTTTGAATGTCAATGACCTATAATGCTCGTCTCATTCTTGAACTCTTGACTACATAAAATATGATTTCTTCTTTTTGTGAGAACACTTAACCCACTGATTAAATAAATACCTGGTCCATGTATTAATGGAGAGAAAATTGTAAAACGCATTCATATGGTAGAAAAAATGAAGGTCAGAAACAAAGAGATAACAGTTCTTGAAGAAATGACAATAGTAAATATCCTTGGTAATTGAATATTTTAAAACTTAAATGTTATTTAAATGGGTGCTACCATCTATTACGCTGACATAAAATTTAAAACTCACTCTTCCCAGTAGTTTAAAATGCCCAAGGTATAAACCACCTTTAAGTGCTTCTAGTTCAGAAATATAGAGGCACAAGATAATGGAAAAGATATTTTGCAGAAAGTCTAGTAATAAATCAAAATGTATACTTCTTTTTAGTGATTTAATTAGAGACATTACTAAAAATTTTATGTGCAATGAGACTTTGTACTATTATTTCAAGTAGTGAAATAGAAATTATCTTACATGTATTATCTTTTTCCAGCATAATATTTGTATTTATTATTTGGGAATATTCACAACATGCACCTGGAAACACCCACTTTCCAGTCTTCCCACATCAGCTCCATCAATCCCTGTGACCTCTACACCCAAAAAGGAGAATGAGAAAAGGAGGAGGAGGAGGAGGAAGAAGAAGAAAGAAAAAAGAAAGAAAATAAGGAAGAGAGGAAGGAAGGAAGGAAGGAAGGAAGGAAGGAAGGAAGGAAGGAAGGAAGGAAGGAAGGAAATGTCCGGTTTGCATTGTCCATACATGTACTAGACCTGTCTGTCCTTCAGCGATGACATAGGCATAGACATCAGCACAACCCTAGCCTCAGCAGGGCCACAGAACTCTAACTTTGCTCTCTACAGTTATTTACTAAAGAGGCGTTTGCTATGCAGCTCAGGCTGATGTTGAATTTATGGCAATTCTCCTGCCTTAGCCTCCCAAGTGTTCAGATTATGGACCCATTTCTGTCTAACTTTCCAGGTTTTGTTACTCGAAACTTTTCTCATTCCTCCTCTATTTCTGTTAGTTTTTATGAGGTACACATTGTTAGGTAGGCTTAATTTTTTTTTTTTTTTGCCTTAGTCCTCTCAAGAGAATTTAAGCTTCTTTACTTGGCTTACAATAGATTGAGAAATCTATTATCATCCTGTTATTCCTCTTAGGAAAACAGATTTTCAGTTATAACTTAAATGTTTTTCTTGTTGGAACTTGGTTTTATGCAAATAAATGTCTTGATATGAAATTCTTTTACCATAGATAATTTGGAATTTCTCAAATTAAATATTTATACTTTCCTAGTTCTGGAAAACTCCCAAGCATAATCTATTTTTTTTCTTTCCTTAAGTTATTAAAAATTTGTAGTAATAGTTTTGCATTGGCTGCCTTGATGTCCTGAAAAATTGAGGAACTGATGTTGTTGCTCAGTGGTAAGACTGTTTGCTTGTCAAACATGAGGCCCTGAGCTCTATTCTCAGTAGAGGCTAAAAGAAATTGTGGTAAAAAGATACATTCATACCATCTATCATTTTAATTAAATGGGCAGTCAGTAACATTATGGACAAACAGGTTATCTAACTCTCCCCATCATTCATTTCTACAACTTTCCTTCATCTTACCAAACTATAACTGCCCTCATTGAACAATGACTGCTTCTTCCTATCATTTGTCTCTGGCAATCACCATTCTACTTCCTGTCTCTGTGAGCATAAAGGCTCTAGGTAATTCATTAGTGTTACTAAACAGCATTTGCAGTTTTGGGACTCAATCATTTCACTTGGCATTCTCTTTTGAGAATATGTAAAAAGTTCCTTCTTTAAAAGGCACATTCGTATTCCATTCCAAATACAACACTATTCTGTCTATTTAACTGGCATGAAACTCTGGGTTGATTCATCTTTTACTTCTTGTGAATAATGAAGCTACACTTATAGGGCTACACTTATCTGCTCCAGTTTCCATCTACAAGGTTTTTTTTTTTTTGGGTGGGGGTAGGTACGTAGAAGAAGAGATATTAGAGGAAATGATATTTTGAAAGGAATGGCCATATTGGTTTTAATAGCATTTCTCTATGTTATATTTCTATTATGGAACATAAGAGGTCTAAATTGTCTACATTCTCAATAGTGCTTAATTTTCTCCCCTAATAGGGTGTGTCTGTATATTGTGTGTATTATATGTATGTATGTATGTATGTATGTATGTATGTATGTATTTACATACTTTCATAGTATGCATATAGCAATCAGAAATCAACTGTAGGAGTCAGTGATTGCCTTCCACTTGGGAGTCCTAGGAATTGGATGCAGATTGACCTTGTTGGCAAGCACCTTACTATGCTAAAGATTCATACTAACTTCAAATTCTGTATAATTTCTTCAGTTAGGTTTTTCATTTTTTTATATTTCTTTGGAGGCAGTCCACCATTTAACTTGCCCACTGAACTTGTACTCAGCCTAAGAGACTGAAGCCCATAGCCCTGCACACCTAGGCAAGCACTCTACCACTAGAGTATATTTCCAGAAGTGTCTTCTTAGTTTTAAGTAAAATCATATAATTTTTCATTTTGCTTTTGCTTTCTTTCACATTTGTCTTGCAGTGTTTAGTAGTCTTATTATTTTGTCATACTTTTAATTAATTTACTATCTTTATATATGCTTATTTAAATTATATAATCATTAATGCATACATTTAAAGTCATAGCAGGTGAGTTTTTCTTCAGTCTATTATGGTTCACTCTTGAATATTTTCTTGTCATCTCTTTTTATTTTGAATTACTATCCTCTAGGACTTTGTAGGAACACTTAGAAATTTGAGTAGCAAACAGACTTTGTTTTTATTTTTCTGAAGAGACTGGGACAAAACTGTCTTGGGATTTCTTGCTTGGGTATTTTGAAGTATAAAAGGAAAAAAGGAACATGGATTCAGGTTTCCTTAATCCATGAAGTTTCATAGGTGCTTAAAAGTTCTAAGAGTGGCATTTTGGAGCATGTGCCAAATGTCATCATCATCTTCATCACCATCATCTCTCTCGGTATATATCCCACTGCATCTTTCTATTTTACTGATTTTTTTCTCACATATTTCCTGAGTAGTTTCACCTCTACCTACTCATTCCAAGTCGCACCTGCTCCCCATCCATCTTGATTCACTCCCTTTCAGCCTTTCATTAGGAAACCACAAGGCTTCTAATGGATAAAAATAAAACAATAAATAATAAGATAAAGCAAAAACTAATACACTGGAATAGGAGAAAAAAACAGAAGGAAGATAACCCAAGAAATGGCACAAGAAACAGATACAGGCACAGAGACCCATTTGTTTGAACACTCGGGAAACTCATTAAAAACATTAAACTGGGTGTTATAATATGTACACAAAGGACCTTTAGGGTAAAAATTGATAAAAGTGTATATAAATAAGATACAATAAAATATAAAATAAAAATAATATTTAAAAGCACTGCTATGCCATTATGAGACAAGAAGCTTCCAATTGTGCACTTCAATTAGGTTACTGTTGGCCATACACTGCTGGGCGTGCTGCCTACCCTGAGGAGTAGTTAGCTTTCATAGAGAGACTCCTTTGGAGAACTGGAAATTTTCATTTGTAAGTGATTATCAATTGGAGAGAGCTCTGGGTCATGGGTGGGCTCATGAGTCTATTTCCTTTTGCTTCTAGGACCCCACTTGAAGGGGAACACGACAGTCCCTGTGCACATGTTACCTCATCTTCTATTAGTTCTTAAGTGTATTGATTCTGCTGAATTAGAGTGCCTTCATGAATATGTGTCCTCTATTCCTTTTGGCTTGTATGCTATTTCTGTGTCATCTTCTCTAGAGTTCCATTAACTATTAAGGGAGGGATTTGATGGAGACATTACATGTATTGGTGATAGTTCAAAGTATCTCATCTGCATGTCTGGCTGTGGGTCTCTGTGTTGATATACTCATAGATCAGTGTCTTTCCCAACTGTATTCAGATAGGAATGTATTCGGATAGGAATACATTAATTTCAGTTTATTTTTTCTTAAGAACTTTATTTTTGTTCCCCTAGGTTCTGAGTTATCTAGTCTCAGGTTCTTGGTCACCCAAGTGGTGTAGGCTATGGATTACTTCCACAAGTTTTGTGCCATCATTGTACTAGAGTATCTTGCAAGGAGGACACCATTGTAGATGAAAGGGTTTGGTAGCTGTGCTGGTGTTTACATTTGTCTTTTGGTAATGTGCAGAGTGCCTTCCTGTACCAGGAACACTAGGCTCTAGGGGTAAAATGATTACATTCTATATTCGTCTTTCTGTGACTGGGCTAGCTTAGTATGATTTTTTTTCTAGTTCCATCAATTTCACACAGGAAATCAATTAACAGTGTATGTGAAATCCTGATTTAATTTTCTTTTTTCTTTCATAATTTATTTTTTTATTCACATTACATCCCAAGAGCAGAGGCACTTCTTCTCCTCCCAGTCATGCCCTTTCAAATCCCTCTCCCCTCAGAGAAGGGAAAGACCTCCTGGGGTATCTAACACCAGCAGGACTAGGCATCTTCTCCCCCACTGAGACCCAACCAGGCTGCCCAGGTAGGGAAAGAACATCTAATGACAGGCAACAGAGTTAGGGACAGCTCTCTTTCCAATGGTTAGGGGATCATCCACATGAAGACTAAGCTGCACATCTGCTACAAATTTTGGGGGACTTAGAACCAGCCTCTGCATTCTCTTTGGTCATTTCATATCACCTGCTGGTAGAATTCTCAGTTAGGGTCACCCTCATAGTATCCCTGTAGCTTCCCCCATCCCAGGTCTCAGAAGGGTCTTGATACTGCCCCCCCACACCTAATTCCATTTTCACTCTCAGTCCTCATTTGTTCCTCTCTCCCAAAACCTCAACCCATTCCCCATACACCTTCTCACCCTCTCTTCCCCTCAATTCCCTCTGTCCATCTTTGATGACTATTTTGTCTCCTCTTCTGAGTGAGATTCACTGCTCTTTCATTATTACCCAATTTCATTGGGTCTGTGGATTATAGCATGATTTTTCTGCACTTTATGGCTAATGTCCAATTATAAGTGAGTACATAACGTTTGTGTCTTTCTGGATTTATGTTACTTCATTCCGGATGATGCTATCAGTTCCAACCATTTGCCAGTAAGTTTCATGTTGTATTTGTTTTTATTAGCTGAATAGTATTACATTGTGTCTGTGTACCACATTTTCTTTATCCATTTTTCAGTTGAGGGACATCTAGATTTATTCTGGTTTCTGGCTATTGGAATCAAGCTGCTATGAACATAGTTGAACAACTATCTCTATGGTATAGTGGGGCATCTTTTGGTTATTTGCCCAGGAGTGGTATAGCATCTTGAGGTAGAATTATTCTCAATTTTATGAGAAATTGCCAAATTGATTTTCAAAGTGGTTGTGCATGTTTGGACTCTCATCAGCAGTGGAGGCAAGTTCACCTTGCTAAACAACATGTGCTGTCACTTGGGTATTAAAACTTTACCATTCTGATTGGTATAAGGTGGCATCTCTGAGTAGTTTTGATTTTCATTTTTTTGACAACTAAGGTTGTTGAACATTTCTTCAGATGTCTCTGTACCATTCAAGATTTCTCTGCTAAGAATTTTCTGATTAAGTTTGAACACCACTTTTTAGATGTTTTTTTCTTTTTTTTTTTTTTTTTGGTTTTTCGAGGCAGGGTTTCTCTGTGTAGCCCCGGCTGTCCTGGAACTCACTTTGTAGACCAGGCTGACCTCGAACTCAGAAATCCTCCTGCCTCTGCCTCCCAAGTGCTGGGATTAAAGGCGTGCGCCACCACCGCCCAGCTGAACACCACTTTTTAATTTAGCAATACTCCATTTTGTAAATGTCCCATATATATATATATATATATATATATATATATATATATATATATATATATATATATATTTAATTATCTTTAGTCTTCTTTTACAATCCAGTCATTATCCACCTCCCATTCTGCCCTCCGAGAGTTCCTCATCCCATTCCTCCTCCCCTATCTCCAAGAGGATGTCACCATCCACTCCACATCTCCCCATACCCTGTCAGGTCTCCCCATTTCCCGAGGTCTCAAGTCTTTCAAAGGTTAGGTATATCTTCTCTTACTGAGGCCAGATCAGGCAGTCCTCTGCTGTGTATGTGTCAGGGGCCTCGAACCAGCTAGTGAATGCTGCTTGGTTGGTGGCTCAGTGTCTGAGAATTCCCAGGGGTCTGGGTTAGTTGAGACTGCTGATCTTCCTATGGGGTTGCCCTCCTCCATAGCTTCTTCCAGTCTTTCCCTAATTCAGCCACAGGAATCCCTGGCTTCTGTCCGTTGGTTGGGTATAAGTATCTGCTTCTGTCTCATTTGGAGACATGTTTGTCCTCTCAGAGGGTACCCATGCTAAGCTCCTGTCTAGAAGTATATCATAGCATCAGTAATAGTGTCAGGCCTTGGAGCTTCCCTTTGAGATGGGTCCCAATTTGGGCTGGTCATTGGACCTCCTTTCCCTCAGACTCCTTTGCATTTTTGTCCCTGCAGTTTTAGACAGAAACAATTCTGGTTCAGAGTTTTTGATTGTGGGATGGCAACCCCAACCATTGACTTGATGCATTGTCTTTCTGAAGTTTCTGGGGAATTGCCCACAAGCGGGTTCTCCATGGATGAAGAGCTGAAGAATGAAACGATGGGGGTCTAGAGAAAAAGAACACACAGAGACATTAGTGCATGGTCGTACAAAATCTCTTTTTTCTTTGGCGATAAGAGCGACAAAATATGCGCTGTGGGTGTGACCCTCCCTCCCAGGTTTGAAGAGTCTTTTCAGCTCTTCTCAGCAGGCTCTGGGCGCCACTGTTCCTCAGGGAAGTTGACCCCAGTCTGTTGCTCTGCCAGAGGCTGAGGTGTGACAAAAGGCTTGTTCCCGGAGTTCTGCCAGCTCCACCAGGTGGGGTAGGTGTGGCTGGAATTCCTTAGCTTGGAGTGCCACGAAGTGGGTAAAAAATGCAGGCAGCTGAATTATGGCTATAAGGCTATATGGCACTTCAGTGACTCTCTACATCTTTCTACTGGAGGTGGATTCTACAAGTTCCCTTTCCCCACTCTTGAGCATTTCATCTAAGGTCCCTCCCTTGGAGTCTTGAGATTGTCTCACTTCCCAGGTCTCTGGTACATTTTAGAAGGTTTCCGCACCTCCTGTGGATGCATATTTCCATTCATTCTGCTGGTCCTCTGGGCTTCACTCCTGTTCCCCACCCCCAATTTCTGATCATGTTCCCCATTTCCCATGCCTCCTCCTGTCTGCAACCCAGTTCCCTCCCTCCCTCTGCCCTCTGCTCTCTTCTCCATTTCCATAATTCTAGTTGTTCATGTTGTCTTTATTGCTTCTGTTTCCATTTTCAGGGTTTGAACAGTTTTATTTGTTTTCTTTACCTGCTGTTCCCCCTCTCCCCTCCACACCACCTTGGCTTTCTTTCATGGATTTACTCATTTCCTCCAATATTTTTCTTTTTTCTTTTTCTTGCTTTCTTTAAAGGATTTATTCACCTTATCTTTAAGGATCTCTATTACCGTTGTGAAGTTGGTTTTAAAGCCTTCTACCTGTGCTTAGCTGTATTAGAATATTTAGGGCTTGCTGTAGTAGTATAGTTGTTGACCAGTGGTGACATATTGAATGGGCAGTTTTTGGTTGTGTTTTTACCCTGGCATCTAGGCATCTATGTTTGATGTGATAGTAGTTCTAGGTGTCAATTTCTGGGTTTCTCTTAATTGCATGGGTCTTTTGTCCATTGATTTCTTTTTCCTCCTAGTTTTCCAACCTGTGTATTCCATACTTACACAGGGGCTCTCTACCTGAGTTGTGGACTGGAGTTTGCGTGTCAGGTATGGTCTCTGGTTCATTAAGGAGTTTCTACCAGAGTTGAAGGATGGTCTTCTGGCAAACACTGTCTATGTTTCAGCATATGATGTTGGAGGAATTTGGGAACTGGTCTTCTGGAAGGCACAGCCTAAAGGATAGTACACATACAGGTGGCCTACCTGGCTTTCAATCAGGAATGGCCTGAGGTGAGACAGGGAATGTCTATTTGAGAGAACCAAGAGAGTTGGGAATGTCAGCAGTTAGATGACACTCTATCTTGAACATTTATGTGGTTTGGGTATCAGGATACCTATGACCTCATAAAATGATTGATATCAAAGAAATGGTTCAGGCTACTGTGTTCAATGCCATTTCTACAGGTAATCCTCAGGTGTACAAGAAAAACTGAGTAAGTCAGGGGAATAAGCTAATAAGCAGCATTCTTCCATGATTTCTGCTTTATTTCCTACAGTCAGGGTTGTGTTTGGCTCCATTTAATAGAAAGTAACCTGGACATGCAACTGAAATAAACTTTCCCCCCATTAAGTTGTATTGGCTATGCTTTTACACAGTAATAAAAACACTAACTAAGCTACCCACCAAAGTACCTAATAGTAAAAATGATGAAATTTAAGGCAATGAATACCAGAATAGCAAGAGATGATCTTGGGAAACCCTTCTAGAATACACAGCATCTAGAGAAAATATAGTGCGAAAGAGTAGAGCACTGATAGTAGACAATGATTGTATACTTTACATGCAGATATAGTCATGAGCATTAGTTCTGTGATGAACTGGGGACATCAAACAATGATTTTTATTAGAATAATGTTAGGAGTAAATAGAGTTCTTATATTCCAACTCTCAAAAAGGCTGTATTTATACTGAGTCATTTCACTACATTGAATAATACAGGAAAATTTATGCACACAATCAAATGTAAACCTTGCAAAAACTCTGAGTATAAGAACTTTGTGTTGATAAAAATAAAATACAATAAAGTAGGACTGTTTTTAATGGTAATTGAAGTGCTACCTAGAACAGTAAGACAACAAAAAGAGATCAAGGGTATATAAATTGGTGAAGAAGTAATACGGGTATCACTATTTGCAGATGATATGATAGTATACATAAGTGACCCCAAAAATTCTACCAGAGAACTCCTCCAGCTGGTAAACAACTTCATAAAAGTGGCTGGATATAAAAGTAACTCAAATAAATCAGTAGCCTTCCTTTATACAAATGATAAACAGGCTGAGAAAAATGGAAGGGAAACAACTCCCTTCACAATAGCCACAAATAATATAAAATATCTTGGAATAACTTTAAGCAAACAAGTTAAAGACCTGTATGACAATAACTTCAAGTATCTCAAGAAAGAAATTGAGGAAGATCTCAGAAAATGGAGAGATCTCCCGTTCTCCTGGATTGGCATTAGTATAGTAAAAATGGTCATTCTACCAAGGGCAATCTACAGACTCAATATGATCCTCATCAAAATCCCAACACAATTCTTCAAAGACATGAAAAGAGCAATTCTCAAATGCATCTGGAAAGGCAAAAACCCCAGAATAGTGAAAACAATTCTTTTTTGAAAGATTTATTTAGCTGCTGTAGGCCATCACCTCTGCAGGGTGACCAGCGCCACGGAGAGAGTGCAGAGTGCACTTCGCCATCTTTGCTCCAGTGGCCGGGAAGTTGGGACTGCCAGGCTCGGAGACAGAAAGGCATAATATCGCTTGGGTCTCGGGCGGCTTGTGTGTACGCGGCTCCCAAGAGCAGGGCAGATCTGCAGTAACCAACATGCCAGCTCTGCTGTGGGACTTCTGCCTGGCAGAGGGACCCCACACTGGGCGGGAGCCTACCAGCTTCCCTTCCGTGACCTCTGTTCCGGTAGACTGCACTGAAGAGACAGGTATCCAGGTTCTCCCCAATATAACATCGCTTGGGACATGGCCTGTTGGGTCTTCCGCCTGCTCCCAAGAACGGGACAGCACTATGGTCGTCTGGGTGCCAGATCTGCTGTAGGCCATCACCTCTGCAGGGTGACCAGTGCCAACGAGAGAGTGCAGAGTGCACTTCACCATCTTTGTTCCAGTGGCCAGGAAGTTGGGACTGCCAGGCTCAGAGACAGTCAGGCATAATATCGCTTGGGTCTCGGGCAGCTTGTGTGTATGCAGCTCCCAAGAGCTGGGCAGATCTGCAGTAACCAGCTTGCCAGCTCTGCTGTGGGACTTCTGCCTGGCAGAGGGATGCCCCCTCCACCCCCACTCTAGGAGAGATCACACACCCCTGCACAGGGCAGGAGCCTATCAGCCTCTGTTTGGCGACAGGAATCCACTACACTGAGCCTTTGGATGTGCAAGGACTCCCGAATATAACATCACTTGGGGCAAGGCACATCAGGGCTCCAAAGTCACTCAGGAACAGGGCAGGCCCCAGAAATCTGTGCCAGGGGAATCCTGGTAAACCATGGGGGGCAGAAATAGCTTTGTAGGCTCACAGGAGGTCCAACCAACAGCCAGTGACAGCAGGACCAACTAACATCAGAGGTAACCAGATGGCAAAAGGCAAACATAGGAACGTTACTAACAGAAATCAAAGTAATATGGCACCATCCGAACCCAACTCTCCAACAGCAGCAAGTCCTGGATACCCCACCACACCCGAAAGACAAGATCTGATTTAAAATCACTTCTCATGATGCTATTAGAGGATCACAAGAAGGACACAAATAAATCTAATAAAGAATTACAGGAGACAATGAATCAACGGTTAGAAGCCCTTACAAAGGAAACACAAAAATTGCTTAGAGAAATGCAGGAGAACATGGATCAAAAGATGGAGGCCCACAAGGAGACAACACAAAAATCGCTTAACGAGATAAATCAACAGGTAGATGCACTCACAAAGGAATCACAAAAATTGCATAAAGAAATACAGAAGAATATGGGTCAACAGACGGATGCCCATAAGGAGGCAACACAAAAATTGCTTAAAGAAATAAATCAACGGATGGATGACCTGACAAAGGAAACACGGGAACTGCTTAAAGAAATGCAGGAGACGATGGAGCAACAGATTGATTCCCATGAGGAGGAAACACAAAAATCGCTCAGAGAAATTCAGGAGAATGTGGGTCAACAGGCAGAAATCCTGAAAGAGGTAATGCAAAAATACTTTAAAGAAATACAGGAAAATACAAACAAACAAGTGAAGGATCTCAGCAAATCCATCCAGGAACTAAAAAAGGAAGTAGAAACAACTAAGAAATCACAAAGGGAGACAATTTTGGAGATAGAAAACCTTGGGAAGAAATCAGGAGTCATAGATGCAAACATCAACAATAGAATACAAGAGATGGAAGAAAGAATCTCAGGTGCTGAAGATTCCACAGAAAGCATCGACTCAACAGTCAAAGAAAATGCAAAATGCAAAAAACGTGTAACCCAAAACATCCAGGAAATCCAGGACACAATGAGAAGACCAAACCTAAGGATTATAGGTATAGATGAGAGTGAAGATTTGCAACTTAAAGGGCCAGTAAACATCTTCAACAAAATTATGGAGGAAAACTTCCCTAACCTAAAGAGAGAGATGCCGATGAACGTACAAGAAGACTACAGAACTCCAAACAGACTGGACCAGAACAGAAATACCTCCCATCACATAATAATCAAAACACCAAATGTTCTAAACAAAGAAAGAATATTAAAAGCAGTAAGAGAAAAGGGCCAAGTAACATACAAAGGAAGACCTATCCGAATCACATCAGACTTCTCACCAGAGACTATGAAAGCCAGAAGATCCTGGGCAGATCTCATGCAGACACTAAGAGAGCACAAATGCCAGCCTAGACTACTATACCCAGCAAAACTCTCAATCACCACAGATGGAGAGACCAAGATATTCCATGATAAAACCAAATTTTCACAATATCTTTCCACAAATCCAGCCCTGCAACGGATAATAGGTGGAAACCTCCAATACAGGGAGAGAAACAACACCCTGGACAAAATGAGATAATAACCTTCTTGAATCAAACCCAAAAGTAGATAACCACTCAAACATAAAGATAGCGTCAAGAATGACAGATGGCAATAATCACTATGCCTTAATCTCTCTTAATATCAATGGTCTCAATTCCCCAATTAAAAGACATAGACTAGCAGACTGGATATGTAAACAGGACCCAGCATTTTGCGGCATGCAGGAAACGCACCTCAGTGTCAAAGACAAACACTACCTCAGAGTATAAGGCTGGAAAACAATTTTACAAGCAAATGGCCCCAAGAAACGAGGTGGAGTAGCCATCCTAATATTAGATAAAATTGATTTTCAACCTAAAGTCATCAAAAAAGACACAGAAGGACACTACATACTGATCAAGGGAAAAATCCACCAACAAGAACTCTCAATTCTGAATATCTATGCTCCAAATGCAAGGGCAACCTCATTCGTAAAAGAAACTTTACTAAAGCTCAAAGCACACATCGCACCGCACACAATAATAGTGGGTGACTTCAACACCCCGCTCTCTGAAATGGATCATTCAGGAAAGCAGAAACTAAACAGGGACACAGTGAATCTAATTGAAGCCTTGGACCAAATGGAACTAACAGATATATATACAACATTTCATCCTAGAGCTAAAGAATACACCTTCTTCTCAGCACCTCATGGTACCTTCTCAAAAATCGACCATATAATTGGTCACAAATCAGACCTCAACAGATATAAGAAGATAGAACTAATCCCATGCCTCCTATCAGATCACTATGGAATAAGGGTGGTCTTCAATGGCAACAAAAACAAAAGAAAACCCACGTACACATGGAGGCTGAACAATGCTCTACTCAATAACTTAGTCAAGGTGGAAATAAAGAAAGAAATCAAAGACTTTTTGAAAGTTAAAGAAAATGAAGGCACAACATACCCTAATTTATGGGACACAATGAAAGCAGTGCTAAGAGGAAAATTCATAGCCCTGAGTGCCGCCAAAAAGAAACGAGAGACAGCATACACTAACAGCTTAATGGCACACCCTAAAGCCCTGGAACAAAAAGAAGCAAATACACCAAAGAGGAGTAGAAGGCAAGAAATCATCAAACTCAGGGCTGAAATCAATCAAGTAGAAACAAATAAAACCATACAAAGAATCAACAAAATGAGGAGTTGGTTCTTTGAGAAAATCAACAGGATAGATAAGCCCTTAGCCAGACTAACCAGAGGGCACAGAGATAGTATCCAAATTAATAAAATCAGAAACGAAAAGGGAGAGATAAGAACGGAAACTGAGGAAATTCAAAAAATCATCAGATCCTACTACAAAAACCTGTATTCAACACAACTAGAAAATCTTGAGGAAATGGACAATTTCCTTGACAGATACCAAATACCAAAATTAAATCAGGATCAAATAGACCATCTAAACCGTCCTATAACCCCTGAAGAAATAGAAGTTGTCATTGGAAGTCTTCCAACCAAAAAAAGCACAGGTCCAGATGGTTTTAGTGCAGAATTCTATCAGACCTTCAAAGAAGACCTAACGCTAATACTCTTCAAACTGTTCCACAAAATAGAAACAGAAGGAACACTACCCAACTCGTTCTATGAAGCCACAATTACACTAATACCAAAAGCACACAAAGATCCGACAAAGAAAGAGAATCTCAGGCCAATCTCTCTTATGAATATCGATGCAAAAATACTCAATAAAATTCTTGCCAACCGAATCCAAGAACACATCAAAACGATCATTCACCACGATCAAGTAGGCTTCATCCCAGGGATGCAGGGATGGTTCAATATAAGGAAATCCATCAATGTAATCCACTACATAAACAATTTCAAAGAAAAAAACCACATGGTCATCTCATTAGATGCTGAGAAAGCATTTGACAAAATTCAGCATCCTTTCATGCTAAAGGTCTTGGAAACATCAGGAATTCAATCAAACATATATCTAAACATAGTAAAAGCAATTTACAGCAAACTGGTAGCCAGCATCAATCTAAATCGAGAGAAACTTGGAGCAATCCCACTAAAATCAGGGACTAGACAAGGCTGCCCTCTCTCTCCATATCTTTTCAGTATAGTACTTGAAGTTCTAGCTAGAGCAATTAGACAACAAAAAGAGGTCAAAGGGATACAAATTGGAAAGGAAGAAGTCAAACTATCACTATTTGCAGACGATATGATAGTATACTTAAGCGACCCAAAGAACTCCACTAGAGAACTCCTACAGCTGATAAACGACTTCAGCAAAGTGGCCGGATATAAAATCAACTCAAACAAGTCAGTAGCCTTCTTATACTCAAAGGATAAGCAGGCTGAGAAAGAAGTAAGAGAAATGATACCCTTCACGATAGCCACAAACCATATAAAGTATCTTGGCATGACTCTAACCAAACAAGTAAAGATCTGTATGACAAGAACTTCAAGTCTCTGAAGAAAGAAATTGAAGAAGACCTCAGAAGATGGAAAAATCTGCCATGCTCATGGATTGGCAGGATTAATATAGTAAAAATGACCATCTTACCAAAAGTAATATACAGATTTAATGCAATCCCCATCAAAATCCCAACTCAATTCTTCATAGAGTTAGAAAGAGCAATTCAAAAATTCATCTGGAATAACAGAAAACCCAGAATAGCTAAAACTATTCTCAAGAGTAAAAAAAACCTCTGGGGGAATCAGTATCCTGGACCTCAAGCTGTACTACAGAGCAATAGTGTTAAAAACCGCATGGTATTGGTACAGTGACAGGCATGTAGATCAATGGAAGAGAATTGAAGACCCAGAAATGAATCCACACTCCTATGGTCACTTGATCTTTGACAAAGGAGCTAAAACCATCCAGTGGAAAAAAGCCTTTTCAACAAATGGTGCTGGCTCAACTGGAGGTCAACATGCAGAAGAATGCAAATTGACCCATTCTTATCTCCTTGCACTAAGCTCAATTCCAAGTGGATCAAGGATCTCCACATAAAACCAGACACACTGAAACTAATAGAAAGGAAACTAGGGAAGAACTTTGAACATATGGGCACAGGGGAGAATTTCCTGAAGAGAACTCCAATAGCTTATGCTCTAAGATCAAGAATAGACAAATGGGACCTCATTAAATTACAAAGTTTTTGCAAGGCAAAAGACACTGTCAAAAAGACAAAGCGGCAACCAACTAACTGGGAAATGATCTTTACCAACCCTACATCCGACAGAGGGCTAATATCCAATATATACAAAGAACTCAAGAAGTTAGACTCCAGAGAGCCAAATAACCCTGTTAAAAAATGGGGTGCAGAGCTAAACAAAGAGTTCTCACCTGAAGAATATCTAATGGCTGAGAAGCACCTAAAGAGATGTTAATCATCCTTAGTCATTAGGGAAATGCAAATCAAAACAACCCTGAGATTCCATCTCACACCAGTCAGAATGGCTAAGATCAAAAACACAGGAGACAGCAGTTGTTGGCGAGGATGTGGAGAAAGAGGAACACTCCTCCACTGCTGGTGGAATTGCAAGCTGGTACAACCACTCTGGAAAGCAGTCTGGCGGTTCCTCAGAAAACTGGGCATGACACTCCTGGAGGATCCGGCTATACCACTCCTGGGCATATACCCAGAGGCTTTACCTGCATGCAATAAGGACACATGCTCCGCTATGTTCATAGCAGCCTTATTTATAATAGCCAGAAGCTGGAAAGAACCCAGATGTCCCTCAACGGAGGAATGGATTCAGAAGATGTGGTATATCTACACAATGGAATACTACTCTGCAATTAAAAACAATGAATTCACGAAATTCCTAGGCAAATGGTCAGATCTTGAAAATATCATCCTTAGTGAGGTAACCCAATCACAAAAGAACACACTTGGTATGCAGTCACTGATAAGGGGATATTAACCCAGAATCTTGGAATACCCTAGACACAATTCGCATATCAATAGATTTCTAAGAAGATGGAAGGAGAGACCCCTGGTCCTGGAAAGATTGGATGTAGGGGAACGCCCAGACAGAGAAACGAGAGGGGGTTGAATGGAGAAAAGAGGGAGGCAAGGGGGCTTATGGGACTTTAGGGTAGGGAGGAAACGGGAAAGGGGAAATGATTTGTAATGTAAATAAAAATAACCTTAGAAAATAAACAAAGTTCTTTATCAACAAAAAGAAAAAGAAAAAAAAGAAAGATTTATTTATTTATCATATGTAAGTACACTGTAGCTATCTTCAGTCACTCCAGAAGAGGGGGTCACATCTTGTTAATGGATGGTTGAAGCCACCATGTGGTTGCTAGGATTTGAACTCAGGACCTTCAGAAGAGCAGTTAGTGCACTTAACCGCTGAGTCATCTCCCCAGTCCAGTGATAACTGTCTTTAACTCTAAAAGAATGGCAGGTGAATCACCATCCCTGACCTCAAGCTTTACTACAAAGCAATAGTGATAAAAACTGCTTGGTATAAGTACAGAGACAGTGAAGTTGATCAATGGAAAAAATTGAAGACCCAGAAATTAAACCACACATTTATGCACACTTGATCTTTGACAAAGAAACCAAAAACTTACAATGGAAAAAAGAAAGCATCTTCGATAAATGGTGCTGGTCTAACTGGCTGTCTGTATGTAGAAAAATGAAAATAGACCCATATTTGTAAACTTGCAAAAAGCTCAATTCCAAGTGGATCAAGGAACTCAACATAAAACCAGATGCACCAAATCTCATACAAGAAAAAGTGGGAAAGAGCCTTGAACTCATTGGCACAGGGGGAAATTTCCTAAACGGAACTCCAATGGCTCAGGCTCTAAGATCAAGAATTGGTAAATGAGGCCTCATGAAACTGGAAAGCTTCCGTAAGGCAAAGTACATAGTCAATAAGACAAATGGACAACCTACTGCTCGGGAAAAAAAATCTTCATTAACCCCATGTTCAATGGAGGGCTAATATCCAAAATATATAAAGAACTCAAGAAGCTAACCACCAATAAACCAAACAACTCAATCAAAAAATGTGGTATATAACTAATCTGAGAATTCACAAGAGAAGTTCCTGAGAAACACTTAAAGTAATGTTCAAAGTCCTTAGTGATCAGAGAAATGCAAATCAAAACAAGCCTGATATTCCATGTTACACCAGTAGGAATAGATAAGATCAAAACTTCAGGTGACAACACATGTTAGAGGGTTGGAGAAAGAGGAACACTCCTTCATTGCTGGTGTTTGCAAACTGGTACAACCACTCTTCCATTGCTGGTGATCGCAAACTGGTACAACCACTCTGGAAATCAATCTGAACATTCCTCAGAAAATTGGAAATAGATCTACTTGAAGACCCAGCTATAACATTCTTGGGAATATACTCAAAATATGTTCCATTATGTTGATAGAGGCCTTGTTGGTAATAGCTATAAGTTGGAAACAACCCAGAGGTCCCACAGTAGAAGAATGAATACAGAAAATATGATTCATTTACACAATGGACTACTACTAAGCTATTAAGAACAAGGATATCCTGAGTTTAACAAGCAAAAGGATGGAAGTAGAAAATATCATCCTGAGTGAGATAACTCAGATCCAAAGTACATGCATGGTATGTACTCACTAATAAGTGGATATTAACCCCCCCCAAAAAAGGCACAAAATACCCAAGATAGAATCCACTAAACTCAAAAAGGTCACCAAGCTGAAGGAACCAAGTAAGGATCCCTCGGTCCCACTTGGGAGGGAGAAGAAAGCAATCACAAGTGAGGAGGAAGGGAGAAACCTGGGAGGGAAAGAAGAGAGGGTGGGGTGGGAAGAGAGGAACCAGATCTGGTATTGAGTGAGGGAAAAGGACTGAAGCCCTGAGGGCCAGCAGAAAGAATAGAAACAAGCAACCTTGGGAGAGAGGAGGTTGGGGGATGCTCCAGAATGCTCCAGAAACCTGGGAAGTGAGAGACTTTCAGGATCCAAAGGGAGAGACCTTAGATGAAAAGCCTGAAAGTAGGAGAGGGAACTTATAGAGCCTACCTCAAGCAGAAAGACAGGGCATCAAGTGAGGGAGGGGATTGTCATCCCACATTCAAAATTCGGACCCATAATTATTCCTGTCCGAAAGAACTGCAGGGATGGACATGAGAAGAGCCTAAGAAAAAGAAGGTCCAGTAACAGACCCAAAGTGGGATCTAGCTCAAGCTGAGGTCCCAAGCTTTGACACTTTGTATCCTCATGATCTCTTTTTGTTGTCCTACTGTTCTAGGTAGCACTTCGATTACCATTAAAAACAGTCCTACTTTATTGTATTTTATTTTCATCAATACAAAGTTCTTATACTCAGAGTTTTTGCAAGGTTTACATTTGATTGTGTGCATAATTTTTCCTGTATTATTCAATGCAGTGAAATGACTCAGTATAAATACAGCCTTTTTGAGAGTTGGAATATAAGAACTCTATTTACTCAACATTATTCTAATAAAAATCATACTGAGGCTATGGAGTGATCACAAAAAAAGGACCTCATGACCACACTCTGGAAGACCCAAAAAGCAGTTGAAAGAGTCAGATGCAGATATTTGCACCCAACCAGTGGATAGGAGCTGCTGACCCCTGTGGTTGAATTAGGGAAAGTCTGGAAGAAGCTGAGGAGGAGGGCAACCCTGTAGGAGGATCAGCAGTCTCAATTAACCTGGAACCCTGTGATCTCTCAAATACTGGATCACCAATCAGGCAGCATATACCAAGTGATATGAGGCCCTGAACACATATATAGCAGAGAACTGCTGGGTCTGGGTTCAGAGAAGACGCACCTAACCTTCAAGAGTCTGGAGGTCACAGGGAGTTTAGAGGTCTGGTGGGTTGAGTGGTGGTTGGTGGAGATATCTTCGTGGTGATGGGGGCAGAGGAAGTAGTGGATGTGGAACATTTGGAGGGTGATATCCTCGTGGTGATGGGGGCGGGGAGGAAGTATTGGATGTGGAACATTTGGAAGGTGGACGGGGGTGGGGGGATAAAATCAGGAGTGTATAAATAAATAAATAAATAAACAAACAAATAAATATTAAATTAAAAACGATGATCTTCCCTACTTTTAAATATGAAAATGACTGTTTTATGAGAACATTGTAAAAAATATATACAGCTAGTTCATTCCACATCCAAGGACTATATTTACTGAAAAACAACAAAAAACACTAGTGTTGTAGTTACTTAGTCACAGATCCAGAGGATCCCAAATCTAAGCAAACTGATGATATCTGTCAACATCAACTTATATATAATTGCTTGTTTAATACCATTAATATCTAATTATTAGTGTAGCTGCCTATAAGCAGATGTAGGACATATGCCTTTGTACAATTACATTTCAAAACTAGACAATGTGCTTTAGTAATTATAAAGTTTATGACAAAATTTGTTTTGTCCTCTATCAATATCCAAGTGTATATTTTACCATGTGTAATGTAACAAAGAGATTTTCTTCACAAATTTTACAGATAGCATGTTACATTTAACACAATATCATTGTGAGGGAGCTGAGAAAACAATGATGTTTTAAAAATATTAATATAATTTTGAAAATATTGATGCTAGAATTTTGTTCAGCATTCAATTGTATCAATACTTAAGGTCTGATATGTGGTGTTAAAAGTGTTAATCCTCTTGCATCTCCATATGTCTGGCTTTGCATGTATTATACTCTCTAAACTCTAACGTCTTCATGGGCACAATAAGGACTGGGGAAGCTTGAATTAGGATGGCCCCCATAAGCTCATATATTTGAATATCCAGTTCCTAGTTAATGGACTGTTTAGGAATAAATTAGGATGTGAGACCTTGTTGAAGAGGGTGTGTAACTGGGAGTGGGCTTTGAGGCTTCCAAAACTCATGCATGCTTGCCTACCTTCCTACCTGCCTGCTTGATTACAAACTCACCCTGTGGAAATGTAAACAAGCTCCTGTTACCTGCTTTCTTTGAGAAGTTTTTAGCTCATGATATCCTTAGACAACAAAAGAACAGTAACAAAGACAGGGATAAAATTTTACTTTTAAGTAATTAAAAAATAACCAGGTGATGCTAATCAAGAGATGAAAGACAGCTATTGCTATTGTTACTGATATTGTCATTATTATTAATCAGATGTCTTATTCTGTTTTCTATTTTTGCAACTGGAGACCACAGCTTTGGTGTTTTAATAAAAGAGACTCATGAAGAGCTCACAATACTGAAAGCTAGAGCAAATGTTGTGCTAGCATCTACACTATGAGCTTTAGTTCTGTGTCAGAACATTGTATGAGAGAAGTACAGGGGCTGTGCACTGTGCTAATCGCTCTCATGCTTATTGAGCCACTTTCAAGGTTATTGCATAAATTGATCTATGTAGAGTCCGCTCTCACAGCCCTAGACAATATCCTGGTATTAGGCCCACTTCTCTGTGCTGTTGTTTTGAAGAGTTAATATCTAGCACATAAAATAAAGCAATAGATATGAAGCACATATACAGACTTTAGGTGTATATGTGTGTGAATATATATAAATCTATATAGATGGCTATTTAGAGATAATGTTGCAGGTATCAAACAAGAAAACAAATTTTATGTAGGTTACTCAAAACAGAAGTATACTTTATTTTAAATAAGCTTAGTCCATTGATGTGGAATTATGAAAATCATAGTGAACTTTATTATCTTACTCTGTAATTAAATTATAGATGGAAGGAGTGACATTTTTATTAATTATTAGATAAAGTAATTGAGTGAGAGTTAATGAAGTTTTACTATCAATTTCATAGTGGTGAAGTGTAATATATCACAGTAATGTATACAAGTCTGAACTGATGAACTGCTGGATGTGATTTGGCTGACTGGAGTGACAGCTCTTAGGTATACTCTCCTGTAATCTGCGTTCACACATGCTTTTTAGGTCACTATTTCATGTTAATTAACAGCTCTCTATTCAATAAGTAGGACTTGGTTCTTTGGAGAAGAGTCTTTTTGTTCCTTTTACAAGACATTGCCACTTTCCTTAGTGTTGTGATTGGGTGTGCATGGCAGGGAGCAGGATGTTTGGAAAAATCAAAGTTGGTTGTTTTAATTCAAGGCTGGCTGTTTAGTAAGCCTGAAATTTGTTAGTGGTGATTTCTGTCTTGTAACACATTTAATATGAGCAATGTTTTCCCACTAAAGCTCAGAATTTCTAGAAGGTAATCATCATCTTTGATGATGATCCTGACATGAGAGCGTGCTGAATTAAAACTGGCAGAACACACACACACACACACACACACACACACACACACAGAGAGAGAGAGAGAGAGAGAGAGAGAGAGAGAGAGAGAGAGAGAGAGAGAGAGAGAGAGAGAGAGAGAGAGAGAGAATGAGATCAGATGTCCATGCCATGAGAGCAATAAATTCTGAATAGTCTGCTTCTTGCTTTAGGATGAAGACAACCAGTCATTTTTAATGATTCAGATTCATTTGTGAGCTGAAATTCTAGAATTGGTTTCAAATAAATCAATTTTTGTAAATTTCACATAAATCAGTTTTATAAAATACCTAAGGCTTAGAGCTGCAGAACCAGATGGTGGATGTCACCTTCCCTTCAGAGATTGTCTTTTACTGCAATGGCACAATGCTCTCCTCATCTATTGCTACTGTTCATGGTCAGTTTCTCTGCTTACATTTAGTATCTTTTGAATTCCTTTATTCATTACTATAGTTAGAATAAACAAAGGCATGGTCTGTGGTCCCACTATCCCCTTCAAGGCCATATCTACTGTTGTCCAAATCCTCAAGTCCTTCAATAAGCCAGCACATTTGAAGATTTCAGTACTTCTTGATATCATTTGTCTGATTATCAAACTTTTAACATAATGACAATTAAGAAAAAATTAATGTTATATCAAGAGTGAAGTAGATTTTAAAGATTTATCTGCATATATGGATTTAATCTCTACATAATCGCTAAAGTGAAGATATTAAGATGATAACTCTCGAATGTGCTACCTAACTTGTGAGACTGGATATCCAGAATTTGAAGCCAAAACTCTTGTATCTACTGCATCATTCTTAATATTAAATAAGTTTGAATTAAATGAATAATAATAGCATATCCCAAAAATTATGTCTATTAAATTATGCAAAATAAGAAGTTGTACAAAATTCTTGTCTAAGAGAAGGCAGAAAAATTGTAAGAGCCACAGTGTGGAGATGACTAAAAGTAACTTGTTTGCTGGACACACAGGACAGTAGTTATGTTTCTGACTTTATGGCAGTTGAGACAACATGAACCAGATGGCTACAGTCTTAAGCCAGAAAAAAAATTCCACCACAGTGAGAGAATATTGACCCAAAGACCCAACATAGCTAAGGATGTATTGACATTTGATATCTCCTGGAAAAATGTCAGTTTTTTTTTAAGCCTCTGGTATGTTGACAACTCTCCAGTGACAACAATATATCTAATAATATATGGGTAGCACAAACTGTACTTTATAGGTTAAAAAGTGATGTTACAAATCTGGGTGGGCATAGTATGGAGGGATAGATATGATAAGAACTGTAAGAATGGTGAACATGTTCAAAATATACTCTTCCAAAATTTTAAAGACTAATAGAAAATGAGAAAAAAACTTACCAACTTCTATTCTACTCAAGAGATTGTACAAAATAATAGCAAATATTTGTACTTCACAGAATCATTCTAATATGCCAATTTTTAGATAAGAATTTAACTTTTAGCCAGACAGTAGCAAAAGCTAAGTTTTGGTTCTAATACTGGAGACCATGACATGAAATATCCCCAAAATGCCCCATTCAGGGACCACTATTTACTTTTTAATAGACCAAAATGTTGTTAGGAAATTTATACAGAGCTTGAGCCTCATGGATAAGTTATCTTTTAGTTCACAATTGTTCATAAAATTTTCTGAATGCTGAGGAGACCAGGAGAGGCACCAGATCTTCTAGGATAGGAGTTTTATAAAGCTGTAAGTGCTCTTAAACAGTGAACAATCTCTCCAGCCCTGAAGTTCAATATTTCATGCACTGTGATGTGGGTAACCTATCAGTGGGCATCCTCCCCCCCAAAAAAAGGGAGTCTCCTATATTGAGTATATTGAGTAACCACAACCTCTAATAGCTCCTCACCAAGAAGGGCTTAGGATGCCTCTCTCTAGAGTTGTTAGTTTTTATTGATTTGATCATTTTGAAGTAACCACAGTTTCCGTGAGAAACAGCCATGTCATGTCCACAGCAAAGTACTTCACAGCACTTCTATGTTTTGGTTTCTACCTTATCATGGCTTCTATAATGAACCCTCAGCATTGGTGAGGGTTGATGTATATATTCTATCTATAGCTGAGACTTCCTAGTAGCTCATTCTTAATGTTTATTGTATTTTATTATGCATATTATAATTATTTCTCAAAATACATAGCAAATAATGTTTTAATTCATATGTGAGAGGAAGATTGAGTATAACATCTAAATGTCTGATCATTTGAATTTTCCTGTGATTATAGAAAAAAAAAGCATCCATTTCAAGAAAATACAACAAAAACATACATTTTATTGAAATTCTAGTGAGGTCTTTATTTATAAAATATCAATCTGTATGATCACACAACTGGAAATCATTGTGTTTCAATTCACAGATGTTATTAAATTAATAACATACTTATAAATTCTAAATTATTTCCTTGATGAAGATAGAATAATCTATGAACAAGAGACATAAAGAATGCTTGAGTAATCACTGTAAGTATATTTGATAACTTTCAAATGTCCTTTTACATAGATAATTATTTCCATGCTCAACAAAACTTTATCAGAGTCTCCAACGAATTCCATTAGATAAGCAGTAATTTTAATCTTTATCTTGTTCACCTTCAGAAGGCATGAAGTACAGCTAACTAGGAAAATAAAACATATGGGCTGAGAAAAGAAGGGACTATCATCATAGCTAATTAAAGCTTGATTATGTATATGAAACAGTAGAACAGAAATTAACCCAGTTCATGTTTCCTGAAAGTACATTGTGAAATAAAAGGGAAATATTTGAATCAATGTTATACTCTGAATAATGATGAGAAACACAGTGTAATCTCCATGCAAGCTGTGGAGTAATAAAATAGCTGTTATTCCCATTGCCATTGTCAACATCTCATAAAATGCATATCTTGATAGACTTTCGAAAAGGTGAAAATCCCTTGATACAGCCTTAGCAATGAATAAGTAGAACCAACCCCTAAGGAATTAAGATGATAAAAAGGTTATGAGAATAAATTTCTTGAGTCTGACTGGGAAACTAAATTCATTTACTGAACTAAAGTGGGCTTACAAGAATAAGCAAAGCCATTGAAAAGGCATACTAAATTAATCAGGAGACAGAAAAGTCAAAATGACACAGAAATTCTATGAGCTTTGAAAAAAATTTCCAATAATTTTGTCACTGCTGAATAAGAAACATTCTGTTTGAAATATGCCAGCTGGTTTATATTGACATTGCCAAGTTCACATTCCTATAAAAATGTATATTACCAGTACTAGGACAAACAATGAATTTGTTTATTAAAATTAATGAGCACAGAGTATGGAATTTTTCTATTTGATTTTACCCACCAGCAACATATACTATGTATGTAATATATTTAGGCATGTAAGCATATGTATGCATATTCAGAACTATTTTTCTATTATTAAAAAACTATTTTCCATTCTTTAGACATTTATAACTGTGAAGTATTAGAATTTGTGGGTAGAACTACAGAGTCAGCTGTTCAAGAGTGTGATGTGGTGCTGGTATAACAATATTCAAATTCTTAAGCTAGTTGGTCATTCTCTATTTCCTAGGGAAGATTTAATAAGAGAGATTCTTGTAAGACAAAACATGTGAGGTAAAAAGGCAACAACCCTCTTTTCAGAGAAGATTTGAGTTGAGATTTCAGTAGTAACAGTTTAAACTTGTCCAGTCATAAGTGCCTGGGGGTTATTGGCTACTAAAATAGAACAGCAACCTTCACTGGAATTCTTTAATTCTGTGTAATTGCATAAGCACTGAAAAACTTTAAATTTCATTTAAATACACACAGGCTATCATACATCACACATACACACACACACACACATATATGTATATATATATGTATATATATATATATATATTTACATATAATTTTTCTTCTTTATTTATTTCCTTTGATAAGCAGGTTGTTTCCATAACTGAGCCATTGTGACTAGTGTTGCAATAACCAGTAACACACATGTATCTTGGTGATATATTCAGAAGAAGTCCTTTGAGTAAATACTCAGTAGTTGTAAAGCCCAGTCTTAGGAGGAACTATTATAAATTAATTGAGAAAACTTCCTGCAAACTTCTTTTTTTTAATTTTCTATATTTTTTTATTTACATTCCAAATGATTTCCCCTTTTCCATTTCCTCCCTCCCCAAAAAGTCCCATAAGCCCCCTTCCCTCCCTCTGTTCCCCATTCAACTCCCTCTCACTTCTCTGTCCTGGCGTTCCCCTATATCCAGTCTTTCCAGGACCAGGGTCTCTCCTTCCATCTTCTTGGAGATCTATTGATATGTGAATTGTGTCTTGGGTATTCTGAGATTCTGGGTTAATATCCACTTATCAGTGACTGCATACCACGTGTGTTCTTTTGTGATTGGGTTACCATTCTGACCATTTGCCTAAGAATTCCGTGAACTCATTGTTTTTAATTGCAGAGTAGTATTCCATTGTGTAAATATACCACAACTTCTGAATCCATTTTTCCATTGAGGGACATCTGGGTTCCTTCCAGCTTCTGGCTATTATAAATAAGGCTGCTATGAACATAGGGGACCATGTGTCCTTATTGCGTGCAGGTAAAACCTTTAGGTATATGCCCAGGTGTGGTATAACAGGATCCTCTGGGAGTGTCATGCCCAGTTTTCTGAGGAACTGCCAGACTGCTTTCCTGAGTGGTTGTACCAGCTTGCAATCCCACTAGCAGTGGAGGAGTGTTCCTCTTTCTCCACATCCTCACCAACAACTGCTGTCTCCTGTGTTATTGATCTTAGCCATTCTGACTGGTGTGCGGTGGAATCTCAAGGTTGTTTTAATTTGCATTTCCCTAATGACTAAGGATGTTGAATATTTCTTTAGGTGCTTCTCAGCCATTAGACATTCTTCAGGTGAGAACGCTTTGTTTAGCTCTGTACCCCATTCTTTAATAGGGTCATTTGGCTCTCTGGGGTCTAACTTCTTGAGTTCTTTATATATATTGGATATTAGCCCTCTTTCGGATGTAGGGTTGGTAAAGATCTTTTCCCAGTTTGTTGGCTGCCGCTTTGTCCTTTTGATAACAGAAAACCCAGGATAGCTAAAACTATTCTCAAGAGTAAAAGAACCTCTGGGGGAATCAATATCCCGGACCTCAAGCTGTACTACAGAGCAATAGTGGTAAAAACCGCATGATATTGGTACAGTGACAGGCATGTAGATCAATGGAACATAATTGAAGACCCAGAAATGAATCCACACTCCTATGGCCACTTGATCTTTGACAAAGGAGCTAAAACGATCCAGTGGAAAAAAGATAGCCTTTTCAACAAATGTTGCTGGTTCAACTGGAGGTCAACATGCAGAAGAATGCAAATTGATCCATTCTTATCTCCTTGCACTAAGCTCAATTCCAAGTGGATCTAGGACCTCCACATAAAACCAAACACACTGAAACTAATAGAAAGGAAGCTAGGGAAGAACCTTGAACATATGGGCACAGGGGAAAATTTCCTGAACAGAACACCAATAGCTTATTCTCTAAGGTCAAGAATTGACAAATGGGACCTCATAAAATTACAAAGTTTCTGTATGGCAAAGGACACTGTCATGCAAACTTCTATAGTGACAGATTAGTTTATATTTCTACCAGAAATATTTAAAATTTTCTTTGGTATGTATCTTTATTAGCACTTTTTTCATTTTTATAATGATTGGCATTAACACCTTTATTTACATGTATGTATTTACTTGTATGTGTTTATACATGCTGTGTTCATGCAGGGGTTCTAATTGCCTAGAAATAATGTCAGATTCTATAGAAAAGGAGTTTTGTACAATTGTGAGACGTTAGATGCTTGTAATAAATTCAGTATGAGTCCTCTGTAAGAATAGTAAGGCGCAGTTGCCAGTTTCTGTTGTTTTTGCTGACCCTCAGAGTTTCAGTCCTGTTCCTCTCCACAGTACCTGGTCATGTTCCCTTTCCCTTAAACATCCCCTCTTCCACCAAGCTCCCTCCTTCCCTCTGCCCCTGTGACTGCTTTCTTCTCCCATACAAGTGAGATTGAGGCATCCTCACTTGAGCACTTCATCTTGTTAACCTTGAGTTCTGTGGATTTTATCCTGAATATTTTGTACTTTTTTGGCTAATACACTTATTAGAGAGTACATATCATGCATGTCCTTTTGGGTATGAGTTACCTCATTCAGGATGATATTTTCTGGTTCCATTAATGCCTTTACTATTCCTGAGTTGTTGGTTAGTTTTCCAGCACTAATCATGATTTATCTCCTTTTGAGTGGCTTTTAAATCCAATTATAGAAGTGTTGATTATCCTGCAATGTGAGTCTGCATTGTCACATCCTAGAAACATCATACCATGATAGACATTGTTGTAATTAATATGCATCATGGATGAGTAGGTGAGTAGGACTGATTGTTGCTTCTCCCCATTGGAAGTTTATGTGATGCCTTCTGGCATCATGAAAGAAAGTCCTCAGCCAGAAGACTTTCAGGTCAGATCTAGCTCTGAATTTTCTGGGCCCTGCATCTAAAGTACATCATGATTTCAAAATTAGAGAGTTACTTCCACCTCATAGTGGCAACCAAAGGCAGTAAAAATACCCTAAAATATTTTGCAAGTCTACTGGACAAACCAGAAAAGCAGTGCAAAAGATGGTTTTTGTTAGATGGTCTTAAACCTTGGAAAGAGTATTGTCATTCAAATTGAAAAAAAACTTCACATTTAAATTACATATATGTATTTATGTTCAGATGTTTATGTATATGTATATATAATAGTATGAGTACTCATGGCTTTTTGACATCCTTACTATTATTTACAAAAATATAGACTTGGGGTCTGAATAGAGTTCTGGAAAGAAAAAAAAATAATGTTGACTTTGAGATATTTGAAAGATATGCATTTCTCTAACAATTAGGGAAATGCAAAGCGAAAAAAAAAACAAGCAGAACAAAACAAAAACAAAAAAAAAAACAACAATAAAACCGTTCTATACTTCATCCTACCCTGGTTAGAATGACAAAGTTTATGAGAATAAATGCTAGAGGGGTGGGGAAAAAGTAAACAATTGTTCACTTTTTGGAGGATTACAAGTTGATTCAACCACTCTGAAATTCAGTGCGGAGAATTTTCAAAAATGTAAAATTGGATTTGCCTTATGACTCAGCTATACCAGTACTTGGCTTATGCAAAAAATATTTGCCATATTCCTCAGAAACTTGTGTAACCTCATTCATTGCTGTTCTGTGCACAATATATAGGAAATGAAAACAACCTAAATGGCCTTCAAGCACTAAATGGATAATAAAAATATGCCAAATATATACAGTGGACTATTTTGGCTATTAAACATTTAATCATTTAAATTTGCTTATAAATGGATGGAACTTAAAGAGATTATATTGAGTGAAGTAGCCAAAAGACAAATACCACATGTTCTCAGTCATCTTCATATGTGAGTACATATTCTGGAGCAACTTCCAAAAGGCAGGAAAATAAAAATGTGATCTGTTCTACATAGGAAAGAAGGTATAGCTTATGAAAGTTCAACTTTAATTTAAGATAACTTAGCAGACATCTTCAAACAAAAGTATGATTTACAAAGTATTGTTTATGATAATAATTGGAGGTTATTAAACTCTCACGGGAGTCTAAAGCTGAATGAAGGATATTGATAGGTAATCCCATATCTTTGAAATGGGATCAATGATAACTGTCCTAATTTGATGCTAAGAAATAACCCCAATATAATATAAACTCACCTTAGTCACTGATTGTCTCTAATCTTGAATCTAGCTCAAGCACTAACAGATCTTGAAGGAATCAAGATAATCTACATCTAGCTCTGTTATCATGTTGTATTTTTCCCCCTTATAAGAAGGACTGAAGCATTCACCCTTTGGTCTTCCTTCTTCTTGAGCTTCATATGGTCTGTGGGTTATATCATGGGTATTCCGAACTTTTTGTCTACATTTCAAAAGTTATCCTCTTTCCCATTTTCCCCTGCATAAATTCCCTATACCATTCCCCCTCCACCTAGATTCAATGATGGTTGGTGTTCCCCCACCCACCCACTCTTGCCTCACTGACCTGGCATTCCCTCACCACACTGGGTCATCAAGAGTCCACAAAACCAAGGCCTCACCTCTCATTGAAGCCAGATAATGCAATCCTCTGCTACAAATGTAGCTGAAGCCATGGGTCCCTCCATTTATACTCATTGGTTGGTGGTTTAGTCCCTGGGAGCTCTATGGAGTCGGGTTGGTTGATATTATTGTTCTTTCTATGGGGTTGCAGCCCCCTTCAGCTCCTTCAGTCATTCCCCTAATTCATCCATTGGGGTCCTTGTGCTCAGTCTGATGGTTGCCTGCAAGCATCCATATCTGTTTTGTTTAGACTCTGGAAGAGCCTCTCAGGGGACAGCTATTCCAGGCTCTTGTCATCAAGCACTTCTTGACATCAGTAATAGTATCTGGTTTCGGTGTATGCAGACAGGATTGATCCCCATGTGGAAAAGTCTCTGGATGGCCTTTCCTTCAATCTCTGCTTCACTCTGTATTCCTGTATTTCCTTTAGATAGGAACAATTCTGGGTTAATATATTTGAGATGGGTGGGTAGCCTTATACCTCAAACAGGAGCCATGTCTAACCTCTGAATATAATCTCTACAGGTTCTGTCTCCCCTTTGTTGGGTAATTTAGCTAATGTCATCCTTGTTGGGTCCTGGGAGCCTCTTGCTTTCCTGGCATCTGGGACTTTCTAATGGCTATCCCCAGTTCATCATCCCCTGCTGCTTCACATCCCCTGCTGCTTCCATTCAATTTCCTGATCCCCTGTACTCCTTGATCTCCTCCCACTCCTGATCCTGTCCCTCTTTTCCCTCCCTCTCCTCTCTCCTTACCTCTACCTCCTGTGATTATTTTTCTCCAAACTTTGGTCTTCCTTCTTGAGATTCATATGATCTGTGAGTTGTATCATGGGTATTCCAAGCTTTTTCCTAATATCCACTTATCAGTGAGTGCATACCATGTGTGTTGTGATTGGGTTACTTCACTCAGGATATTTTCCAGTTCCATCCATTTGCCTGCAAATTTCATGAAGTCTTTGTTTTTAATAGCTAAGTAGTACTCTGTTGTGTTAATGTAACACATTTTGTATATCCAGTCCTCTGATGAGAGGCATCTAGGTTGTTTCCGGCTTCTGGCTATTATAAATGAGGCTTCTATAAGCATAGTGGAGCATGTGTCCTTCTTATATGTTGAAGCATCTTTTGTGTATATGCCCAGGATTGGTGTTGCTGGGTCCACAGGTAGTACTATATCTAATTTTCTGAGGAACTGACTGATTTCCAGAGAGGTTGTAACAGATTGTAATCACCAGCAATGGAGGAGAGGTTTCTCTTTCTCCACATCCTCTCTAGCATCTGCTATTACCTGAGGTTTTGTTCTTAGCCATTCTGACTGATGTGAGGTAGAATTTCAGGGTTGTATTGATTTGCGTTTCTCTGATGACTAAGGATGTTGAGCATTTCTTTATCTGCTTCTCATCCATTCAAGATTGCTTAGTTGAAAATTCTTAGTTTATCTCTGTATTCCATTTTTATTAGGGTTATTTGGTTCTCTGGAGTCTACGTTCTTGAGTTCTTTGTATACGTTGGATATTATCTCGAATGTACAGTTGGTAAAGGTCTTTTCCCAATCTGTAAGTTCACATTTTGTCCTGTTGACAGTGTCCTTTGCCTTACAAAAGCTTTTCAACTTTATAGATCCCATTTGTCTATAGATGATCTTATAGCCTGAACCATTAGTGTTCTATTCAGGAAAATTTCCCCTGTGCTGATCTGTTCAGGACTCTTTCCCACTTTCTTTCTGTTAGATTCAGTATTTCTAGTTTTGTTGGTGGTCCTTAATCCATTGGGTTTGATCTAAATACAAGTAGATAAGAATAGATCAATTTGCAATCTTCTACATGCTGATGGCCACTTGATCCAGCAACATTTGTTGAATATGCTATTTTCCATTGGATGGTTTTTGCTTCTTTTTCAAAGATCAAGTGTCCATAGGCATTGGGTTTAATTCTGGGTCTTCTATTCTATTCTATTCCATTGTTCTCCCTGTCTGTATCTGTGCCAAGACTATACTGATTTTTTTTTTAAATCACTGTTGCTCTGTACTAAGTTCATTCTTCCAGAAGTTTTCTTATTGTTCAGAATAGTTTTTGCTATCCTGGGTCTTTTGTTATTCCAGATGAATTTGAGAATTTTCTTTAAATCTCTTTGCAGAATTGAGTAGAGATTTGATAGGAATTACACTGAATTTGTAGATTGCTTTTGTTAAGATTTTTACTATGTTACTCCTTTCTATTCATGAGCATGGGAGATCTTTCTGTCTTCTTATGTCTTCTTCGATTTCTTTTTTCAGAGACATGAGATTCTTGTTGTACATATTTTTTCCCTTGCTTGGTAAAAGTCACACCAAGATAATTTTTCTTATTGCTTTTGACTATTTCCCAAATTTCTTTATCAGCCTTTCTTTGTGTATCTTTGCAGTAGGTGAAGGGCTGATTTGTTTGAGTTAATTTTATATTCAGCCACTTTGCTGAACTTGTTTATCAGCTGTAGGAGTTCTCTGGTGGAATTTGGGGGTCATTTAATTATAGTATATCAACTGCAAAGAGGGATATCTTGATTTATTCCTTTCCAATTTGTATCCCTTTCACCTTCTTTTGTTGTTTAATATTTTTGGCTAGGATATTGAGTAGTATGTTTAATGGATATGGATAGAGTGAGCAGTCTTAACTTGTCCCTGATTTTAGTGGGATTCCTTCAAGTTTCTCTCCATTTAGTTTGATGTTGGCTATTGGTTTGCTGCATATTGCTTTTATTATGTTTAGGTATGTACCTTGGATTCCTTATTTTTCTAAGACTTTTAACATGAAGGGGTGTTGTATTTTGTCAAATGTTTTTTCAACATCTAATGAGATATTCATGTGTTTTTCCCCCACTTTGAGTTTGTTTATATAGTGAATTACATTGATGGATTTCTGTATATCGAGTTATCCCTATATCCCTGTGATAAAGCCTACTTGATCATGTTGAATTATTGTTTTGATGTGTTCTTGGATCTGTTTTGTGAGAATTTTATTGAGTATTTTGCATTAACATTCATAAAGGAAATTAGTCTGAATTACTCTTCCTTCATTAGGTCTTCAGGTAGTTTAGGTATCAGCATAATTGTGGCTTCCTAGAACAAATTAGGCAATTTTCTTTCTGTTTCTTCTTTGTGGAATAGTTTACAGAGTTTTTGTATTAGATCTTCTTTGTAGGTCTGATAGAGTTCTCCAATGAAACCATCTGGTCCTTTGCTTTTTTTGGGATGGGAGAGTTTTAATGACTGCTTCTATTTCTTTAGGGGTGATGGGAATGTTTTGATGGTTTATCTGATCCTGAATTAACTTTGGTACCTGGTATCTGTCCAGAAAATCTTCCATTTCATCTAGATGTTCCAGTTTTGTTGAGTATAGGCTTTCATAGTACAATTTGATGATTTTTTAGATTTTGTCAGTTTCTGTTGATATATCTCCCTGTTCATTTCTGATTTTGTTAATTTGGATACTGTCTCTGTGCTCTCTGGATAGTCTGGCTAAGGATTTATCTCTCTTGTTGATTTTCTCAAAGAAACAGCTCCAGGTTTTGTTGATGTTTTGTTAGTTCTCCTCATTTCTTCTTGGTTGGTTTCAGTCAAAATTTTGATTATTTCCTGCTTGTCTACTCCTCTTGGGTGTGTTTGCTTCTTTTTGTTCTAGACCTATCAAATGTGCTGTCAAGCTGCTATTGTATGCTCTGTCCAATTTCTTTATGGAGGCACTCAGAGCTATGAGTTTTCACCTTAGCACTGTTTTCATTGTGTCCCATATGTTTGGGTATGTTGTGCCTTCATTTTCATTAAATTCCTAAAAGTCCTTAGTTTCTTGCTTTATTTCTTCCCTGACCAAGTTGCCATTGAGTAGAGAGGTATTCAGCTTCCATGTGTATGTGGATTTTCTGTTGTTTTAATGTTATTGAAGACCAGCTTTAGTTCATGGAGATCTGATAGGATGCATGGACTTATTTTAATCTTCTTGTATTGTTTGAGGCTTGTTTTGTGGCTGATTACTTGGCAAATTTTGGAGAAGGTATGATGAGGTGCTGAGAATAATATATATTCTTTTGATTTAGAGTGAAATGTTCTATAGTCACCTGTTAAATCCATCTGTTAGTTTCACTGTGTCTCTATTTAGCCTCTGTTTCCATGATCTGTCTACGTGTGCCAGTGGGGTGTTGAAGTCTTCTCCTATTATTGTGTGAGGATCAAAGTGTGTTTTGAGATTAGTAAAGTCTCTTTTTCAAATCTGGGTGCCCTTGCATTTGGAGAATAGACGTTCATAATTGAGAGATCATAGTGGTGGATTTTTCATTTGATGCGTATGAAGTGCCCTTCCGCATCTCTTTTGATAACTTTTCATTGAAAATCTATTTTATTGGATCTTCAAATGGCTAATCCAACTTGTTTCTTTGGACTATTTGCTTGGAAATATTTTTCCAGACTTTAACTCAAAGATAGTGCCTGTCTTTGTCATGAGGGCTTGCTTCTTGTATGCAGCAAATTACTATGTACTGTTTATGTATCAGTCTGTTGACCTATGTCTTTTTATTGGAAAATTGAATCCATTGATGTTGAAAGATATTAAAGACCAATGATTGTTGGTTACCATTATTTTTGTTAATAGAGAAAGTAATATAATTATGTGGTTCTCTGCTTTGGGAGTCAGTTCAAGCAAAACAACTATGCCCTCATTAAAATGTCAATTTTAGAGTAATATTCTATTATCCCTTTTTCTTTTCTAAGGAGATGCAGGAAGGTACTACATCTGATGGGTGGGGAGGTAGAGAGGGATTTGGAGTATTAGAGGGAGGAAATATTGTAAACAGTAGGTATTATGTCAGGAAAAGGTCCATGTTCAATTTAAAAACAGTTATATTACAATTAAGTGAAATGGAGATGAGAAAAACAACATAAACGATTGAAAACCTATGAGTTAGTTTAATAAAATTAAAAAAGAATAATTTCAAAGAACTAAGCAAATGATAGTAGGGTAAGAAACAGAATTGAAAGATGAGCCATTGTAATGAATATAGCACAAGTACAAAAGATTATATAAGACTACTTTGAGCTATTACATGCCAAAAATTCTACAGCTGCACAGTCTACTGTATGGTTCCTGAGGGCACAGGAGTATGCTGCCAAGAGACAGAAGGAAACACCAGGAAACTGCATGCATGATTAAAGTTTATTGAAATTTACCAACAGGAAGCTAACAGGCAAGATAAACTTACTAATCAGGGAGCTAATAGGGAAGAGAGTTTTACTAACAAGGTGAACTATCCAGTTGCAGACAGTAAAATAATGAAGTTCCTTAGGGATTTCAAGGACAATAATGATACTCTCAGATCTACAGGAACATATGTGGTGAACAAAACTGCTTTGAAACTTCAACATGAGATAGTTAAACCAAGAATATGTGTGACCTCCATAGGATACCTTTACCAATATAATTATTCTGTGGAGAGGAATTTTAGAAGTTAAACTAAATAAACATTTATGTAATTAGTCTACCTCCTTGTGTGTTAGGTGATGAGCATTCTGAGGAATCATTGGTTGAGCATGCAGGTAAGAAAGCAAGTTCTCTTCTAGAGAAACAGTTTGTCCTTTCCTTTGATTGCCAATAATGATTCAGTGATAAGCTAAAATTTCTAGTCATAAAACCATTTTATTGTCCTCTTGACTTGCAAGAGTCTTGAGAATAGA
Source organism: Tokudaia tokunoshimensis (assembly GCA_036184795.1). Taxonomy (NCBI): domain Eukaryota; kingdom Metazoa; phylum Chordata; class Mammalia; order Rodentia; family Muridae; genus Tokudaia; species Tokudaia tokunoshimensis. The sequence continues at coordinate 65,018,884 of BTHU01000012.1, read as the reverse complement.
ATGTGCCATTTCAAGGGCATTTAGTATCCTCTTTTTTTCCCAGTTATTATACAATAACCTACTAGAAATCCCTGCCAATGCTAAATCAAACTTACTGAATAAAATGAAGTACCAGTCAACAAGAAAAGTCAGAGGTCCAGATGGTTACATTGATGAATTCCACAAATCAGTAAAGAAAAAATAAAACAATAATGATAACAACAATAACAACAACAACAACAACATACTGATGGTAATTCTTTGTAAACCCATCTAACAACCTGAAGAGTAGTAGTAGTAGTGGTAGTAGTAGTAGTAGTAGTAGTAGTGTGTCCCCTAACTGATAAGTAAGTTAAGCTACTGTCAAAATGGCAAAGAAAATCTTGTCATTTGTGAACAAACATATGAATTGAGAGGACCTGTGACTAAGTGAGATAAGAAACACAGTGAGGTAAATACTGCAGGATCTCAATTATATTTGGAATCTATGCAACTCTAATGGTTAGTAGTTAAGAACAAACTGGTGAGAAATGACTTAGAGGGGTTGTGAAATGAGAAGATGATGCTTGGTTAGTGTGGAGTTTCAACTATAAGGTAATGTACCATATGGAAAGTACAATTGAAGTTCACTGAAGACATTTTAAATATTTTCATCACAAATAAACACATAATGGGAACGATGTGAGTTGTTGGATATGCAATTTAGATTGATTGTTTTAGGCCCTCAATCTATCTATCTCTCTCTCTCTCTCTCTCTCTCTCTCACACACACACACACACACACACACACACACAGACCAAAACATATATACTTTACTTACATATAATGTGTTGATTATATCTGAATACTGGTGAGAATTTGCTGAATTTCTTTTGCTTTTTCTGTTAAATATTATAAAGTATTTCCTTCTTTTATTTCATTAAATATTTAATGAAATAAATATTCATTATTTATAACACTGTATATTAACACTGACATCAAAAATTGAGGGCTATGGGATTATATGCAGTCCAAATAGGAGGAGAATTAACATCTACCTACTCTCACATATCTTGCCTCCAGTTTTTATAGCTTCAGATTATGGAGATGGCCAAAGGAAGGCAGTCAGATTTGGCAGCTCCTGATGTTCATTCAATACATGTGATACGTTATTTGGTGTATCCTAACATTTCTGGATAATATTGACCTGTTAAGATACTATAATGGATTTCTGTCTTAAGTTCTCTATTATTTATGTGTAGGGTCTTGGTGTGCTTACTTCTAACAATAATGAGCTTTTTCATTGGACTGCATTCATTCCTTATATCAATGTTAACTATAATATTATATTAATGTAAATGGCTAAATAAATCTCAAGTTACAATTAGTGTCATCATTAGAAGTCATTTGTTGAAAATATACAAAAAAATACAGGTCTTTCCTATTAAAGCAATTATCTCTAAAAAATAGGATATGATAACCTAGGGAGTCACCAAGCACCAGTTGCTTCCATTGCTGTTACAAGTTTCCAACTGGCAAACAGCAGTCACAAGTAGACAAAGCTTTTAGGTTTCTCATCAGGGAATAATGATCTTTATACACACCACACAGCTGCTTGGCATGGAGCAAGCCCTTCCTTAGCAGGGTACTCACTTGCCCATCTGCTGGCTTGGCCAGTTGCCTGCTCAAACTGGTCAACTCTGCCATGTGGCATAGTTTTCAATTTTGAGGGCCTTTGCATGTAGAACTTGAATTAGAGTAAAGAGGAACAATATCCAAATACTGGGTCATTTCCTGAGGTTCAGTTTTAACATATACCAGCTCTATTTCATGTAGCTTCTTTGACTTTCTCATATTTTATATGTGCTTTATTTCTATTGAACACAAAATCAGCAGCAACATTGTTAAATTTATTTTCCAGTTCTTTTTTTTTTCCAGTTCTTTATATCAGATGATTTTAAATTTATTTTGCTTATTTAAAATTCATTGGTTTTCATTAGGGTATCATTCACAAAAGTTAGATCTATTAAACTATTTAGCTAACAAAGAATAAACAAAAGTTAGTAATAATAACAACTTCTTCTACCAAAGAACATTTATTAAATAATATGGAAACTCCTGCCTTTTTTTAAGGACAAAAATTACCTATGTGAATGAAGAAGGTCTCTGTAGAAAAATTCATAACACCTCTTCCTCATATGAATTTTACAAACAAAAATTAAAATTGTGGATATAATAGCTCAAGATGCTGTTTAGAGAACTGTAACTATTTGATTTGTTTTATAGGGCAGATTAAAATCAAAGGATTAGAAATATAGAGTAAAAGAAATGGATTATCTATTCTGATTTCACTACCTAAACCATAGCAAAAATATGAAGATGGAGGTGGCTGGCCTAGTCATATGCTGTTTCAGCTCCTTTCTACACTGTTCAGATTCACCCCTGTCTCACAACAATTTTCTTTCATGCTCCTCACCACTTAAGGAATACACGTGGTTCCTTATCTCTTATGCTGTATAAAACTCAAGACAAAGTACCCTAAGACTGATAGAACAGAAAGCAGGAGTAATTTTCAGTCTTTCTAAGAAAATATTATTTTTAAGTATTTTTAAAATATAATATAATAATAAACATTATAATAAATATAATAAAAATAAAATATTTTAAAAATAATTCTTTATTAGAAAAGGATGAAATTTCCTTAAGTTTAAATTTATTTAAAAACCAATGTGTGTTAATACTTAGATAAGATGATGGGGAATGCACAAATCTCGAAAGAGATGTTCTATTTTATCTGAGAAGAAGTACTTTGTTGTGGAGGAAGGGATAAAATTGGATATATTATACTCATTAATTTTATGAGTACTTAATGATTAGAAAGGATTAGCTTTCTTTATTTAAGACACGCCAGCAGCAGTTTGATCATGATGAAATGAAAATTTCTCTAAGTCTTTGATTTACTTTGGTTTAGTTGGAGGTTGAGATATGAATAAATATTCTTGATAGCTGTGTGACATTCATAAATAACTATAAATGGAGGTTTATTAAATGTCTATATGCATAACCATAATGTCTAGTTTACATATTTTACTTTATATATTTTACTCAAGTAACTACAAACATTTACTCATAGAATAGGGTTTAAATGGAAGTGTGAGTTCTGACTCCTGATTAACATAATTGACATAACTCAAGTCTGCAAATTCATCACATACTAAACAAAGCTACGGCTGTGCATTTGCAATTACAACGAGCTCATGTAGACTCTTGTGCTGCAACAAGAAACAGCTACATCCATGTCCCATATCACCTTCAAATAAGTTGTAGATAACATTTCTATATGTTTCGCCAAATGAATAGTCCTTATCAAAAGATTGTATATGAAATAGAAACATTGTTGGACAATCTAATTGTTAAACCAATTCTACTCCATCAACGATAGTACATAATTACAGTACTATTTAAAGTAATGTCATTGAGCTATTCAACTTCCATTGCTGTAATAGAATGGCACAGATAACAAAGTTATAAAAAGAAAATGTTATTTTGCTTTACATTTTTGGAGGTTGCAGGTCACAATCTTTGGTCTGTTTCTTTCAAGGCTGTGACAAGGCAGCACATCAAAAACAAGCATGTGGAGAAATAAAATGAGTCAAATCATGGCATGCAAGGGAGAAATCAGAAGGTATTGCAGTCTCACAATATTATTCAAGCACATTCCCTGTGTTAGGGTTTGGATGTGGAAATTTCCACATAGGCTTGTGTGCTAAGCATCAGGATGATTGTGCTCTCTTGGGAGGTACTGGAACCTTAAGGAAGAGCATTCTCCTAGATAACTGTGTCACTGGGGGAAGGTACTGGGTGATCTCTTTTCTCAGACTTTCCTTAATTGTCAGCTTCTTCCTTCTACTTCTCTTACTCCTCCTCTTCTTCTCCTTCCCCCTTCCCTTCCCCTTCTCCTTCCCTCTCCCCTTCTTTCCCCTCCCCCTCTTCTTCATCATCCTTTTTTTCATTAATTAATTAATTAATTAATTCACTTTACAAACCAGTATCAGCCCCATCTCTCCTACCAGTACTCTCTCACAAAGTTCCTTCCCCACACCCCTCTCCCCTTCTCTTCTGAGAAGGGAGGGGATCATCCCTGGGTATCACACCACCATGGCATATCAAGTCACTGCAGTACTAGGCACATCTTATCCCACTGATTCAAGACAAGTTGGCCCAGTTAGGGAAACAGAATCCACAGGCAGGCAACAGATTTAGGGACAGCCTCTGCTTCATTTATTGGTGAAGCTGCATGAAGACCAAGTTGTACATCTGCTACAAATGTGCAGGATATCTAAGTCCAGTCCATGATTGCTCTTTAGTTGGTAGTTCAGTATCTGGAAATACCCAGGGGTCTAAGTTAGTTAACTCTATTGGTGTTCCTGTAGAGTTCCTATCATCTTCAGATCCCTCAACTATGTTGAAGTCCCCTCTCTTGCACCAACAAGTTCAAGGCTATTTCCCACTTTCTCTTCTATTATATTTAGTGACTCTCATTTTACATTGAGGTCTTTGATCCAGTTTGACTTGAGTTTTGTGCAGAGTAATAGATACAGATCTATTTGCATTTTCCTACATGCAGATGTCCAGTTAGAACAGCACCAATCGTTGAAGACGTTCTCACTTTTCTTTTTTTGTCAGAAAATCAAGTGTCCATAGGTGGGTGGGTTTAAATCTGGAACTTTGATTGCATTCCATTGATCAACTTGTCTATTTTTATATCAATGCCAAACATTTTTTTTATTACTGTTATTCTGTAGAACAGCTTTATGACGAGTATGTAGTACAGCTTTATGGTGATACCTTCAGAAGTTTTATTTTTCTTATGTACAAGATTGTTTTAGAGACCTTGAGGTTTTTGTTTCTCCATGTAAAGTTGAGAATTGATTTTCAAGATCTGGAAAGAATTGTGTTGAAATTTTGATGGTAATTCCATTGAATCGCTAGGGTGCTTTTGGCAAGATAACCATTTTCACTATGTTAACCCTACCAATCCTGATCTTTAAGCAAGGAAGACCTTTCCATCTTCTGGTATCTTCTTCAATTTCTTTCTTTAGTGACTTGAAGTTCTTATACAGTTCTTAAACTTACTTGGTTAGAGTTACACCAAGATATTTTGTATTATTTGTGGCTACTATGAAGGGTGTTTTCTCCCATCTTCATCAGCTCATTTCTGTTTTATATACAGAAGAACTATTGATTTTTTTTAATGTCAACTTAGTATCTGGCCACATTGGTGAAGGTCTCTATCAACTGTAGAAATACTTTGGTAGAGTTTTTGGGCTTACTTATGTACACTATTATATCTTCTGTGGTTAGCCATACTTTTCCTTCTTCCTTCTCAAATTGAATTTCCTTGATAGTTGTCTTATTTCTCTAGCTGGAGTTTCAAGAACTATATTGAAGAGATAGGGAGAGAGAGGGCAGCCTTTGTCCTTTCCCTGATTTTAGTGGAATTGCTTTAACTTTCTTTCTTTAATTTCTTTAATTTGCTCTTCACTATTAGCTTACTGTATATTGATTATTTTATATGAATTACTTCACATAAAATATGTGTTGTATCCCTGATCTTCCTAAGACTTTAACACGAAGGGGAATTGAATTTTGTCAATGACTTTTTCAGCGTCTACTGAGATTATCAAGTGTTTTTTTTCCTTCCTAGTTGTTTATATGATGGATTATTGGTTGATTTTCATATATTGAACCATCGCTACATTCCTTTCTTGTTCATATTGGATGATGTTTTGAATGTGTACTTTGATTCTGTTTGTATTTTATTGAGCATTTTCACAGCAATGTTCATAAGAGAAATTATTATGCAATAATCTTTCTTTCTTGAGACTTTGTGTGGTTTAGGTATCAGGGTGACTGTGGCTGCATAGAATGAGTCTAGAAAGGCTTCTTCATTTTATAGTTTGCTGAATAGTTTGAGGAGTATTGGTATTTGCTCTTCTTTGAAAGTCTGGTATAATTCTGTGCTAAAACCATCTGGTCCTGGGCTTTTATTGGTTAGGAGACAGTCAGTGAATGCTTCTATTTCCTGAGAGGTTTTAGGACAATTCAAAGAGTTTATCTTATCTCTATTAAACTTTTGTAATTTGTATATGTCTAGAAAATCATCCATTTCACTTATATTTTCTAATGTTGTAGAATATAGGCTTTTGAAGTAGATCTAATGATTCTTTGAATTTCCTTATTGTGTATTATTATGTCTCCAATTTTAGTTCTAATGTTTTATTTTGAACACTGTCTCCCTTCCTTTTAGTTAAAGTTTGCCTAAGGGTTTTTCAGTCTTATTTATTTTCTCAAAGAAACAGCTCTTGGTTTTATTGATTCTTTGCATTTTTCTCTTTGTTTCTAATAGATTTATTTCAGGCCTAGGTATTATTGTTTCCTGTCATCTACTCTTCTTGGATGTGATAGCTTCTACTTTTTTTTCCTTGAGCTTTCAGGTATAATTGTAATAGTTAATATCTAAATTCTCCAATTTCATTATAAAGTTACTTGATGCTATTAATTTTCCTCATAGCATTGCTTTCATTGTGCCCCAGGAGTTTGAGTATGTTGTGCCCTCATTTTCATTGAATTCAAGAATGTCTTTAATTTCTATTCTTATTTCTTCCCTGATCCAGTGATCACTGAATGAAGAGTTGTCTAGGTTCCATGAATATATAGGTTTTCTGTAGTTTTTGTTGTTGCAGAAGTTCAGTTTTAATCAACAACAATAGGATAAGATGCAAGATACTATTCTAATCTTCTTTTTTCTGTTAAAACTTGCTTTGTGACCACATACATGGTCAGTTTTGAGAAGTTTCCATGAGGTGCTGAGAAGAAATTATATTCTTTTGTGTTTGGATGAAATATTATGTAGTTATTTGTTAGGTCCATTTGATTCATAACCTATGTTAGTTTCATTATTTCTCTGTTTAGTTTCTGTTTTGATGACCTGTCCATTGGAAAGTGTAGAGCGCTGAGGTCTCCCTTTATTAATATTTGTAGTTCAATGTGTGATTTAATCATTAATAATGTTTCTATTATGAATGTGGTTGCCTTTGTATTTGGGATCTAGCTGTTCAGAATTGAAATCTTCTTGGTGGGTTTTCCTTTGATGAATGTGAAGTGTCCTTTTCCATTTCTGGATTACTTTTGGTTGATTATTATATTAGATATTAGAATGATTACTTCAGCTTGTTTCTTGGATCTATTGTTTGGAATCCCTTTATCCAAACCTTTACTCTGAGGTAGTATCTTTGTCACTGATAGGTGTTTATTATATGCGTCAGAGTGATGGAACAAGGTTATCCATCCACACTGTTAGTCTGTGACTTCTTTTTATTGGGGAATTGAGACCTATGATGTTGAGAGATATTAATGACCAATAAATGTCAGTTACTGTTATTTTGATGTTGGTTTTGAGTATGTGTGTAGGTGTGTGTATGTGTGTATGTATGTGTTTGTATGTGTGTGTGTATGTGTGTGTTTGTGTCTGTTAGTGCATATGATTCTCTTTTTGTGATTTCATGGGTATAGTTACCTGGCTTGAGTTGTAGTTTTCCTTCTAGTATACTCTGTAGTACTGGATTAGTGGGAAAATATTGTTTAAATTTGGTTTTGTCAAGGATTATCTTGGTTTCACCATCTATGGTGATGGAAAGTTTTGCTGAGTATAGTAGTTTGGGCTATCATCTGCAGTCCCTTATGGTCTGTAAGACATCTGTCCTGGCCCTTTTGTCTTTTAGAGTCTCTATTGAGAAGTCAGGCATAACTCTTTTTACTCTTTTATTGAATATTTTCTTTATTTACATTTCAAATGTTACCCATTTTCCTAATTTTCCCTCTGGAAACTCCCTATCCCATCCTCCCTCTTCCTGCTTCTATGAGAGTGCTCCCCCACCCAACCACCCACTTCTGCCTCCCTGACCTGGCATTGCCCTATACTGAAGCATCAAGCTGTCACAGGACCAAGGGCCTCACCTCTCATAGATGCGCGACAAGTAGATCCTCTGCTACATATGCATCTGGAGCCACGGGTCCCTCCATGTGTACTCTTTGGTTGGTAGTTTAGTCCCTGGGTGCTCTGGGGAGTCTGGTTGGTTTATATTATTGTTCTTCCTATAGGGTTGCAAACCCCTGTAACTCCTTCAGTCCTTTCTCTCACTCCTCCATTGGGGACTCTGTGCTCAGTCCAGTGGTTGGCTGTGAGCATCTGCCTTTGTACTTGTCAGACTTTGACAGAGTCTATCAGGAGTCAGCTATATCAGGCTTCTGTCAGCAAGCACTTCTTGGCATCCATGATTATGTCTGATTTTGGTGATTGTATGTGGGGTGGATCCCCAGGTAGGCAGTCTCTCTGGATGGCCTTTCCTTCAGTCTCTGCTCCACACTTTGTCTCTGTATTTCCTTCTGTAAATATCTTGTTCCTCCTTCTAAGAGGGACTGAAACATCCACACATTTGTCTTACTTTTTCTTGAGCTTCATGTGGTCTATGAACTGGATCTTAGGTATTCCAAGCTTTTAGGCCAATAACCACTTATCGGTGAGTGCATATCTTATGTGTTCTTTTGTTATTGGATTACCTCACTCAAGATGATACTTTCTACTTCCATCCATTTGCCTAAGAATTTCATGAAGTCATTGTTTTTAATAGCTGAATGTACTCTATTGTGTAATGTACCACATTTTCTGTATACATTCCTCTGTTGAGGACATCTGGGTTGTGTCTAGCTTCTGGTGATTATAAATAAGGCTGCTATGAACATAGTGGAGCATGTGTCTTGTTACATGTTGGGGCATCTTTTAGATATATGCCCAGGAGTGGTATAGCTGGGTCCTCAGGTAGTATTATGTCCTGGCATAATTCTTATAGGTCTGCTTTCATATATTACTTGGTGTTTTTCTGTTGAAGTTTCAATATTCTTTCTTTCTTTGTACATTTATTGACTTGGTTATTATGTGACTGGAAGACTTCCTTTTCTGGTTTAATCTATTTGATGATTTATAAGTTTCCTCTCTGTTTATAGGCATCTCTTTCTTTAGGCTAAAGACATTTTCTTCTATGATTTTGTTAAAGACACTTTATGGGCCTTTAATCTGAGAATCTTCTTCATTTATTCTTATTATTCTTTTTTGATCTTTACATTGTGTCCCAAATTTTCTGGATGTTTTGTGTTAGAAACTTTTTAGATTTTTAATTTTCTTAGACCAATGTATCAATTTATTTTATGGTATCTTCTATGCCTGAGACTCATTCTTTCATCTCTGTACACTGTTGGTGGTGTTTATGTCTGTAGCTCTTTTTCCCTTTCTTATGTTTTCCATTAACAGTGTTGCCTCACTTTATGTTTTCTTTCTTGCTTCTATTTATATTTTTTCAGTACATGAACAATTTTATTAATTTTCTTCACCTGTTTGATTGCATTTTCCTTTCTTTACATTTTTTTTCATTTCCTCTTTAAAGACCTCTGTATGCTTGGTTGTATTTTTTTTATCTTTAATAGATTTATTTATTTCCAATTTGAAGTCCTCTATCATCTTCATACGATGAGATTTAAGGTCATTATCTTGCTCTTCAGGTATTTTAAGATATCTACGACCTTTTGTAGTAAGAGTGCTGGGTTCTGATGGTGCCATATTGCCCTCCATTTTATTGATTATGTTCTTGTTCTACCCTTTAGCAATTTGATTGTGTCTGGTGTTGACTAATCTGTTAGTCCCTCGTAGTTGCAGGTACTGCAGGTAGAGCTGGTAGTCCCTAGTAGCAGCAGGCCTCTGACTGTACTGTGTGGCAGCAAACCTCCAGTGAAGCAGGAAGTACTCATTTTTCTCAGAAAAATTAGACTCCAGGAAGACAGGATGAACTGATTATTATGGAAGACATCATGCCTCAAGAAAACTCACTGAGATGTGTCCCATGGAGTGAAGTGCAGATTAGGGATTTGTGTAGCTAATCAATAAATCTTAAAATTTTCAGCAAAAGAAAAGAAAAATATGATCTCTTCCAATTTTTTTCTATGAAACAAGTATTACTTTACATACTAGGTAAAGACAGTAACAACAACATCAACCAGTATTACTTTACATTCTAGGTAAAGACAACAACAACAGAAACAACAATGACAACAACGACATTGCAGGCTAATATACCTGATGAACATAGATGCTAACATCACCAATAAAATCCAAATACAGAAATATATCCAAAACTTATTCACCATAATCAGCTTGGCTTTATCCTAAAAATGCAGGAATGATGACAAATATACGTTAGTAAATGACACAAATAGTAACTATCATGGTGCCTTTGATACTATGAATTCCGGTTCTCAGAGAAGAGGCAATCAGTTCAGTTCCAGCTCAGAAGATTCTGGGTCCTGTGTCTGATGTATAGGGTAGCTTCAGTAATAGGGATGTACATTCCACCTCTAGGGAATACTGTGTTCTAGTCTGTTGAATAATTCTGACCAAGTTATCCAAGAGAGGGATTCTCAGGCCTAGTTTTGCTGGTGTCTTTTCTTCTTCCTCTTTCTCCTTCTCCTCCTTCTCCTCTTCTTTGTCATCCTCCTTCACCTTTCTCCTTCTTCTCCTCCTCCTCTTTCCCTTCCTCATCTTCCTCTCCCCCTTCTCCTCTTTTTCTTATTCTTTTTCCTTTATAAGTTTGTGACTCTTTGAGGCAATGTTGTTAGATCACATTAGGAGATGTCACTTAAAATATTTGTATGCAGATATAGAGAGATGTATGTGTATTATTTTTACCTTAGGTAAATATTTAGTATTGTGTTTCTTTATGACTTTTTCACAATGTTCTTACTGTTACTTTATTCTCTACTCTCATTCTTCCACAGCTATCTCTCTCCTTACTCCCCAATTATTTTTCCTCTACTTTTTATTTCTCTGATCAAATAACTTGCACCCTGATTGAGATAACTTTTTTTTATTTTCTAAGATTTTTTTTTATTTACATTCCAAATCATTTCCCCTTTCCCGTTTCCTCCCTCCCCGAAAGTCCCATAAGCCCCCTTCCCTCCCTCTTTTCTCCATTCAACCCCCACTCGTTTCTCTGTCCTGGCATTCCCCTACATCCAGTCTTTCCAGGACCAGGGGTCTCTCCTTCCATCTTCTTAGAAATCTATTGATATGCGAATTCTGTCTAGGGTATTCCGAGATTCTGGGTTAATATCCCCTTATCAGTGACTGCATACCATGAGATAACTTTTAAGGACTGCTTTCATTTTATCTCATACATTGTATGCTGTGTTTTTATTTAAAATCAAGTTCAAAAAAATATTTATTTCTTTCAGTAACCTCATTAAATTGTGTGTTTATTAGTCAATGTGAATTCATGTGTTTCATATAGCTTGTATTGTTTATTTTTACATGTTTACTCAGATAGAAGAAAATAAACTATTTCAGTTTTTCTATAATTTTTGCAGCATGAGTTTGTCCTAATTATGATCTGTTTTACAATAAGTTTCACTGGATCTTAAGAGTAATAGTTACATTACATAGTTTAGATGAATAATCTATTCATGTCTGCTATGTTTCTGGGGTTTTTTTGAGGGGAGGGGTAGTCAGCATATCTTTTAACAGGTGGCATAAAGTGATATATTCTCATTTTTCTGGTAATTGTGAACAGTCTGAGAGATTTTGTTTTATGAAATTGGGTGTACCTATGCTCAGGGCATAAGAGTTTAGATTTATAAATTTGCTCCATGAATTTATTATTTAATTAGAGCAAAGTGGCTTCCTTTTGTATTTTGACTACATTTGGGTTGAACTTTACTTTTCTCTATATTGGAATGGTAATACTTGCTTGCTTTCTTCTACCATTTGCTTAAAATACTTCTCCCATCTTTTATTTCTCATGGAGTTATTATCTTTCAGAGTGAGATGTATTTGTTGGGGTAGAAAATAGATCCTATTTTTTAAATATGATAGTCTGTACCTATTCATTGGGAAATGGAGACTATTAATGTTCAGAATAATTAATGTTGAAAGTATTAAATTGATAATTTTAATTAATGATAAATATTTGTTAATTTCTATAAATTTATAAAATATTTGTGCTTTTCTTAATGCTTGTTTTCTGAAATATTGTTCTAGCTTTAGTTCTCGTGTATTCTCTTAGATGTATTTATTCTTCTCTTGACTCTGAAGCATTTACTTTAGTATTCTACGAAGTGTCTGTCCAGTGATCATAAATTCCTTTAATCCACTTTTATCATGGATTGTTTTCTTTCTCTATCAATCATAACAGATAGTTTTCATGATCTAGTAGTCTGAGTTAGCATCTGTAGTCTTAAAATAGATCAGTTCTTAAAATATATCACCCAAACCCTTTGGCTCTGAAAGTTTCTGTTGAGATGTGAGCTGTTATTTTGTTATTTTCCCTCTCTTTTACTGTGACTAGATGTTTCTTTCTTCCAGTTTTCTTTACACATTTTTTTTCTGTATAATTTATGTTAGAAATTTGGTTCAATGTTGGGGATTATTTTTATGGTCCTATGTATTTGGTGTTCTGTATGAATCTTGCACCTGGGTGAGCCTCTGCTCTGTATAATTGAATGCTATTATTGCATTGAAAATAATATTTGACAGCTTGAAAGTTGCAAAGAAAAAATGTAGAGAAGGCTGAGGACATTATCTCTGAATATATTCCACAATGTTTGGTTTCAAAGTAAGATTAAGAAAACTTTCTATGATACAATTCATGTTGGTTTTAAAGGATAGCCTGAGGAGTTAGGTACGGTGAGTCACATCTATAATCCAAGAACTAGGGAGTTAGGAGGAAGATTCAGGGCTAACTGGGTCCATGTAAAAACCAACTAAGCAATAAAAACAAAACAAAATGACTAAAACATGGCATGTCAACTTATGTAGTTCCATATAGAGTTTGGAGAATTGTCATATAGCAGCATCTGTGTTCTCAGGGGTAGACAAGTATGCCATAAATACACACACAAAGATAGAAGCAATAAGTTATGAATGTGGTCGTTAGAGCATGTGCCTTCACTTCTGAGAACATACATGGAACCCAAATGTTGACATCTGGTGTCGTCTATTGCTGTTCACCTTATTTATTGAGCTAGTTTATTCATGAAGTTAGAGCTTGCCAGTTTACATAGACTGGGAGTAAAAATAAATTTCCAGGACCAGCCTAACTGACCTCTCTAGTGGTAAAATTATAGATGAAAGTTGCTATTCTTGGATTAAGGGAATTTTTTTTTAGATTAAAACCAGTTTAAATAGTGCCTGTGTGTGTGTGTGTGTGTGTGTGTGTATGTGTGTGTATGTATGCATGCCCGTGTGTATGTGTGCAAGTGCTGTGTGTGTGTGTGTGTGTGTGTGTGTGTGTGTGTATCCATGTGTACAAACTTCTCTGTGGATGGGGAGGCCAGAGGTCAATATCAGGTGCTTTCCTGCATTGTTTCTCAGCTAATTTTTTGAATCAGAGTCTCTCACTGGATATAAGACTTGTTAGTTTGGCTAGATTAGCTAGCCTGGAAGCCCCTGGGAGCTTCTTGTCTGCATTATCATATCAAAGTTACTTTTGTGCATCACTGTGCCTGGCTTCTGGGATTTGCTGTGCAGCACAAATCTTGTCACATTCTGTTCATAATATTTTAAAAAATCTATGTTGTTACCATCATGGGTAATAATTGGGAGGATTTCTGCTCATCAAGACTGATTCTTCCCTCCACATTCCCATGTACATTTTACTAAAACATCTAGCCTTTGTTGATCTCTGATATACCTCAGCTATTACTCCCAAGATGTTTAAAAACTTCAGAAATAAAAGCATCCATCTCATTTATAAGATGTATGTAGTGGCTTGTGTTCTCATGCTAATTATGTTATTCAAAATCCTGTTTGCAGTTTCCCACATGCAAACTAAAGGAAGTCTGCCCCTAGTTGGTTCTAATTGAGAAATAAGTTTCCAGAGGCCAGTGCCTGGGCAGGGAGACAGAGGCAGAACTTCTGGAATTCTGGGCAAAAAAACAAGAGAAGAGAAGAATTGGCTATGACAAGGGCATGGGAAAGACCACACCAGGAAGGTGCAGGAGGGTGAGACAGCAGAAATGTAGGCATAAGCATAAAGCAGCCTCAGGGGCCTGCCCAGGTGGGTCAAGGGCAGCAACAATACATTATAGGCTTAGAAATTATTAACTTAGGAATATTGGAGAAGAGTGTATTAGCCACATGAAGATACAGGAGTGACCCAGTCATTGATCTAACTTAGTGCATATTACAAATAAGCCAATGTGTGTGTGTGTGTGTGTGTGTGTGTGTGTGTGTGTGTGTGTGTGTATCACTCATGAATCTAAAACACTTGAGCATATGTAGAGGAGGTGCATGCCACTGCTTACCACTACAGGTATATGATACAGCTATGAGCCTATGGTAATTTCACAACTATAGACTGCTTCAACCTAGTTGCTGTGGCTGTGAACCACTATGTGACAATCTGTATCCCATTATTCTATACCATAGTCATATCTCAGAAGCTGTGAACTCTGCTGCTGGTTGAATCATATGCCATGGGCTTCCTAAATGCTTCCATAAACACAAGTTTTACATTCTAACTGAACTTCTGTAAATACAATGCCATTAACCACTTTTTTTGTGATGAACCTCCTATTCTTGTCCTATTATGCTCCAGTGTTGACTTCAGTATCATGCTACTGATAGTCTTTTGTTGGATTCAACTTGATGAACACGGTGCTGGTTGTCATCTTTTCCTACATGAATATCTTGGCTGTTATCCTAATGATCTCTTCTCCTGCAGGAAAGCTTTTTCCATATGTGTCTCCCACCTGACTGCAGTCACAATTTTCTATGGGACTCTTTCCTATATGTATCTATGTTCTATTAGAGACAAGGGAGAAGGGATGAGATGGGGAATGGTCAGAGTGTCAGAGGGCAGACTGTGGGGGGGGGGAAGATAACTGGATGGTAAAAAAGAAAAAGATTAAAAAATAAAAAGACTTAAATCTCAGGAAAGGAAGAAAGAGAAAGAAAGAAAGAGAAAGAAAGAAAGAAAGAAAGAAAGAAAGAAAGAAAGAAAGAAAGAAAGAAAGGAAAAAAGAAAAAAAAGGAAGAAAGAAAGAACTATACAAACAAATCAACAACAACAAAAATATTCCTCTACATTCCTTCATGGAAAATGTTTAAAGAAAGGGCCTACTATTAATATAAAATATATGTCAACACCATAAGGACCTTACAGAGTAACCTATAGAAAATATAACACTAAGTTTGAAAAAAAATTGATAGTGAATTCACAAAATTAGGAAGCAACCAAGTGTGTTCATTCTTAGAACTATTATTCGTGATCTAGCTGTAGTGATATGACAACAGAAACAAAACAATAATGAAATAAATAAAAAAGGAAGATTTTATATTATCCCTACCTTAAATGATTTGACCATTCATTTAAGAGACTCTAGTGATTCTACTAGATAAAATTTTAGATCTGATAAATAGTTTTAGCAAAGTAGCAGAATATGATGTCAATGTTCAAAAAATACATACAAATAAGCCCAATGAAGGAGAGGAAATACCTCCAAAATTAAACCTTAAAGACATTATGGAAGAAATGGTAAATGACACTAGGAAATGGAAAGACAACACATGTTTATGTAAGAACAGAATCAATAATGCAAAAAAAAAAGTGTTACTGAAGGTGGTGGTCATTACACATTCGAAAGAATCTACATCAGACTTCCATTTATTTTCTTTACAAGATTGAAAAATAAGTTTTCAGATTATATAGAAGCATAAAAGATTCAAAATACCAAAAGCAATTTTTAACAAAGGGAACAATGTTTTACACATCACAGTACCATATTATTGGATGACCAAAGCAAAATTCACTTATACAAAATATCAATGAAGACTAATGAAATAAAATTGAAGGTTCAATACTACATTCCTATGCGTTCATAACTTTTGGCAAAGGTGTAACAAACTTACATTGACAAAAATACATCTCTAATAAAAAAAAAGGTGCTGAGAGAATGGCTTTGTGTAGAATGATAGATTTAGAATCATATTCCTTGCCTTGCAAAAATAATTTCAAAATGAAGCAAAGATCTGAGACTGAAATTTCTAGAGGAAAACACAGGCAAAAATATACAAATAACACACTGGAAAAAATGCATGAACCATAAGTTTACCATAGCCTCAAATATATATAGATCTATCTGTGTGTTGGTCTGTGTGTCTGAGTGTCTGCCTTTTTGTATTTTTTTTATTTGTCCGTCTGTCTGTCTGTCTGCCTGCCTGCCTGCCTGTCCGTCCGCCCGCCCATCCATCCATCCATCCATCCATCCATCCATCCATCCATCCATCCATCCATCCATCCATCCATCCATCTATCTATCTATCTATCTATCTATCTATCTATCTATCTATTTATCTATCTATCTATAAAATGAATAAATCTAACTCTGGAACTGAAAGACCGCACAATGAAAACTTTAAGGCATTGATATTAAAAAGCAGAGAAGATTGCTCAAGATGGAAAGATTTTCCAAGCACATGTATTGATACAATTTATGTGAGGATGAGCATACTACCAAAAGCAATCTAGAAACAATAAAATCTCCATAACATTTCAATGCAGACACTCTGAAATTGAAAAAATAAACCTTAAATTTCATATAGAGACACAAAAGACAGAGAACATTTGAAATAATTATGAATATCATAAAATATCAAAAAAATCTGTTGGAGGTATCACCACACAAGATGTTAAGTTGTACTATAAATGTATCCTTAAAAAATCATCATTATTTTCATAAAAACAAACTCATTGATCAATGGGATATAAATTAAAACATACATATCAACCCACATTCCTTCAACAACTAGAATGTTGATAAGGAGAACAATACTCATTGTAGAAAAACCATCTTCAAAAGGTACTACCTGTCATACTGGCTAGGAACATGTAAAAGAATGAGCTTGTATGTTCATCCCTTAATCTTTCCTAAACTCAATTCCAAATAGATCAAGAACCTTGTTAGAAGTCAAAATACTCTGGATCAGATAGAGCAGAGTATAAAGAATACATCTGAACTTAAGACATAAAAAATACTTTTTAGACAGAATCCTAATAGCATAGACAATTAGACCAAAATCCAATCCATGGGACCCCATGAAATTAAAAATATTCTTCTGTTTAGCAAAGGAACCATAATTTTAGTGAAGAGGCAGCCTATAGAATGGAAAAATACCTTTATCACCTATGTATCTGACAATGAGATGGAATATAGAATATACCAGGAACTCAGAAACCTAAACATAAAGATAAAAAACAATAAAATTAAAAATGGAATATAGAATTCAACAACATTTTTGAAAATGAAATGCAAATAGTTGAGAAACATTCATGAGAAATTAAAAGCATCCTTAGCCATCATAAAAATGCCATTTAAAACTACTTTTAGATTTTATCTTTTTTTCTATATTTTTTTTATTTATATTCCGAATGATTTCCCCTTTCCTGGATCCTCCTTCCCCGTAAGTCCTATAAGCCCTCTTCTCTCCCCCTGTTCCCCATTCAACCCCCTCTAGCTTCTCTGTCCTGGTATTCCCCTACATCCAGTCTTTCCAGGACCAGGGGTCTTTCCTTCAATCTTCTTGGAAATCTATTGATATGCGAATTGTGACTTGGGTATTCTGAGTTTCTGGGTTAATATCCCCTTATCAGTGACTGCATACCATGTGTGTTCTTTTGTGATTGGGTTACCTCATTAAGGATGATATTTTCCAGTTCTGATCATTTGCTTAAGAATTTCGTGAATTCATTGTTTTTAATTGAAGAGTAGTATTCCTTTGTGTAAATATACTACAACTTCTGAATCCATTTCTCCGTTGAGGAAAATCTGTGTTCTTTCCAGCTTCTGGCTATTATAAATAAGGCTGCTATGAACATAGTGGAACATGTGTCCTTATTGCATGCAGGGGAAGCCTCTGGGTATATGCCCAGGAGTGGTATAGCAGGATCCTCTGGGAGTGTCATGCCCAGTTTTCTGAGGAACCGCCAGACTGCTTTCCAGAGTGGTTGTACCAGTTTGCAATCCCACCAGCAGTGGAGGAGTGTTCCTCTTTCTCCACATCCTAGCCAATACCTGCTGTCTCCTGTGTTTTTTATCTTAGCCATTCTGACTGGTGTGAGATGGAATCTCAGGGCTGTTTTGATTTGCATTTCCCTAATGACTAAGGATGTTGAACATTTCTTTAGGTGCTTCTCAGCCATTAGATATTCTTCAGGTGAGAATTCTTTGTTTAACTCTGTACCCCATTTTTAATAGGGTTATTTGGCTCTCTGGAGTCTAACTTCTTGAGATCTTTGTATATATTGGATATTAGACCAACAGCCAATGAATCAATGTGGAAAATGCGGTATATTTTTGCAATAGACTATTAATGAACTGTTAAGAAGAGGAAAATTAGAAAATTCACAGGTAAAAGGAGTTAGGTAACAGCACAGAAAGATAAATCTTGAATGTTTTCTATCATTTTTGGATAGTAGCCCTTAATCATTAGATATATATTTTTTTATTTGAGATAACTGCAGATGTAAAGAGTGTAGTAAGCATCTACAGAAAGGGGATGTCAATGTAGTTGACAGAATAGAATGACATAGATGCTTAAAGGAGAATACAGCACTAGAAATTTTAACTTGGTTTGGGAAATAGGAGAGCAGAGTAAAGAAAGAATAGGTAGTACTGAAGACCTTTAAAGTGATCACATGGAAACCGAAGATGTAAAAACCTATATAAAAACAGATAAATTGTAGATATTATGGAACGGAGAATCAATGCCAACATTTAGTATTGTCATTTAACAAAAATCCTAGTGCTAGCAATTTGTTATCTTCTGGAGTGATTAGCCAGTGAAGTCTCTTAGACCCCCCTTGCACATCGCAGCCCATCCCTATTGCTATTAGTTGTCCTACAAAACTTGAATCTAAGGTCTTTTTCTTTTTCAATTTATGACACTGGAAAATCAACCTGGTAATGACTTGGAAACTGTATCCATGCTAGGTATCAACCATAATGCTGGAAGTTTTTATTTATACCACTAGAGGAAACAAAGTAGTGACCTATCATACCCAGTTATGTGAATAATTAAGAATCCTAGAAATGTCCTGCAATATTATATAGGTCTGTGGGTTTGGAGCTAATTTTTCTTTGGGATTGGAATAGATCGTGTGATATTTGTTCATTTTAATGTCATGAATTCTTTTGAATCTAATAGAACTTATTCTTCTTGATATAACAGTATCATTGTCATATCAGAATTCAGATTCTTTCCCTATTAGGACTGCATCTTTAAATTTCAGTATTTTTCTTATTTGTTGTACACTTGTTTCTTTCCTCAATATTTTAAGAAAGAAAAATGGAATATTTACTAATTAGAGAATAAACAGTATTTTTATATATATTCTCCTCCCTTGAAGAACATTTCTAAAGAACGAAAATATAGTTTTCCCTTTATTTTAAGTAGCCAACTTGGACAGCTGTTCATGATTTCTTACTCATTATCTTTTTAGAAAGAAGAAAGGTTTGCCTTTGCATTGGAAAGCTGAAATGCATAGATCCTCCTGGTATTTGTAGATTAGTTATAATTTATTCAGTGCCCAAAGGATAACATAAGAGGATTAGTTAGTGTAGAGTATGCACAGAAAGAGTCCTTCGGGCAGCTATGTTGAAACCATGCAGATGAAACCAAAATTAGGCTAAAGTGGCTTTTTTTTTTTTGCAAAAGACAGAATAATCTCCAAAAATTTTTTTTGATCCTAGTATTTTCTTCAATGTGATTTTCTATATCTTCAATCTCCAAATGTAAGATATGATCTTCATCAAATTCTATATAATATTATTGCTGTTTTCTATTTTTAATTACTTGTATTTCTTAATATGGGAAGTAGACTTATAATACTAACTGGGTTTATCTATTTTATTTGTTACTAAGATGTGCATTTTAATAATATTTACTCCATAGCTTTTCTTGCCAAAATTAGTCAAATATATGATAGTACATTGCCTTATAAAAAAGAGAATACTTTGAATATTCAAACACTCTTTAGCTGGAGTTGCCATTTTGGGTTTTTTCTTAGGCTATGACTTAGAAAATGTATTTTATTAAAAATGAAAGAATAACCAAATTGTTTCTAATACATATGTTTCAAAATTAATCTAGTAAGAGAAATCTTTTCCATTATCTTTCTGGAAGTCAGCCCTGGCATACTTGTATTAACATGTTAAAAAATAAATTTGTTCAAGACTCCTTAAGTATTCATCACTTGAATTCTGTTCACATAATTTCATATGCTAAACTTTACAGTGGTTGATGAAATTGTCTAGTTCCTCTTAAAAATAGACAGAAACTTCAAGTTCAGATGAATTTCTGTCTAATTCATGTATGAGTTAGGTCTATCATATTCATTATTTAGAATAGCTCTTACTTAGTATCCAGAGAGATTTGTTCAAGACGGCATCTCATCAAACCTAGAAGCTAAATGTCAACATTTTTTTAGTCTTCTGAAATTTAATTTTTCCCTTTTAAGAGGTTATGTTATTTATTTAGATACAAAATGTTATCCCCCTTTCTGGTTTCCACTCTGCAAACCTCCTGTCCAATGACCCCTGCTTCTATGAGGTAGCTTCCCCACTCACCCACCCACACACTCCAGCCTCACCACCCTAAAATTCCTCTACATTGGCACATCAGGTCTCCACAGGTCAAAGGGCCTCCCCTCTCACTGATGCCAGATAAGGTTATCCTCTGCTACATATTCAGCTGGAGCCATGGGTTCCTCCATGTGTATACTTTGGTTGGTGGTATATACTTTGCTCCCTGGGAGCTCTGGGAAGTCTGATTGCAAACCCCTTCAGCTCCTTCAATCCTTCACCTAACCCCTCTATTGAGGTACCTATGCTCAGTCTGAGGGTTGGCTATGAGCATCCATATCTATATTGGTCAGGTGCTGGCAGAGCCTCTCAGGGGACAGTCATACCAGTCTCCTCTCAGCAAACACTTCTTGGCATCTGAATTGGTTTTGGAGTCTGAAGATAGGATTGATCCCTAGTGGGGCAGTCTCTAGATGATCTTCTCCACTCTTTGTCCTTGCATTTCCTTTAGAGAGGAACAATCCTGTATTAATATTTTTGACATAAGTGGGCAGCACCATCCCTCAAATGGAAGCCATGCCTAACCTCTGGATATGGTCTATATAGATTTTCTACCCCTTTTTTGGATAAATCAGCTAATGTCATCCCCATTGTGACCTTGGAGTTGCTTGCTCTCCTAAATTCTGGGACTTTTTACTGGCTACTCACAGTTCCCCATCCCCCACTGAAACAAACCTCCTTTTAATTTCCTGAATCTTTGTACTTTTCCCTAGCTCCTCCCACACCTGATTCTGTCCCCATTTTTCTCTTCCCATCCCTCTCCTTTCCAGGTCCTTACATCCCATAACCACCTGTGATTATTTTGTTCCCCATTCTAAGTATGAGTGAAGCATCTATACTTTGGTCTTCCTTCTTGAGCTTCATACAGTCTGTGAATTGTATTATAGGTATTCTGAACTTTTTTCCTCTAATATCCACTTATCAGTGAGTACACCAGTAATGTGTGTTATTTAGATGGCCTTTCCTTCAGTCTCTTCTCCACACTTTGTCTCTGTAACTACATGGATATTTTGTTCCTCCTTCTAAGAAGAAACAAAATATCCTCAATTTGGTCTTCCTTCTTCTTGAGCTTCCTGTGGTCTGTGAATTGTATCTTGGGTGTTCCGAGCTTTTGGGCTAATATCCACTTATCAACAAATGCATAGCGTGTGTGTTATTTTGTGATTGGGTTACCTCACTCAGGGTCATATTTTTCTAGTTTCATCCATTTGCCTGTGAATTTCATGAAGCCATTGTTTTTAATAGCTAAGTAGTAGTCCTTTGTGTAAATGTAGCACGTTTTCTGTA
This sequence comes from Tokudaia tokunoshimensis, assembly GCA_036184795.1. Taxonomy (NCBI): domain Eukaryota; kingdom Metazoa; phylum Chordata; class Mammalia; order Rodentia; family Muridae; genus Tokudaia; species Tokudaia tokunoshimensis. Next base: position 64,996,893 of record BTHU01000012.1, on the reverse strand, counting down.
TCCATTCCTCTGTTGAAGGACATCTGGGTTCTTTCCAGCTTCTGGCTATTATAAATAAGGTTGCTATGAACATAGTGGAGCATGTGTCCTTATTTTATTTTGGAACATTTTTTGAGTATATACCCAGGAGTGGTATAGCTGGGTCCTCAGATAGTACTATTTCCGATTTTCTCAGCAACTGCCAGACTGATTTCCAGAGTGGTTGTACCAACTTGCAATTCAAGCAGCAGTGGAGGAGTGTTTGTTCCCTTTCTCCATATCCTTGCCAGCACCTGCTGTCACCTAAGTTTTTGATCTTGTCCATTCTGATTGGTATGAGGTGGAACGTCAGGGTCATCTTGATTTACATTTCTCTGATGACTAATGATGTTGAACATTTCTTTATGTGTTTCTCAGCCATTTGAGATTCCTAAGTTGAGATTTCTTTGTTTAGCTCTGCACCCCATTTTTTATAAGTTATTTGATTCTCTGTAGTCTAACTTCATAAGGTCTTTGTATATATTGGATATTAACCCTCTATTGGATGCAGGGTTGGTAAAAATCTTTTCCAAATCTGTAGGTTGCCATTTAAGCCTATTGACAGTGTCCAGATGAAGAATTGTTTGGACTTACATGGATCTGGGTTCTGTGACGAGCACCATAATCTCTAAGGTTAGATTCAAAGTTTCTGGCACCTTAGTTACTCTTTCTGTGATAAAGCAGCTAAGGAAAGGAGGAGATTAATTGGCATTTTGAATCAATACCAGGTATGGCAAGAGGAAAAGGAGCAGCTGTCACACTGTATCCACAGTCTGGAAACTGAGGACAATGAACGCTATGATTTCTCATTTATTGTTAATCACATACTTTGGAAAGATACCACCCACATTCAGAGTGGTGTTCTATACCTCAGATAACTCAAGGAAATTTATCACTGAAATACCTGGGTTTTTTTTTTTCTAGATGTTTCTTAATATGGTCAAACTGACAGTCAAGATTAACCACTGAATTGATTCTGGTTTTTTTTGTTTTTTTTTTTTGTTTTTTTTTTGTTACCCTTAGAGGCAAGAGAAATCCCTCAGAGGAGAAAAATATGCTACTAGATCATATTTGTTCTTACAATCTTATTATATAATGAGAATTCATTCCATAATGGCTTATAAATAGGCAATAATTGAGAAAACAAAGAAAAACAAGAGACAATGTAAAGACTCAAGGATTATATGGGAAATTGCTATTAAAACAGCTTTTAAAAATAATTTGCTAAAAACTTTCATTAAAATTAAATGTGTATAGCTCTGTACCCCATTTTTTAAGAGTTCTCACCTGAGGAATATCTAATGGCTGAGAAGCACCTAAAGAGATGTTCATCATCCTTAGTCATTAGGGAAATGCAAATCAAAACAACCCTGAGATTCCACCTCACACCAGTCAGAATGGCTAAGATCAAAAACATAGGAGACAGCAGTTGTTGGAGAGGATGTGGAGAAAGAGGAACAGTCCTCCACTGCTGGTGGGATTGCAAGCTGGTACAACCACTCTGGAAAGCAGTCTGGCAGTTCCTCAGAAAACTGGGCATGACACTCCCAGAGAATCCGGCTATACCACTCCTGGGCATATACCCAGAGGCTTTACCTGCATGCAATAAGGACTATGCTCATAGCAGCCTTATTTATAATAGTCAGAAGCTGGAAAGAACCCTCAACAGAGATGTCCCTCAACGGAGGAATGGATTCAGAAGATGTGGTATATTTACACAATGGAATACTACTCTGCAATTAAAAACAATGAACTCACGAAATTCCTAGGCAAATGGTCAGAACTTGAAAATATCATCCTTAGTGAGGTAACCCAATCACAAAAGAACACACATGTTATGCAGTCACTGATAAGAGGATATTAACCCAGAATCTCGGAATACCCTAGACACAATTAGCATATCAACAGATTTCCAAGAAGATGGAAGGAGAGACCCCAGTCCTGGAAAGACTGGATATAGGGAACTGGCAGGACAGAGAAGCAAGAGGGGGTTGAATGGGGAAAAGAAGGAGGGAAGGGGGCTTATGGGACTTTCGGGGAGGGAGGAAACGGGAAAGGGGAAATCATTTGGAATGTAAATAAAAAAACTTAGAAAAAAATTAAATGTGTAATACTATCAGAAAACTGAGAAGCAAGAAATAAAAGGAAATAGAATTTAAAATTATTATTAGTGAAATAGGAGACTCAGAGAGGGACATTCTCAGCCAACCATTGAACTGAGCACAGGGTCCCAAATGGAGGAGCTAGAAAAAGGAACCAAGGAGCTGAAGAGGTATGCAGCCCTGTGGGAGAAACAACAATATGAACCAAACAGTACCCCCAGAGCTCCCACCAGCCAAAGAGTGCACATAGAGATATCCATGGCTCCAGCTGCATAAGAAGCAGAAGATGGCCTTGTTGGACATCAACGGGGGGAGAGGCCCTTATTCCCAAAAAGGCTCAATGCCCCATTGTAGGGGAATGCCAGGACAGGGTAGCAGGAGAGGGCAGATTGGTAAGCAGGGGGAGGGGGATGGGTTAGGGAGTTTTTGGAGGGGGAACCAAGAAAAGGGATAACATCTGAAATGCAAATAAAGAAAACAACTAGTAAAAAATAAATTAATAAATAAGAAAAGAAAATAAATGAGTATAGGTTACAAAATTTTCCAGGAAACAAATCAAGAATCTGAAAACTAGAGAAGTTTTTCAGTATCCACTAATAATATCTTTGCTCCAATAAATGATTTCCCATCTAAAAGAAGATCTAAATAAACTCAGTGAGCCACAGGCAAAGGCTGGGTGTGACCACATCCTCATAGAAGCAGGAGGATGGGGGATGGGATAGGGGATTTCTGGGGGGCGGGGGGATCAGGAAAGGGGAAAACATTTGAAATGTAAATAAATTAAATATCAAAAAAAGAATAGAAGAAGGTTTTTCTGAGAAGAGTTTCGTTGAGAAGGAATGAAATGAGAGAGGATAAATTCATTGAATATGATTAAAATTCACAAAATAAACATATAAAAATTGAATCGCTAGAACTTCAAGTACTATATTGAAAAGATATGGAGAGAGAGGGCAGCCTTGTCTAGTCCCTGATTTTAGTGGGATTGCTTCAAGTTTCTCTCCGTTTAGATTGATGCTGGCTACTGGTTTGCTGTAAATTGCTTTTACTATGTTTAGATATGGGCCTTTATATTGTCAACTAACTCCAGCATTTCTCTGTTTCGTTTTTGTCTGGATGACATGTCCTTTGGTGAAATAGGGTACTGAAGGATGTGAGGGTCAATGTGTAATTCAAGCTATACTAGTTTTTCTTTTACAAATGTTGGTGACCTTTTGTTTGTGGCATAGATGTTAGGAATTGAAATTTCTTTTGGTTTTTTTTTTCCTTTGATGAATATGTAGTATTCTTATCCCTCTCTTTTGATTAATTCTATTTTGTTAACTATTAAAATTGTCAGCTTGTTTCTTAAAAAAAAAAATTGAATCGATAAGACACAGATCATCCTATACATATACACGTACACATACATATATACTAACATTTACATATACATATTATAGCTGTACCACAAGAGAATGAAAGGGAAAGAAAGCCATGTAGGACAATGATTAAAAATATTTTGAAGGCAAAGTCTAAGGAGTCATCCATCTATTAAAATTACCAACAATATCTACAGAATACAGTAAAGAAACCATTTTGATTAAACACAAAAATGCTTTTTAATACAGGAGCATACATTCATATTGCCAAGGAATATGCAAGGCTTGTATATTTTTTGTTTTGTTTTCTATTTAACATTTAACTCTTAAAACATTGTTTCATCAATGACTTCTTTATTTACATAAGTTGTACCTCTCCCTCACTGACCAACTCTTCCTATGTCCTAACCCACTTCCCTTAAAGTATTCAATATTTTCTTTCTTTATTATTTTTACACATTTATATTTATGTTTATATATACACACTTCTGGTCCATTTAGTGGCATTCATTTATATCTATTTAAAACTAACCACGTAGCATTAGATAACAACACTTTCAGCCATGAAAAATATTGATTCTTTCTACCTGAGTAGCCATTTCTTTTCTGTAACTCTTTCTCTAGAGTTAAGACTCTGGGTAATTTCCTCCATCCACTTTCAGATGTCAACTGATGCTGTCAATATATACTTCTTGTTTAGGTGCCCGTATTGTTGAGATATCACACATGTCATACATAGAAGACAATATCTGACAGCAAATATGCTCATCCCTCATGTTTTACAACCATCCTATGCCTTCTTCCACATTATTTACCAGATTTTTGGAACAGGACTTTGTTATTGATATGTCAATTGTGAATGGACAACTCACAGTCAGTTGTTTTGACCACTTGTTGAGTTCCCATGAAAGTCTCCACCTACTTCAAAACATATATACTTTGATGAAAACTAAAAGCTACATTTTCTGAAGATATAAAAATTGGCATGTTGAATACAATTCAGAATTTTAGGAATTTCCTTGTTTAGGAAAATGGCAATATTAAGTCCTCCTCTTGGTGCATGAACCTTACAGTAACATGAGTGGGCTAGATTTACAGTACCAGGCATTACTTACTTCCTATTGAGTGGGTTTTAACTCTATAAATGTCATTATTGAAACTTTGGGGATATCTTGCCATGCTAGACATTTTGGGGTTCATAAACTTTGCAGGTAATTAGTACCTATAGTTTCTTTTCTTCCTTGAAAGCTTGTGCAGCAAATTTGGACTTTATATGACATATGTTTCCAGAAAGAGTTTGCTAGGATTCTAGGTCTTACCTTCAAGTTCTCGAAGGCAACACATGGCAGTAACAGTAGATTGTATTGCTCAGGGAATCTCTTGGACTCCTCTGACTAATAAGTCAGAAGACATGCTTGCCATGGTTGGATATAGGAGTTTATATATGTTAATGATCTTCAGAGAAACATTATCCCTTCAAATAAATTAACTTCATTTGAAGCAATTTCTGTATGTAAACACACACACACACACACACACACACACACACACACACACACATCTTACTTGTATTTTAAGTAAACATAAAGTAATGCTTCCTATGACTTTTCAATTATCCTTAGTGTTCTTTACCATTCCTTAACCCTTCTTTCTGTATTATGCTATTCCAGGTCTCTTCAGATAAAAAAAAAAAAACAAAAAACAAAACCTCATGCTCCCTCTTTATATCACCTGTGTCCTTTTTTCTCCTGCTGTAGAACTCCTTCTCCATCTCCCTATGGCCCCTTTCCAAATTTGTGGTTTCTGTGGCTACTCCAGGTATTATAATTACAATTAAAGTTTTAGCACTAGGATTACTTAGTAAAAGAGAATACTCATGTTTTTTTCTTTCTAATTCCACTCATTATCATGTTTTCTAAATCCAACGATTCATTTGCCAATTTTGTGATTCCATATTTCTTTATAGCTGAGTAGCATTCCACCATGTATACGCAAAACGTTTTCATTATCCATTCATAAGTTTAAAGGCATTCCCTAGCTGTTGTGGATAAAACAGCAATGAAAGGACTGGGCAAGTATCTGTGAAGTGGCCTATTAAGTCTTTGACAACATATGCTGTAATGTTTACCATTTAATAAATGAATATAAAATTTCTTGCTTTATATTTTTGTACATGGTATTAGGTTTCATAAACACATTTTCATGCAAGCATATCAGGTTCTTTATATTCATCCTAACGTCCTCCTTCTCCCCTACAACTATCCTTACTCACAGTAGTCTCTATGTTAAAATCCTACATTTAAAAAGGTTTAATGAATAGAAAATATAATAATGTGTTAATATATATTATACATATGTATATGTGCATATATATGCATTACTTAACATCATATTAAATACATATACATTAGTGAATACATACAATTTAATCTAGAATGCACAAAGGAGACAAATATATTCATGTTTCTGATTCCTCTTTTTTCAACTTAATAAGATGATATCTATCTAGTCATATATCTGTTTCCCAGCATACATCATAATTTCATTCTTCTCTTATTTTTTGATATTATAAATACAATTATATTAATCTGTTACTTCCTTTCCTTCCTCTAAACACTCCTATGTAGATCCTTGTTCTCTTTTTAATTCAGACTCCTATTGCATCAATTATATTATATATTTTATAATTTGTATACATTCTTTTTTCTTTTTTTCTTTTTTTGTTATTATTATTTTATTTTCTATATTCTTTATTTACATTCCAAATGATTTCCCCTTTCCCAGTTTCCCCCTCCCCAAAAGTCCCATAGGCCCTCTTCCCTCCTCCTATTCCCCATTTGCCTAAGAATTTCATGAATTCATTGTTTTTAATTGCTGAGTAGTATTCTATTGTGTAAATATACATGTAAAGTATCTCTGATAAAATTGAAGAAATATATAGAAAAACACGTTAAGATTGACTATTTCATGGAAAAATTATACAGATAAAATGGTAGGCATAAAAATATTCCTAAGTTGATTGAAAGTGGAATTATAAACATTTTCTGATAAAACTGAAAATCTACAAGGAAAAGATATCTGATAAAACTCAAGAAATATATAGAAAAACACGTTAAAACTGACTATTTCATGAAAAATTATACAGATAAGATAATAGGCATAAAAATATTCCTAAATTGGGTGTTTGTAGTTCCACTTTCAATCAATTTAGGAATGTTTTTGTGCCTACCATTTTGTTGGTATAATTGTCCATGATAATCTTCAGTTTTAACATTTCTCTGTATTTTTCTTCAATTTTGTCAGAAGTATTTTCCATGTGGATCTTCAGTTTTATCAGACAATGTCTATAATTTTACTTTCAATCAACTTAGGAATATTTTTATACCTTCCATTTTATCTGTAGAATTTTCCATATAATAATCAGTTTCAACATGTTTCTCTATATATTTTTTGAAATTTTTCACGAATATTTTCCTTGTAGATCTTCAGTTTTATCAGAAAGTATTTATAATTCCATTTTCAAAAAACATAGAAATATTTTTATGCCTACCATTTTATCTGTATAATTTTTCCATGAAATACTCAATCGTAACATGTTTTTTATATATTTCTTCAATTTTATCAGAGATATTTTCCAGGTAAATTTTCAATTTTATCAGAAAATGTTTATAATTTTGCTTTCAATCAACTTAGAAATAATTTTATGCCTACCATTTTATCTGTATAATTTTCCACGATAATCTTCAATTTTAATGTTTTTCCATATAGTTTTTCCAATTTTATCAGAAATATTTTCCATGTAAATCTTCAATTTTATCAGAAAATGTTTATAATTCTACTTTCAATCAACTTAGGAATATTTTAATTCCTACCAATTTATCTGTATAAATTTCTTCAATTTTATCAGAGATATTATCCATGTAAATCTTCAATTTTATCAGAAAATGTTTTTATTTCTATTTGTATACATTCTTATATATATAAATGCAGCATGAGCAGACTATATGATGTTACTTGTACATATGCTTTAGCACTGAACATTTGGCATTATTTTTGTAGATTTGTGTGCTCTTCACTGAGAAAGACTACTACTCTCAGCATACCCAAGGTATATGTAGTTATTTGTATATGGATGTATATGGCCACAGGAGCTTTCCACCTTGTATGTTAACATGTTTCTTTATGATCTTCCTTGTTGAGCTCATGTCTAGTCAATCATGTTGGTTAAAATTTATGGGTTTAGCTTTTGACATTTCTATTTTTGTTTTGTTTATTTTATTTTCTATATTCTTTATTTACATTCCAAATAATTTCCCCTTTCTCGGTCCCCCCTCCCCGAATGTCCCATAAACCTTCTTCAAGAGACCTTCAGAACAAACTGTTCATCTGGACTTTGCATTGTTTCTTCTATAATTCCACAATGATCATTAAAACTTCAGTGCAGATTGAATTGTAAATGTATCACGTTTTCTGTATCTATTCCTCTGTTGAAAGACATGTGGGTTCTTTTCAGCTTCTGGCTATTATAAATAAGGCTGCTATGAACATAGTGGAGCATGTGTCCTTGTTATATGTTGGAGAATCTTTTGGGTATATGCCCCGGAGTGGTATAGCTGAGTCCTCAAGTAATACTATGCCCAATTTTCTGAGGAACCACCAAACTGGTTTCCAGAGTAGTTGTACTGGTTTGCAATCCCACCTATATTGAAGCAGTGTTCCTTTTTTTCCACATCCTTACTAACATCTGCTGACACCGGAGTTTTTTATCTTAGCCATTCTGACTGGTCTGAGGTGGAATCTCAGGGTTGTTTTGGTATGCATTTCCCTGATGACTAACGATGTTGAACATTACTTTAGGTGCTTCTCAGCCTTTCAAGTTTCCTCAGTTGAAAATTCTCCATTTAGCTCTATTTCCTAATTATAGGGTTACTTGGTTCTCTGGAGTCTAACTTCTTGATATATATATATGAAATCATGAAATTTTTAGGCAAATGGATGGACCTGGAAAATATCATCCTGAGTGCGGTAACTCAAACACAAAAGAACACACATGGTATGCACTCACTGATAAGTGGATATTAGACCAAAAGCTCTGAATATCTAAGACACAATTCACAGACCACATGAAGCTCAAGAAGAACAAGACCAACATGTTGACGCTTTGGTCCTTTTTAAAAGGGGGGAACAAAACACTCAAGGGAGCAAATATGGAGACAAAGTGCAGTGCAGAGAAAGAAAGAAAGGCCATCCAGAGATTGTTCCACCTGGAGATTCATCCCAGATACAGTCATCAAACTCCAACACTATGATAAATGCTAAGAAATGGTTGCTGAAAGGAGCCTGATATAGCTGTCTCCTGAGAGGCCCTGTCAGAGCTTTACAATAGAGAGCTGACTGCTTGCAGCTAACCATTGTATTGAGTGTGGGGTCCCCAATGGGGGAGTTAGAGAAAGGAATGAAGGAGCTGAAGGGGTTTTGCAACCCCATAGGAAGATCAAAAATATCAACCAACCAGACCACCCAGAGTTCCCAGGGACTAAGCTACCAACCAAGGAGTACACATGGCTCAGGCTGCACATGTAGCAAAGGATGGCCTTGTCAGGCATCAATGGGAGGAGAGGTCCTTGGTCCTATGTAGGTTCTATAATTCCCTAGTGTAGGGGAATCAATGGCAGTGAAGTGGGACTGGGTGTGTCGGAGAGGAACACTCTCATAGCAGCAGGGAGAGGGGGATAGGAAGGGGGTAGCCCTGTAAGTGGATAACACTTGAAATATAAATAAATTAAAAATAAATAAATAAATAAATAAATAAATAAAAATTCAATTGTAGATCAGTCATTGGGACTGAGATTCACACTTGGCTGTAGTTATTTGTAATGGCCCCAGTCTATTGTAACAAGAAGTTTCCTTGATGAAGAGTGTGAACTACACTTATCTGGGGGAACAAGGATAAATAAAATATAGAGCTTAATTAGGTGGTGGTTGTAGATTTCCTACAAGATCTATGACTTTATTAGCTTTAGGTAGTTTGCTAGGTTTCCCGTATCAAGCATGACTTCTTTTTGCTGAGTGGATTTTCAGTCCAATTTGAGAGTTCCTGGTTACCACAATGGTTTATGTGCCACTAATGTACCCTTAAGGATATGGTACCATGCTGGGTGTTGTCATGCTTCTAGCTGGGTAGGCCTTTTGCTTGCTTCCTTACTTTGGATGGTTATATGGTGGTTGCCTTCTGGCACAAATGAAGTCAGCCTTCAGGCAAAAGACTTTCATGTCAGTAAAGGTTCAGGACTTTAGCAATTCTGTCTAAAATCCACCAGCATCTTCAGAAATAGGGACTTAACCTTCCACCTCTGGAGCAACCCTAGCCAAGAACAGTAGCTTGCAATGTTTTGGGTACAACTCTGTGTAACAACTCAAAACTGGGCTTCTCATACCTAGAATTGGTTATTTTGCTGGATAATCTGTATTTGGTCCATGGTAGGAGTACTGTTAGTCCATATGGGAATTATTTTATTTAAAATGTACATGTAGTCACACAAATTAACTTACATGTACTTGTTTTAAAGTAGATATTAAATTGTATGAATTCTTAGGACTTTTACAGACATCCTTAATGATACTTTACCCCCTTACTGCATATTTTTTCTCTCTCTCTTCTCCATAATAAGAGCCTCTTTATCTTTCCCATTTCCCTATCAGATCATTGATTCCTGATTCTACCTCTCTATTGTTCCCCAAACTTTCCTAACCACAAAATGGTCCTTTTGTGTGGGTTGATTCACATTTTTTTGTCATTTATTTATTTATTTATTTATTTATTTATTTATTTATTTATTTACACTCGAGAATTTATTCCCCTCTCCCTGTCCACCCTCCAGCTATTCTACTTCCCATACCTCCAACCCACCTCCTATTTCCATGAGGATGTCCTCACCCTCACACCTATCCCCCACCCAACCAGAACTCTAAACTCCCTGGGACCTCCAGGGTTAGGTGCATTTTCTCTAGTTGAACTCAGACCTGGCAATCCTCTGTTCTATATGTGTTGGAAGCCTCATATCAGCAGGTGTGTGCTGCCTGGTTGGTAGTCCAGTTTTTGAGAGGTCTCAATGTCCAGGTTAATTGAGACTGCTGTTCTTCCTACAGGGTTGCCTCCTTCAGCTTCTTCCACCCTTTCCCTAATTCAAGCACAGGGGTCAGCAGCTTCTGTCCATTGGTTGGGTGCAAATATCTGCATCTGACTCTTTCAGCTGCTTGTTGGGTCTTCCTGAGTTCGATCACGTTAGGTCCCTTTGTGTATATTTGGTCTTATCACAGAATATCTTGGTTTTTCCATTTATGGTGATTGAGAGTTTTGCTGGGTATAGTAGTCTGAGCTCACATTTGTGTTCTCTTAGGGTCTGTATGAGATCTGCCCAGGATCTTCTTGCTTTCCTAGTCTCTGGTAAGAAGTCGGTGTATTCTTTTGTGATTGGGTTACCTCACTAAGGATGATATTTTCCAGTTCTGACCATTTGCCTAGGAATTTCGTGAATTCATTGTTTTTAATTGCAGAGTAGTATTCCATTGTGTAAATATACCACATCTTCTGAATCCATTCCTCCGTTGAGGGACATCTGGGTTCCTTCCAGCTTCTGGCTATTATAAATAAGGCTGATATGAACATAGTGGAGCATGTGTCCTTATTGCATACAGGTAAAGCCTCTGGGTATATGCCCAGGAGTGGTATAGCCGGATCCTCCGGGAGTGTCATGTCCAGTTTTCTGAGGAACCGCCAGACTGCTTTCCAGAGTGGTTGTACCAGCTTGCAATCCCACCTGGTCCTGGAAAGACTGGATGTAGGGGAATGCCAGGACAAAGAACCAAGAGGGGTTGAATGGGGAAAAGAGGGAGGGAAGGGGGCTTATGGGACTTTCGGGGAGGGAGGAAATGGGAAAGGGGAAATGATTTTGAATGTAAATAAAAAAACTTAGAAAATAAAATAAAATTAAAAAAAAAAGAAGTTTGGTGTAATTTTGATAGGTCTTACTTTATATGTTACTTGGTCTTTTTCCCTTACTGTTTTTAATATTCTTTCTTTGTTTTGTATATGTGGTGTTTTGTTTATTATGTGAAGGGAGGAATTTCTATTCTTATCCAGTCTGTTTGGAGTTCTGTAGGCTTCTTGTATGTTCATGGGCATCTCTCTCTTTAGGTTAGGAAAGTTTTCTTCCATAATTTTTTTGAATATATTTACTGGCCCTTTAAGTTGTAAATCTTCACTCTCTTCTATACCTGTAATCCTTAGGTTTGGTCTTCTCATTATGTCCTGGATTTCCTGGATGTTTTGGGTTACGAGCTTTTTGCATTTTGCATTTTCTTTAACTGTTGAGTCAATGCTTTCTGTGGTATCTTCAGCACCTGAGATTCTTTCTTCTATCTCTTGTTTTCTGTTGTTGATGTTTGCATCTATGACCTCTGATTTCTTTCCAAGGTTTTCTATCACCAGGGTTGTCTCCCTTTGTAATTTATTTGTTGTTTCTACTTCCGTTTTTAGATCCTAGATAGTTTTGTTCAGTTCCTTCATTTGTCTGTTTATGTTTTCCTGTAACTCTTTAAGGGATTTTTGTGTTTTCCCTTTAAGGATTTCTACCTGTTGACCCATTTTCTCCTGTATATCTTTAAGGGATTTTTTTCTGTGTGTGTGTTTCCTTTTTAAGGGCTTCTACCTGTTGTTTCATATTCTCCTGTATTTTTTTTAAGGGAGTTATTTATGTCCTTCTTATAATCCTCTATCAGCATCATCAGATGTGATTTCAAATCCAGATCTTGCTTGTCTTGTGTGTGGGGTATCCAGGACTTGCTGTTATGGGAGAACTGGTTTCAGATGTTGCCATGTTGCCTTGGTTCTTGTGTTTGCCATTTGCCATCTGCTTTTCTCTGGTGTTAGCTGGTATTGCTGTCTCTGACTGTGGTTTATCTGTCCTGCAAGCCTCTGTATCTGTGTTCCTGGGAGACCCATTCTCTCTGTGTACACAGGTATATAGTTACTCCTGGGAGACCAGCTCTCTTATAGTTGTATTTGGGTATGTAGCTCTGTGGCCCTGATCAGTTCTTGGTGTGGGTGGAAATCAGAAGACTACTGTCCCGGGCTCCTTCTAGGCTCTTGTGTCCTCAGGGTTTCTGGCTGCTTCCTCTGAGCAGCAGGGTTGGTCCTACCTGTGCTGTTAGGCCTCTCTGCACTCCTGTGTGGTTAGCTACCTCCCAGCGCCACTTGGGTATGGTTCACTGTGGCAGAGAGTGGTACCAAGCCTGAGACAGAAACCTGAGGGCTTCTGCCAGTGGGTTCTGGTTGTGATCCTCTAAGTGGCAGGGTAGGTCTCACCTGTGCTGACTGTCCTCTCTGCACTCCTGTGTGGTTAACTACCTCCCTGAGCCACTTGGATATGGCCAGGTGAAATCTCTAATATGTTTTGATGTATGTTCCTTTAGCTGTCATGTACAATTAATGTATTTTAAACTATCTCTTAACCATTTTGTTTATCTTCTGATGGATCTGTGCTCAGATCCCAGGCTCATTTATGAATAGGTCTTTCTGACTTTGTGGTTGTTTTGTTTTCTTTTTCGTTTTGAGTCTTTGTTTTTTTGAGTTCTTAATTTCTGGCTAATAATCTTATGTGAGATGCATCGCTGGACAAGATTAATTCCTATTCTGTGGGCTTCCTCCTACTTGATTGGGTCTTTCTTAGACTATGGAGAGTCATTTTACTTTTACAAAGTGCCACTTCTCCATTTTTTTGGCCTTAATTCTTGCACCAATGACGTCCTAATTAGAATATCCTCCCCTGCAACTGCATCATATGAGGTACTGACTATATTTTCTTCTAGCATGTTCAGTGTTTCAGGGTTTAGGTTTAGGTATTTGGTACATTTGGAGTTAGTGTTTTTTCAAGGCAATAGATATAGGTCTATTTTCATTTTCCTGTTAATGGTCTTCAAGTTTACCCAGCACCATATGTTGAAGATGCTTTATTTTTTTCAGTATAAGTTTGGACATCTTTGTTCAATATTATGTGGCTCAGTTATATATATTCATGTGCTAAATACATGTTTACATAAGGAAATAGAGGTACTGATATAAAAATAAGGAAAGCAGTACTTTTTTATTATTTTCTATTTTTTTTATTTACATTCTGAATGATTTCCCCTTTCCCCATTCCTCCCTCTCCAAAAGTCCCATAAGCCCTTTTCCCTCCCCCTGTTTCCTATTCAACCCCCTCTCGCTTCTCTGTCCTTGTATTCCCCTACATCCAGGCTTTCCAGGACCAGGGGTTTCTCCTTCCATCTTCTTGGAAATCTATTGATATGCGAATTGTGTCTAGGGTATTCCGAGATTCTGGGTTAATATCCCCTTATCAGTGACTGCATACCATGTGTGTTCTTTTGTGATTGGGTTACCTCACTAAGGATGATATTTTTCAGTTCTGACCATTTGTCTAAAAATTTACTGAATTCATTGTTTTTAATTGAAGAGTAGTATTCCATTGTGTAAACATACCACATCTTCTGAATCCATTCCTCCATTGAGGGACATCTGGGTTCTTTTGAGCTTCTGGATATTATAAATAAGGCTACTATGAACATAGTGGAGCATGTGTCCTTATTGCTTGCAGGGGAAGCCTCTGAGTATATGCTCAGGAGTAGTATAACAGGATCATCTGGGAATGTCATGCCCAGTTTTCTGAGGAACCACCAGACTGCTTTCCAGAGAGGTTGTACCAGCTTGCAATCCCACCAGCAGTGGAGGATTGTTCTTCTTTCTCCACATTCTTGCCAACAACTGCTGTCTCCTGTGTTTTTGATCTTAGCCATTCTGACTGGTGTGAGGTGGAATATCAGGGTTGTTTTGATTTGCATTTCCCTAATGACTAAGGATGCTGAACATTTCTTTAGGTGCTTCTCAGCCATTAGATATTCTTCATGTGAGAACTCTTTGTTTAGCTCTGTACCCCATTTTTAATAGGGTTATTTGGCTCTCTGGAGTCTAACTTCTTGAGTTCTTTATATGTATTGGATATTAGCCCTCTGTCAGATGTCGGGTTGGTAAAGATCTTTTCCCAGTTTGTTGGTTGCCTCTTTGTCCTTTTGACAGTGTCCTTTGCTTACAGAAACTTTGTAATTTTATGAGGTCCCATTTGTCAATTTTTTTATATTAGAGCATAAGCTATTGGTGTTCTGTTCAGGAAATTTTCCCCAGTGCCCATATGTTCAAGGTTCTTCCATAGTTTCCTTTCTAATAGTTTCAGTGTGTCTGGTTTTGTGTGGAGGCCCTTGATCCACTTGGAATTGAGCTTAGTGCAAGGAGATAAGAATGGATCGATTTGCATTCTTCTGCATGCTGACCTCCAGCTGAACAAGCACCATTTGTTGAAAAGGCTATCTTTTTTTCCACTGGATGGTTTTAGGTCCTTTGTCAAAGATCAAGTGACCATATGAGTGTGTATTCATTTCTGGGTCTTCAATTCTGTTCCACTGATCTACATGCCTGTCACTGTACCAATACCATGCAGTTTTTACCACTATTGCTCTGTAGTACAGTGTGAGGTCCGGGATACTGATTCCCCCAGAAGTTCTTTACAGAGGAAACATAAAAGCAGCACTTTTGAATCCTAAAGAAAAGTGAATAGAAGCAGAACTAATAAGAAACCTATGTACTTTACAAGGAAAAAACTGCAACAAACAGAAAAGAGAGAAATTCCATGAAGATATCAACATAACAAAATCTGAGTAGAATTCAAGGGAAATATTCAAATTATGGTGGTAGGTCTGAGATTTCCTTCACATGTTTTAATTCATAACACAAAATTTCATCAAAAATAAAGTGTTTAATAATTTACCATACTAATTTATTTCTTGTATGTATAATATTTTCCCCTAACTCCTTCCATCACATATTATATTAAAAGTTTTGTATGTTTGTAAAATTTATGTAATGATTCATATCATGAGTCACTATGTAATTTTCAAAATTTCAATGTATGAAAACATTTTTAAAATGAGTGCTCAGAATATTTAGAAGGTCCATTAATAAATGGACAGCAAAATAAATCAACACTTGAAAAATAGAAATTTGAAGGAAGTACTTGCCTCAAAATAGAATTGACAAAATAGATGCTATAATGAGAGTATACCTAAATAGTTAGGAATGTACCTAACATTTTCATGTCTAACTACACATTAATACTTAATGAACAAAATATAGGAAGTAGACCATATTCAAATGAGTGATTACTAAATTCATATATATATATAGTTAAAATAACACTTGTAAAACTTATTGAATTCAAGAGAATAGTTCTTAAATATTTATTATTTAAATATATTATGGAATAAAACTTCACAAGCAGCAATACACTTCTAGTAGTGATTATATGAATTGCAAATTAATCATACTACCACTAACATCATAAACCCACAGCTTTAAAAAAAACACTATATAATATATTTTATTGTAGGGCCTGAAAACATAGTTATTTAGAAAGGCGATAAGAGCCATATCAACAATGAAAAGAATAGTAGAACTCTGAATATAATTTTACAAAATTTCAGTTACAAAACTTCATTAGACAAAGCTGGTTCAGTGTTTAAAGAGCAATCAATGTTTTCCTAATGTTAGCAAGAACAGAAGAAGCACAGTAGCATTTCAGTAGATTGCACATGGCCTCTGATGAGAACAGTGCACACTGGTTTGAAACACTTTCTTTTTTTTTTTAATTTGGATATTTTCTTTATTTGCATTTCAAATGTTATCACCTTTCCTGTATCCCCCCCCCCGAAAACTCTCTAGCCCATCCCTCCTCCCCATGATTCTATGAGGGTACTTCCCACCCACTCCTGACTCCCTGCCCTGGGATTCCCCTACAGAAATTCAAAGTGCCAAAGATGATACAATAATTCTATAGTAAACTCAGTAATCAATTAACAATGATAGAAGAAAATGTTGTATGGCATTTGACAGTGTAAGGCTCTGTACAGTAGAGCAGTCTCCTATTTTGTGACCTGTCTTATCTTTTTACTGAGTTTCTTAAAGATTTTTTTTAAAGATTTTGGAGTTTGCAGAATCATTTCCTAACTACTCGCTCATGTAGTCCCTATGAGAGCCTGCACCAGGGTTTGGGTATTTATTTTTTATTTTCTATATTTTTTATTTACATTCCCAATGATTTCCCCTTTCCTGGTTCCCCCCTCCCCGAAAGTCCCATAAGCCCTTTCCCTCCCCCTGTTCCCCAGTCAACCCCCTCCTACTTCTCTGTCCTGGTATTCCCCTTCACTGCTACATCCAGTCTTTCCAGGACCAGGGGTCTCTCCTTCCTTCTTCTTGGAAATCAATTGATATGTGAATTGTGTCTTGGGTATTCTGAGCTTCTGGGTTAGTATACTCTTATCAGTGACTGCATACCATGTGTGTTCTTTTGTGATTGGGTTACCTCACTAAGGATGATATTTTCCAGTTCTGACTATTTGCCTAAGAATTTCATGAATTCATAGTTTTTAATTGCAGAGTAGTATTCCATTGTGTTAATATACCACATCTTCTGTATCCATCTTTATGTCAGTGGAATAGTGCTTTCCTGGTAAGTATAAAGCCCCGAGTAGTTTCTGTCTTTATAAAAATACTTTGTAGATTAGCAGCAGTAATTTTACAGAATCCACTGTATGAACTAGGTATTTTTTAATATTTTTCATAAACATAACAGTTAATGTTGATTGTTATCTTGATAGAATCTGGAATCACCAAGGAAACTTGCCAGATGGTGCTCAAGTGGTTTTTCCAGAAGCAATGCTATTGACCAATTGAAGGGTTTTCCTAGTCGCTGTTTCTAGAAAAAGAATGAAAGAAGCTATCAGGAATCTTCCCAACAAAATGAAGTTATTTTCAGTTTCTAAAGCATTTTTTCATACGTTTTCTATGTTAATGTTTTCATTTAGATAAGGAAAGAGAAAAAACATAACAGGTGAATTTATTTGGAACATGAGATATAGTGGGAAAACATTACTACTCTTCCAAATTAGAACAGGATATGCTGGAATTCAGAGCAGCCACAGAAATTGCTATTATTCATTTATGTCCTACTTTCTAGTGTTCCCTTGGCACTCCTACTTCCAAGTCAGTTTTGCCTTTTTTTTTATGCCTCATTTCTCCAACAGTTGTCCATCTACCTTTGTATTTTCAAGTTTAAATGCCAGAGGGAGAGAATGACCAGGACTCTCTTTGGCAGCATATCAGGAGTGGGCCTGTGAGGCATGTTCAACTACCCTGTGTTCAGATCCACATAAGGAACAGTCCCGCCTCTTACCATGAATAGGCAAACACAGAGTGCCACATCTACTAGAATGAGAAAACCCAATAAATACAAAACCTGAAAGGAGCTATGTGCTCCTGAAGGCTTTATGTGCTCAGGAGAAATCCCAGAATGTGAATCTTTGGGAGCTATGTGGTCCGGAAGGCTGTATGGGTTCAGGAGGAATCCCAGAATGTGGATGCTTGGAAAATTTGGTTCCAAATTCTCAGTTGCTTTTTCCTTACAAAAATCTGGTGGTCATTAGCAGATCTCTTAAAAAAATAAAATACATGGATACAGAAAATAAGCTTATATTGTGATGGTAGTTGGTCCATTTCAAATTCTATTGTACATTAGTACTTCAGAAAAGAGAATGAATTAGATATATTATATTACTTTTTTCTTTTTCCTTAGTAGCCAGTTGCAAAAGAAAAGGTGATAGTGTACTGAGGGAATTCTAACATATCTTTCTGTGTTTTTAAAGGATGGCCACTGTTCTTTCAATAAACTGTATGTTGGACTAGTAAGATTTTGCCCGGTGTCCACCGGCTGGAATAGAATAGGATTTTGAGTTTTAAAATTTGTCTCAGTAAGTTTGATTTAATGTTTTGATCAAGAGACACATACAAGGAATCATGCTACTCAAACTTGAAGTCAGTTCTGTTTGCTCAAATAACTTTCTTCAGGAATATGGGTAGGTGATAATTTTGTACCAGACACTTAAATGATTAGCATGAACTTAGAGCAACAGCATGGAAGATGGATTCATAGCCTTGTCTTCCTTTCTGTGCTGCCATAAGCAGTCTATGTGTGTTGAGTTGAGGATACTGGCCTCTTTCAGTGAGGAGAAAAAAAACATGAAGAATTAATGAACCGTGGTTTGGAAATAAAAACAGTATAATGACTGAAGCTGAGGCTTTTTGTTTCTACTTGAGTCAACCCTCTACCCTGAGACCAGGCAGACTGATCTAGGCCAGGACCCAGAGACAGGAAACTGTTTCTGTTTAATCAGTGTAGGTCAAGCTCATAATATTTTGTTTTGAACTTGTGCCTCCCAGTGGGAGAAAACACCAAGTTGACCACAGTGTAGCCCTGTGGATACAGATAAAAAAATCATTAGTTTAGACATTCCAAATGTGTACAACTCCTGCTTTGATTTTATACTTACTTTATCCCCCCTTTCTCTTAATTTTCTAGTACACTGCACATCTATGCTAATTTGGCACAGATGCTAGTGATAAGGTCAGAGCATCTCACTTTGGTCTTTCGTTGATTGCTTATCACCTTTCCAGAATGCCGTTTCTGTTTACTCTGTACATCTGATCTCATGTTGGCATTGCAGCCCCTTGGCAGGTTGGCATTCTGTCTTTTCTCCTTTTCCAAGCAGCTGTTCAATATTTTCACATGACATAATGTAAATGTATTTCCTATTCATGAGGGAAGAAGCGAAAGCACACACTCTCAGACCATCTTCCTTCACAGGTTTCTTTTATCCAGTGAACTAAACAACTTCTCTCATTCTTTTGCATTTATAATCTTGCATGCATAAAAACATTTTGATGAGAATTATAGAAATATTTATACTTCCATTTCAGAAAAATCATATTGTGCATCAGGATACATTTTGTCAAGCCATTTTAATATTTATAAGGAACCAAAGAATCCATTCCCTGGCTTCTCATTCATTGACACCTGCAAATAATCAGTGGTGATAATGAGGCAAATGAGCAGGGATTGCTCTACATAAATTAATTTAGAAACATTATAGTATAGAGCAGATTTTGGAAAAGCTATATTTTAAGCATAACTTTTATGTCATGAAGAAATGTAACAAGATTTTGGACTTTTAATGTAATTTTTGGTTTGTGCAACTGACTAAAACAATAGAGTAGAAGTCACTTATTAAGATGCTTGGCTTTGGGTTTTGGCACACAGAGATACCCTTGTGGTCCCTGAACAGAGAACAACATTAACTAGCAAGCTCTGGTTCTGTCTTTGTAATTTCTAACACAGCTCTGATGTGAGCTTTTAAATACCATATGGCAAGTTTATAAATACATTGATTGAGTAGGTTTCCACCTACCTGAGACTTAGGGAAATTAGAAAAGACATGCATTTCTGGATGCTTAGACTTTGTTAGTGACTTTTGAAAAGTGATAGGATCTGCTTAAAGTTTTCATATGACTGCCTGATAGAAAAGCACCTTTTAGACTATAAGGGCTATTTGAAGACATAATACACAATTAGAAGAAAGAACTTGAATTTTTATTGATCATTTTCTGAAAAGTTAAAATACCTAAGTCCATTGTAATAAAAATTCATGTACTGTCTTTAGTCTTATGTTTCTAGAACATAATTCTGCAAACATTACTGATTAAAAGTCAATTAGCTAAAGGAAAATTTAATCTCCTTTCTTGGCATCTCATTCTTCAAGTCTGAATTAATCACTTTATGCTTCGACTAAATACATAACAAAAGCAACTAAAGGAAGGAAAGGATTGGTTTTGCTCAAAGGGTGAGGGGGCACTATATCATAGTGCGGAGGGCATGGTGGCTAAAGCAGGAAGTAGCTGATCATACTCCATTTGTAGTTAGGAAGTAGAAAGAAACAAATGCTGGGGCTTACTCCACTCTAATTTTCTCTTTATTTAGTTTGGGACTCTACCCTATGGGGTGATGTCATCCACATTCAGCAGATAAATCCCTTCCTCACTCAAACCTTCACAAAGGGTTTTAATTCTCAGAGTTGTGTTTCCTAGGTGATTCCAAGTCCAGTCAAAGTTACAATGAATATTAATAACCCATCATCCTAGAAAAAAAAGGTTTCCAGATAAATATTCTCTATTGTGTTACTAATATAACCTTTTCATTATTGCTTTTTCTCAACAACCTAAATCACATATTGCATTTTTAAATTTAAGCATTTCAGCATGGGATAATTTTCTAATCTACCTCCTCAAATATGAGTTCTATAATGAAAGATTCCCCACTTCCATATTCTGTCTTTAAATATACCTATCAGGACTCTACAAAAACTTGATTTCCTATTAGTATCTCAATATATGGTCATTTAAAGATATATATCATCATATATATATATATATATATATGCTATATATATTCAAATTCCATCAGATTGTATATGAAGTATGAAATTTCAGCAACATAAAATTTTACTAAATGTCAAAATTAACTCAGAAAGTGATCAGTCTACATCTTATGACTCTACCATAATTTTAATCTAGGACTACCATTATTTAATAAACACAATGTCAAATCTCTGGAGCAAAATTTTAAATATACTTTTTACTAACTCTTTGAAAATTACATATATAAGTATAATACAATTTGATATTTATTCCCCTTTGATTTCTCGAATGTCTCCAAGAGCCATTCTTGCCATGCCATCCCAACTTCATGCATTCACCACTGTATAGGTTTTTGCATCATCCACAATTTACTGCACAAAGAAACTTCTTGATGAAGTCTGAAGACAGCACTAATCTACAAACAGAGATGCTTTTTTAGAGGATGGTTTATGTCTTATGCACTGAGTAAAGTAAATGTAGGTTCAACTTTGGGGTCTTTAAGATTTCCCCTAAATGGGTTCTTAGACAGATTCGAAACACCAGACACATGTTTCCTCCAGTGGCGTGAGCCTTTGATCCAATCATAAAGTGGTGGTTATACCCATACTGATTGAGACACTATTGCACCTGTGGCTATGAAACAAAATATTCTGTATTATGCATCTAAAACAATAAGTAAAATAATTAGTGGATACTCTGAAGAGATGAGCAGTAGTGGTGCATGCCTTTAATCCTAGCACTTGGGAGGCAGAGGCAGGTGGTCTACAGAGTGAGCTCCAGGATAGCCAGCGCTATACAGAGAAACCCTGTCTTGAAAAAACATATATATATATATATATATATATATATATATATATATATATATATATATATATATGAGTGCGTGTGTGTGTGTATGTGTATAAAGAAGAAAAGGAGAATGGAAGAAGTACATTTTAAAACTATTTCATAATAATAAAGCAAGCAAAGCCTGACAGCCAAATTTTAAATTTCATGTATGCTTGTTCATTATTTGTATGAAATATTTTATTGTTATGTGATGAGAGAGATAGAGTAAGCAAACATTACTGGAATGCTTGCATATGTCTGAACCCTGGTGATGCTGAGGAAGCTGAGGAATGCTTTACTTTTAATGGGCCAAGGAACCAATTAACAGTAAATTTTCAAGGGTTTAATCTCTGAACTGCTTTTAACTCTGCCACAGATTTCTGAATCTCATCATTAAAAAATCTGAATTCCACTGATGATGGAACAAGGAACAGTAAGTAAATGCAGATGATTATCAACAGGACTATAGCAGAACATCTTCCCTGAGACACCAGGGCAGTGTCATATAGATAACTAGATAGATAATGGGAAAAGGTAGATTGTATTTGTGTTCTCTGATTGTATCAGCACAACATTGTGGGACAGTGCTTATGTTTAATTTGTTCAATATGATGTGTATGTAATACCAAGCAAAAGACCTCAAACACCTTATGCCCTGAATCAATTCTACTGATTGAATAAGCAATGCGCAAATATTGTTATATATTCCTTTTAGTGTATCCTCTTATTAAGTGTATTGAGAAATTTAAACAGATTATTGAAGTAAATACTTTTTTAATTTAAACTAATGGTAAATATGAAGATGAAAAATAAAACCAATGATCATGGCCTTCATAGCAGATATTGCTTAAGTCAACTTCACAGACAATGTGTAGAATTTGTCCAGTTTATAAGATATTGTACACAGGCAGTAAGTGGTGATCTGTCAGCTATTCTAGACACAGTGGCATAGGGTAACAATCCCTCACATTTCCTCAGTTTACTCCCCATGGAGAATAATTAGCCTAGGCTCGGCTCTGGGTGCACAAAGAAAAACTGACTTCTTACTAAATTTAGAAGATAGATGTATCTGGGAAGGCAAAAATATTTTCAGTTTCGAAAGAGACACACTAGAGATTATCGATTCCAAAGAACTCAAAATAGTCCTTTTTTTTTTAATTTAATTTAATTTTATTTTTTTAATTTACATTCCAAATCACTTCCCCTTTCCCGTTTCCTCCCTCCCCGAAAGTCCCATAAGCCCCCTTCCCTCCCTCTTTTCTCCGTTCAACCCCCTCTCATTACTCTGTCCTGGCGTTCCCCTACATCCAGTCTTTCCAGGACCAGGGGTCTCTCCTTCCATCTTTTTAGAAATCTATTGATATGCTGATTGTGTCTAGGGTATTCTGAGATTCTGGGTCAATATCCCCTTATCAGTGACTTCATACCATGTGTGATCTTTTGTGATTGGGTTACCTCACTAAGGATGATATTTTCAAGTTCTGACCATTTGCCTAGGAATTTCGTGAATTCATTGTTTTTAATTGCAGAGTAGTATTCCATTGTGTAAATATACCACATCTTCTGAATCCATTCCTCCGTTGAGGGACATCTGGGTTCTTTCCAGCTTCTGGCTATTATAAATAAGGCTGCTATGAATATAGTGGAGCATGTGTCCTTATTGCATGCAGGTAAAGTCTCTGGGTATATGCCCAGGAGTGGTATAGCCGGATCCTCCGGAAGTGTCATGCCCAGTTTTCTGAGGAGCCGCCAGACTGCTTTCCAGAGTGGTTGTACCAGCCTGCAATTCCACCAGCAGTGGAGGAGTGTTCCTCTTTCTCCACATCCTCGCCAACAACTGCTGTCTCCTGTGTTTTTGATCTTAGCCATCCTGACTGGTGTGAGATGGAATCTCAGGGTTGTTTTGATTTGCATTTCCCTAATGACTAAGGATGATGAACATCTCTTTAGGTGCTTCTCAGCCATTAGATATTCTTCAGGTGAGAACTCTTTGTGTAGCTCTGTACCCCATTTTTTAATAGGGTTACTTGCCTCTCTGGAGTTTAACTTCTTGAGTTCTTTGTATATCTTGGATATTAGCCCTCTGTCGGATGTAAGGTTGGTAAAGATCATTTCCCAGTTAGTTGGTTGCCGCTTTGTCTTTTTGACGGTGTCTTTTGCCTTGCAAAAACTTTGTAATTTAATGAGGTCCCATTTGTCTATTCTTGATCTTAGAGTATAAGCTATTGGAGTTCTGTTCAGGAAATTCTCCCCTGTGCCCATATGTTCAAGGTTCTTCCCTAGTTTCCCTTCTATTAGTTTCAGTGTGTCTGGTTTTATGTGGAGATCTTTGATCCACTTAGAATTGAGCTTAGTGCAAGGAGATAAGGATGGGTCAATTTGCATTCTTCTGCATGTTGACCTCCAGCTGAGCCAGCACCTTTTCAAATAGCCAATAAAGTACTGATTGGTTGGTACACATGTATGAAACTGATCAACTTCACAGAAGAATCTCACAAAAGGATGAAAAGTGTGAAACTAGACCTTAATCTTATGTCAGAATTAACAAATCATGGTCAAACTTCTTTATTAGCAGTATATTTTGCTTCCAAAGTAATTAAGCTATAAGTTGTATAAAGCCAACCTTGAAACCCCTAATTTTAAAAGTTTAAGAAGAAAATATAGTTGAAAAATTAGAGTAGGTTATGTAATCTAGAAGAAAATATTAGTGAATTTGAAGGCAAAGCAATATAAACTAGCAAAATTAAAATAGCAAAAGTTGAGCTTTAAAAAGCAAACAATTTTAATTTAAAACATTACTGAAAAAGCTTCTATGGAAGTTACATAGTAGGACGGAGGCTTCCCTTGGGTGATCTAAATTTTACATTGCATATGCAGTGTCTTCAGCAACAGGGACTTTCCTTCAATCTCTGAGATGCAACGAAGGTCAAAACCTATAGCCTACCTATATTGTTTTTGGAGTCACTTGAATTACCCTGGCTAAACATTCTAAAGAAGGAGGGGTTTTTTTAATTGTTTTGTTGTTGTTGTGTTGTTGTTGCTGCTGCTGTTGTTGATTGCTTTTGTTTTTTCAAGACAGGGTTTCTCTGTGTAGACCTTGGCTATCCTGGAACTCACTCTGCAGATCAGGCTGGCTTCGAACTCAGAAATCCACCTGCCTCTGCCTCCTCAGTGCAAGGATCAAAGGCGTGTGCCATCACTGCCTGGCAAAAGAAGGAGTTTTGTGTATTGAACTGGAAGCTTTGTATGATTTTGGGGGGAGTTTTGTCACTACTTAATATTACTTAATTAGTTACACACAGGCACACACAAGGTTTTGATGTTGTTTTTTGTACATACATATATTTACATATATTGTGAATAATTTCAGGTAATTACTAAACAGTGTAATTCCTTGAAGCTTTATTAAGCTTGGTATTGTTAGTCCATCCTCCCTGTTTCTTCTTCTGTATTTGCTCCTTTCCTATCCCCACTTTCTACCTTTTCATTTCCTCTTTATATCACCTGCATTCTTCTGTTTCACTCTCAAGTCACTTCCCCAATATGGACTCTGCGTTCTTTCACGGTTTCTGTGAGTACTCCATGGTACATATTCAGGACTGAAGCTTTGAAACTAAGAACTGCAGATGAGAAAGAAAATGTAGTATATGTGTCTTGTGGTTCTCTGTTACACCACATAATATAACCCTTTCTAGGTCCATCCATTCACCTGGAAACTTCATTTTTATTTATTTCTGAATAATATTCAATAGTTTACATTATCACTTTTCCATTAAGCATTTATCAGTTGAAGAACATTGAGTCGTTTTCACTTCCTGGCTGTTGTGAATAGAGTGTCAATGAGCATTGCTGGTCAAGAATCTCTGGAGTAGAATATCTTGTCATGTTGAGCACATGTCGAGGAATTTTTTAGCTGCATCATATGGTAGGTTGTTTTTATTTTTCTGAGGATTCCTCATACTGATTTGCAGAGTGGCTGTAACAGTTTTTGTCTCCACCCACAGTGAATTTAGACTCTGCTTTCTCCAGAAACTACCAACATTTGTTTTCATTTATTTTGTGACTTAGGCTTTCTAACTGGGATGAGCAGAAGTCTCAAAGTTTTATTACTCTGTATTTCCTAATCCTTAAAGGACAGTGAACTGTTTGTTAGGAATTTTTTAATCATTTTTATTATTTCTATTGAGAACTCTCTGTTTATACCAATACTGCATCTTTTAATTTGATCATTTGTTTCTGTTTTTAATTCTTTGTATATTCTAGATACTAATCTCTCTGGCAAACTGACAAACATTCGTTCTCATTCTGTGGGTTTCTTCTTCACTCAATTAGAGGTTTCCTTAGCTGTATAGAAGCTTTTTAGTTTTGAGTCTATATTCTTTATGATTCATAAGCACTTCTTCAAAATTCAAACTCGTGTCAATCAATTTATATTTTGACTTCTCATTTAATGTACAAAATCATGACTAATAATCCCATGGCACTTTTATTTTAAAAATTAAATATTCAAAGAAATGTTAAAATTTAAGAGTTGTTCATGGAGTAATTAATAGCATTGTTTTTTTATCAATTATAGGTTATCTCCATAAAAAACAAATATATTTACTTTCTTTTCTTATTTATGCAATGATCTAAATTTTGCATTCTAAGGCAGACAATTACTTGTTTTTTTCAGCTGTACTTAAAAATATACTAAAGGGTCTCAGGATTTTTTCCTTCAGTCCTTATAATCAATTTTTTGATATATGTTTATTATGACAGGTTTCAGATTGTTGCTTGTAGTAATATCCAACATGAAAAATAGTCCTGTCAACTTTTAAGATTAAATGTTGTGAGCTTGTCGAACAGGCAGTTGGAGCAAAAGATAACTCAATAAGAAATTTTGGCATAGAAAAAGATAATATAAGTGCAAATTTCAAAATATAACTTCACATGTTTCTAAGTTTAGAGAGTATACCATCCACATGAACAGACATACACTACAGACCAAATTTCAAAATACTTATCTGGCTGGTGATAATTTGTAGAAAGTTTGCCAAGTATTAGTATGTATATTTAATTTTCATATAAAATAATTTTCATATAAAATTAAATATCTTCGTATAGTTACCAATTCAATACTATTTGTAAATTTGGGCAAGAATTACATATTATTTGATGAAAATAAAATATTCACGAATATTTCTAGGAAGTATATCTCAGAACAGGGGTATTTGCCTTAGAAATTTTTTGTTACTATATAATATAAATTTACCCTAATCAGTATAGATTGATTCATAAGTCTATAATGATTTGTACTTCTAAAATATTGACAATACTTTTCTATTAATAGTCATGCTCACTAGCTAAATTGGAAATCTATTTTTAAGTATAAAATCAATTGTCATGGAATAATATGTATATATGTGTGTGTGTGTGTGTGTGTGTGTGTGTGTGTAAATGAGGTCATTGAAAGGTGGCTCAGGATTTCCCTTCTCTTTCAGAAGTCCTGAAGTCCTGAGTTTGGTACCAACAGCACATCAGGCAGTTTATAATTTATGACCCTAGAGTTATTAGATCTAATACCATATTTTGGCATTTGTGAGCACCACACATGTGACATATGTAAATACTCAATCATATTCATATTAATATGCAAATCTTAAGACTTATGCACTGGAGAGTTTTGTTAATGACTTTGTTTTGGCATTGTTTCCTAATATAAGAGAAGTTAGAACATTTTAGTATTCCAATTATAGTCTCACCAATTTAATGCAAATATTGTTATTTAAGTTAAGTACTGGTATGAAGTCCACTTGACAAATGATAGATTTAAGAAGTTCCCATTTAAAGTCAAGAAAATTCAATAATTTCATCATTTGTGACCGGCCTATAGTACTCCCTGAGGTTGTACATTCTAAAATCTCTATGGCAGTTTTGGCTGTGGTTAACATCAAATATAAAGTTTGAATTGCACAGAATATTTAGTTTTTATCTGAATTACAACCTATTTAGAACTTACATTGTAGAAATCATTTGCAAATCAGAAATTATTACAGAACCTCAAAGATTATCTTAAAGTTTGGAGATATTTACAAAGAAGTCTTCAGTGATGTTGACATGATACAGAACTATCTGTATCTAATCATGTTCCATAGAAAACTTCCAAGTTCGAGGTAAGTTACAGATGTACTGCCTCTAGTGCAACATTGTGATATGAAGGAAATCAACAGTTTCTCTTTGTGATTTTGGCAGCTTTTCAAAGTTCCACACTCAGTTCCCATTAATCTGTTCTCCTGCCATTAACTACAAATTCTGTCGAAAAAAAAAATCTCAAACAATATAAATTTCTTTAAAAATAGT
Organism: Tokudaia tokunoshimensis; assembly: GCA_036184795.1. Classification (NCBI taxonomy): domain Eukaryota; kingdom Metazoa; phylum Chordata; class Mammalia; order Rodentia; family Muridae; genus Tokudaia; species Tokudaia tokunoshimensis. Next base: position 64,968,829 of record BTHU01000012.1, on the reverse strand, counting down.
GACATGGTCATATCATATTAAGATTTAAAGTAGAATAATTTAAATGTTGAATATTTATGAGCCTCTGGTGACTGACAATGAGTCACTGTGTGATTCAGACTCTGAGGCAAATTATCTTGAGGTACTAATGAAGGAGTTAGTTTGTATCCCATGAGTCCTGGCTCTTATTACTTGTGGTATAATTTTGATCATCCTAAATTTACAATGTTGCTTATTTTCTCAATAGAAAAAAGTATTGTTTTCAGTAGTACAGAACATTAGAAGATTAGTCACCACTCCTCTCTCCTATTACAGTTGCTATATCAACTGGATACATACCATAAACCCTACATACATAAACACAAACACACACACACACACACACACATACAAACAAACAAATAAAAATCAAATCTATCTTACTATGTGATGCTAATATTTCATCAACTTTTAAATTTTAACCTGATGGAGAACCAAAAACATGGCATCTGTTTGAACATCTTTGTGGTTTCTTCTACATGACTGTCATAATTTAGTTTCTTGATATAAACTAGGAAGAGATAGTCAATTTGTATTCCAAAGAAAGGTGGACAAGAGGGGTTTGCTTGTGAGAGGGTAGGATAATAAGGAAAATTCCAGAAGGAGTTGGATTAAAGAATAGGAAATATATAATTGAGCTATGATATCTTTTCCCAATAACAAAGTTGAGTAATTGTGCATAATGAAAAAGGACTACATGATCAGCCTGCCTCAGAGATATCAGAGGAGAAAACTTGTCCTGGGCTGGAGAGGCAGACAATCAACACCATCACAGATATCAAGGAAGTAAGTGGGAAGTATGGAGCAAGTGGCATCTATAACAATTTAAAATGACTGAGACTTACTTGCTACCTATGTAGTCACCCTAGGCTCCTCTGTTGAATTATTAATGGATTTGTTGGCGACCAAGATCCAACATCTGTATCATTCTTCAATTCCAGGTCCAGAAGATCCAAAAATTATTCCTGTGGAGGTGGAACTTGTGGTTCTGACTTCCTTGGCAAGGTGAAAAGTAAACCCTTGAATATTCCAGCAGGCTAAATTAAGGTAGTCTTTTACCCAGGGACTGGTGTTACTACATTTGAAGCACGGTCCATGTAGAGTTTTTTTCTTCATTTTCTTAAGACAATGGCCTCAGATCTGCTACCAGAAAGTGATATTTCTGTCAATCATGAGACGCTTTTTTTCAGTCCTTTCCTCCTCCCTCCCATTAGACAACTTAAACATTATGTTCAGAAGATCTCTCTGAGAGGGTTGTGGGTGATTATCAAGTCTTTCAAGCTTTTCTTCTATTATCTGGGGATGATTGGGAAAGAAAATGAGAGTTGTAGACAAGCATCTCCTCTTTGAATTAGTATTCAGCTTCATAGACTGAAGGAGCACCTCTGTATCAGGTCAGGAACATAGCAGGTCTTTCACCTGGACTCTAGATGGGTCCTCTTAGTTTGTTGAATTTTACCATCTTGTAAATGGTCTTTTACAAGCCAACCAGGAGGCCAAAGATCATTTTATTTTGGGCCTCCCTTTTGGGAGACTGATGTTCATCATTAATCTAATATTTGAATTAGAAGTACATCTGGGCAACTCATGAAGGCCATACCATACAGATATGATCTGTGCTTTGGAATTCATCTGATTGGACCCATGGTAGACATCCAGATCATTTGTTTTTCATTTTGGGTGAGAATTGAGGACATAATAACTTGGAAATTATTCCAGATGCGGCTACAGTTTTGGATAGCACATCTGGACTCTTCAACAAATTTCGAAGGGTAATTAGAGAAGGGACCCAGGTATTGTTCTAACTGAGAGAGAACAACTATAGAAAAAGGGACACGTACATGGAGTATACCATTAGGAACTGCCACCTGCCTGATGGAGTAAAGGCCATTTATATAGGGGCAGTTGTGAGTCATTAGTAGAGAGAGGAGGAGAAGGTAAAGGAAGGAGTAGTGGTGGGTTAGGTTAGTGATCCAAAAGTAGATTAGGTTAGTGAAGCACTGGTGGGTGATATTGGAGAGGCATCTGCTAGAATGTCATGCCCTGTGTATCAAAGTTGAAAGGAAAGGAAGCAGAGGGCTTTGCCTAATGTTCAGCTTTGTTTGGAAACTTGACCTATGCCATAATATAATATCAATGGTATGACAGGGAGCACAGGGGGGCAGAGTTGAAGAGTGGAGAGTAAAGAAAGATTAGGCATGAGATATTTTTGAATTATTTGTCTGTTTGGTGACAGAGGTTGTCAAGATCCATGAAAATTTGGAAATTGAATCTGCCAGATTATGGCAACTGAGATTGAATATTGAGAGTGTATTGAGGCCAAGACATATTGGAATAAAATAGAAGACCATGAGCTTAGTTGTATTCCTGAGTCTGGACTGTGTGGGAGGAAATTAGAAAGAAAAGAGAAGTGGAGAAATTCATTTTGAATGGGAAATACAGGGTTAGCAAGAGAGAGAAGAGACACTCTTGAAGAAAAGGTGGCAGTAAAGAATTTCTAGGGTTAGAGTAAATACAACATAAAAAAGATAGAGGAGAATCATTTCATTCTGAGTCCAAGTGTAGTATAGGAAGACTGTCATGAGGAGGAGAGAGACTAGGCAGGCATCTCTGAGATGGACACTTACCTGTGTCAGAAAGGAGAGATGAATGTGTAGAACTGGTTAAGGAGAGAGCAACAGAAGAGATGGACTCTAAATCTGAAACTGAATAGGGTGAGTAGAAGAAGCCAGCAGAGTGAAATATTGGCAGTTCGATCAAAGTAATCACAAGAAAACCTACAGAGTCAACCAATCTTGGCCAAAAGTGGCCCAGAGAGACTCAACTGCCAACCAGGGAGTACCTATGGTACTAACCTTCACCCTCTACACATATGTAAGAGGTGTGCAGCTGGGCTTTCTTGTGGGACTCCTAACAGTAGGAGTGCATTTTTCTTTGACTGTGTGGATTCATGGGAGATCTCTCCTTTTCTGAAGAGAAAAAGAGGAGGAGTGCATGGGAGAGAGGGAGGTGGGAAGGAATGGCTGGGAGGAGAGGAGGGTGAGGAAACTGTTGTGAGGATGTAAAGTATATATATATTTAAAAAATGGTTACTGTCTTAAAAGTCTCATACATTCCTTGGTATTTCAGCATCAAATGCAAGCAAGCTCAGCAAAATCACAGAACTAGATTACTCCATAGGTTAAAAAATAAAACCTAAAGGACTCTATTGGTGATCAAACAGACAGGCTCTCTGATAGAGTGTATCAACTTGGCTGCAAAACATGATTGTATAGTATAGCCAAAAGGGTTGAAGTTTTTGAGATGATGAAGGCTGATCAGGACTAGATGCCCTTTTCCCTCAGCAATTGTCTGTTGTGGGTTTAAAAGGGAAATAGCAGCTCTCCTGACAACCAGAAACAGATATGAAATTTCAGAGGAATGCTTATTTTTAATTTCTGGTTTTTTTTTTCCTATAGGAATCCATCTCTAGTTGTGTCTGGGCCACAATCTTAAGATATTTCTAGGAGCATTGCCATTTTTTTTTTGGCCTGCTTTGTGACCAATAAAGACAATAAAGGTTCTTTACTCTTAAACAAACAAGAGATTCAGGTTTCAATAAAGGAATATGTAACTACATTTGCTGCTCTTTTCTAAGTTTCATTTTCAAAATTCCTATTTCACTTATGAAGCCTACATTAAGTACTTATTTTTTTTTTTACCAAGCACCCTTCCAGATGTTGAGAAATTATAGGAGAAAAAATATCTTTTCTCTTTGGGAATATTTTCTTTCATCTTTGCAGGCCAGTCTCGTCTTAATCTGATGAAAATTCTCCTGCCTCAGCTTTCTTGCTTGGATTTGTGTGCCAGTACATGAGGGTTCTTAAACAATTTTACAATGAAAAGGAAACAGTAACTTCTGATTTCCACCTCTCCCTCCTCTTCTCCAAATCCAAATCCATAGTCTCATTTATGACACTGTAGCCAATCATCTGCAGTGGCAGCCCCTTCCTCTCTGCCCTCATCTTCAGTCATTGCATGGGTCTTCTTTTGTAATCCTCCTTTCCTTTATCTATTCCTTTATCAAATCCAGCAGCCATGAGTTGAGAATCCAAGGTAGTCATACTAGACAGAAAAGCAGGTAAACTATGTGAAGATAGTCACTTTTTCATCCTCTTCCCCAAATCTAACTCCTTTGTTTCACTCTCAGCACTGGAGCAGATGAATTGTTCAAGCCTTTCTTTCTGTGTCATCCACATTTCCATCTTGACCATTGCTTTATCCAAGCACCCAACTCTACCAGTCATTTTTCAAGGCTCTGTCAACCATGCAGTTCAGGGAAGAAGGAAAGCTGACTTCAGATCTTCACTTTCATCTAACTAGCAATATATAAAATCAACATGTATATATCAACAGTCCTCCTAAATACCAATGACAAATTGGATAAGAAAAACTCAGTGAGAAAAACATCTTTCCCAGTATACTCAACAATTAATGTATCTTGGGTATAATTCTTATAAAGTAGTTCAGTGTCTTTTATGATTAAAAGTTTAAGACATTGAAGAAAGAAACTGAAGAAGATATTAGAAGACAAAAAATCTGTCTTCCTTCTAGATATCTAGGATTAATATAAGAAGAAGAATTAATTACCAAAAGGCATAGGTATATTCAGTTCAAACTCCAACAAAGTTCAAACATAATTCTTCACAGATCTTGAAGGGACAGTTTTGAGCTTCATATATACAGAAAGAAAATGTAATATAGTCAAAATAATTCCAAATAATCTAACTACTGGAGGTGTCAACATCTCTTATCTAAAACTGTTCTAAAATTATAGTAATAAAAACAGCCTATTAATGCCAAAAACAGACACCTAGTTCAATGGAGTTGAACAAAAGGTCCAGACAAAAATCCATACACCTATGGAAACATTTTTGTTTTGTTTTGTTTTTTAAAAAGAGACCAGAAATCTATACTAGAATAATGACAGCATCTTCATCAAATGGTGTAAAGCAAACTGGATGATGACATGTACAAAACAAAAAGTAGAACCGTACTTATCACCCTTCGTAAACTCAACTCCTAGTGGATCAAAGACATCAATATAAAATCAGATAGACTGAATCTTTCAAATGGGAAATGGAGAAATAGCTTTGAACTGATTGTTACAGAAAATACATTCTGAGTAGAACACCAGGCGCACAGGAAATAAAATTAATAAATCGGACCTCATAAAAATTATTAGATTTGCTCAGCAAATGACATCACTGACATGAAGTAGAAGTCTACAAAGTGAGAAATGATTTATTTTTTACTATCTACTCATCTAATAGAGGGCAATATCCAAAATACATACAACACTCAAAACAACTAGATATCAAGAAAACAAATTACCAAATTGGAATATATATATATATGAATATATATATTATATATATATCGGAATATATATATATATACATATATATGGAATATATATATCCCATATATATGTATATAAGGAATATATGAATGTATATATATTGTATACATGTATATATACATATAATATATGTATATATATATACACACACACATATGTATAGTATGTATACGAAGTGAACTCTTAATAGAGGAACCTCAAATGTAGAAGCAATGTTAAAGAAATATTCAACATCCTTAGATACCATGAAAGTGGAAATCAAAACTCCTTTGAAATTTCATCTTACACCCTTCAGAATAGCTGAGATGAATGAAATAAATTAAAGATTATGTTGTCAGGGATATGGAGTAAAAGGAATATTCATCCTTTACTAATGGGACTGCAAACTCGTAGAGGGATTAAGGAAATCAGTGTGGTGGTTGGTAACTCATGAAGATGAGAAGTAATATACTTCAAGGTCTAGCTATACTACTCTTGGGCATTGTGCTCGCTTCGGCAGCACATATACTACTCTTGGGCATATACCTAAAAGGTACTTCATCTTAGCACAGAGAGACTTGTTCAACTATGTTCACTGGCGCTTTATTTATAATGGCCAGAAATTAGAAATGTCGTAGATATATGTCAACAGATGAATGGATAAAGAGACTGAAGAATACTACTTATACATTGAGAATAAAATGATAAAATTGAGTATTAAATGGATGGAAATAGAAAAACAATATCCTTGGTAAGGTAACCAAGATGAGAAAAACAAATATGTTATATATTAACTTCTATGTAGATATTATATGTTAGCCCAGTGATAATAAAACTAAGTTACAAACCATATAATCACAGAAGGTATTAAGGGAATTAATGACTTTGGAGAATCTATAGATTTCCCTAGGAAGCAGAAATAGCATACATATTTATGAATAGATGAAATGGATATACTGTAATGGGAAAATCAAGCACAGAAACGGAGGGAAGACTCTGACAAGTGTGGGGATAATGTGAAAGACATAAAATTAAGGGCATATTGAGAAGTTTTTAAATATAATATATATATGTATATATATGAAAGTGATAGAAATGAAATTATCAAGTATTGGAGAAGACACCTAATGGTATCCCTTGGCAGCACCTAAAATCCCAGGCTATTGCCAAGGTTACAGCTTGGTCTCTGCAAATTAATGACGAGGGCTTATTGCAGAAAAGAACACCTACATTGCTCACTGAACACAGAGAATTCAATCTGGTTCCTACCTAGATCCTTCACCCTTTTTGGTAATGTTCTTGGTACTAAAACTACCCTATAGGCTATAAATTGATAAAAGTACACAACAACCCATCAACAATCCAGTAGAACTACAATTTTGTCCTGTCATCAAGATACACTAGTGCCAAAGTGATACAAAACTTGTGAGAAGTAAACAACCAATTTATACTTTTATTTATAAAAGTTGCAGACTCATGGAGGCCCTCGCCTTGGTCTCTTTGAGATCATATGTCCATAGGTCCTGTGGTGTTTAGAAGGCTTGTTCCTCTAGTGTCCTCCTGATTTTTACTCTCTTTTGCCTCCTCCTCTATAGGATACCCTGAGTCCTGAATGAAGAGATTTAATGGAGACATCACATTTAGGACTGAGTGTTTTGAGGTCTCTCCACTCTGCATATTTTCTGGCTGAGGGCCTCTACATTTGTTTCTGTAGGACCTTAATGAGACTTGTGGCCACGCCCCAGGATCTAGCCTGACTCCGCCTCAGCAGTCACCTGCCTACAGCCACACTCTCCCCGCCTCTCAGTTACCAGACCACCCAACTCACTATAAATAGCATCCCTCAGCGCGTGCTCCTTCCACACCCCCCCCCTCGTCTGCGCGCCAGGGCACCGCACTTTTCTTTTTTTTTCCTACATATTTCCATCTTCTACAATAGGAAGATTCTCTGTTGATGGCACCACAAGGCACTGATCTATGAGTGTAGAAGAATGTCATCAAGAGTCACTTTTTTGCTAAATTCTTTTGTAGAATATTTAGTATATGGGTTTTCCCTAGCTCACTGGGCTATTTAGTCTCAGACTCTTGGTCAACCAATTATTGTCAAATATAGGTTTCCTCTCATGGAGTTAGGCCCCATGCCTAACATTAAATGTAGTTGGTGAACAGAAAACAGACTAAATACATGTTTGGAGCTTTCTTGCCCCATAATTTTCTATCTTTCTTTTCTTCCATTCTTCTTTTTTATATTTTTAATTTTTTCTCTCTTGAGGTTTTAGGTTTTTAATATTTTCGACCCTACAGGCTCTTTGTGTATATAGTATATATTTTCTATATTTTCATCATATCCCTTAGAAAGCAAACTAATGGCTTTCTTTGTCTATATCTGTTTCTTGGGTCTTAGGTTCTTTTCTGTTGGTTTCTTTTGTCCTGTTCTAATGTTTTATCTTACTACGTATATTTTATTGGTATCTTTCAGAAGTCTATTTGTTTCTAAAGAGAGAGAGAGAGAGGAGAAGCAAATATGGATGGGAGGGGACATGAGGAAGACGTGAGAGGAGTAGAATGAGGAAAAAACAAAATCAGAATATTCTGCATGAAAATATTGCATTTTCAATTGAAAACAAAAAACAAAAAAATTTCAATGAAGATACTGATTTTCAAATAAATAAGATGTAAGAATTGGGCAAGACAAAGAAGTCTTTTGGAAGTGGTAAACATTTTAAATTATGATTCCTGTTCTCACTAACAGACATAAAAATGTCATTCTAATTCTTAAATATACAAATTATTTGATCATTTTCATTGCATTTAATTTTAAATTTTGATGTCCAAAACAGTATGCTAGATATCAGAAAAGGTAAATTCACATTTGTGGTAGTTTTAACGTAGGTGACCTTCATTGTCAAATAATTAATGGCACTATTAGGAGGTGTGGCCATGTCAGAGTAGGTGTGGATTTGTTAGAGGAGGCATATCATTATGGAGGAGGTTTTGTGTGCTGAGATTTTAAATGTGAAGCAATATTGGTATGCAGAAGGGTTCTACATTTTCACTTTTATCAAGTTAATAGGAAATATAACAATAATAATAATAATAATAATAATAATAATAATAATAATAATAATAATAAGTTGAGGAACTGAATAAAGATTACTTGGTTTATCTCTAGGATTTGAGTAAATATGCTAATAGAAAACTCACCACAGAAGCCTCTTTAAGAAGCAGCTGTAAGTGTCTTTTGCCTTGCAAAAACTTTGTAATTTAATGAGGTCCCATTTGTCAATTCTTGATCTTAGAGGATAAGCTATTGGAGTTTTATTCAGGAAATTATCCCCTGTGCCCATATGTTCAAGGTTCTTCCCTAGTTTCCTTTCTATTAGTTTCAGTGTGTCTGGTTTTATGTGGAGGTCCTTGATCCACTTGGAATTGAGCTTAGTGCAAGGAGATAAGAATGGGTCAATTTGCATTCTTCTGCAGGTTGACCTCCAGTTGAGCCAGCACCATTTGTTGAAAAGGCTATCTTTTTTCCACTGGATGGTTTTAGGTCCTTTGTCAAAGATCAAGTGACCATAGGACTGTGGATTCATTCCTGGGTCTTCAATTCTGTTCCATTGATCTACATGCCTGTTACTGTACCAATACCATGCGGTTTTTAACACTATTGCTCTGTAGTACATCTTGAGGTCCAGGATACTGATTCCCCAGAGGTTCTTTTACTCTTGAGAATAGTTTTAGCTATCCTGGGTTTACTGTTATTCCAGATGAATTTTTGAATTGCTCTTTCTAACTCTATGAAGAATTGAGTTGGGATTTTGATGGGGATTGCATTGAATCTGTGTATTATTTTTGGTAAAATGCTCATTTTTACTATATTAATCCTGCCAATCCATGAGCATGGCAGATTTTTCCATCTTCTGAGGTCTTCTTCAATTTCTTTCTTCAGAGACTTGAAGTTCTTGTCATACAGATCTTTCACTTGTTTGGTTAGAGTCACACCAAGATACTTTATATGGTTTGTGGCTATCATGAAGGGTATCATTTCTATTACTTCTTTCTCAGCCTGCTTATCCTTTGAGTATAGGAAGGCTACTGATTTACTTGAGTTGATTTTATATCCGGCCACTTTGCTGAAGTCGTTTATCAGCTGTAGGAGTTCTCTGGTGGAGTTCTTTGGGTCGCTTAAGTATACTATCATATCGTTTGCAAATAGTGATAGTTTGACTTCTTCCTTTCCAATTTGTATCCCTTTGACCTCCTTTTGTTGTCTAATTGCTCTAGCTAGAACTTCAAATACTATACTGAAAAGATATGGAGAGAGAGGGCAGCCTTGTCTAATCTCTGATTTCAGTGGGATTGCTTCAAGTTTCTCTCCATTCAGATTGATGCTGGCTACCGGTTTGCTGTAAATTGCTTTTACTATGTTTAGATATGGGCCTCGAATTCCTGATCTTTCCAAGACCTTTAGCATGAAAGGATGCTGAATTTTGTCAAATGTTTTCTCAGCATCTAATGAGATGACCTTGTGCTTTTTTTTCTTTGAGATTGTTTATATAGTGGATTACATTGATGGATTTCCTTATATTGAACCATCCCTGCATCCCTGGGATGAAGCCTATTTGATCGTGGTGAATGATAGTTTTGATGTGTTCTTGGATTCAGTTGGCAAGAATTTTATTGAGTATTTTTGCATCGATATTCATAAGAGAAATTGGCCTGAGATTCTCTTTCTTTGTCGGATCTTTCTGTGCTTTTGGTATTAGCGTAATTGTGGCTTCATAGAACGAGTTGGGTAGTGTTCCTTCTGTTTCTATTTTGTGGAACAGTTTGAAGAGTAGTGGTGTTAGGTCTTCTTTGAAGGTCTGATAGAATTCTGCACTAAAACCATTTGGACCTGTGCTTTTTTTGGTTGGAAGACTTCCAATGACGACTTCTATTTCTTCGGGGGTTATAGGACGGTTCAGATAGTCTATTTGATCCTGATTTAATTTTGGTATTTGGTATCTGTCAAGGAAATTGCCCATTTCTTCGAGATTTTCTAGTTGTGTTGAATACAGGCTTTTGTAGTAGGATCTGATGATTTTTTGAATTTCCTCAGTTTCTGTTGTTATCTCTCCCTTTTCGTTTCTGATTTTATTAATTTGGATACTGTCTCTGTGCCCTCTGGTTAGTCTGGCTAAGGGCTTATCTATCTTGTTGATTTTCTCAAAGAACCAACTCCTTGTTTTGTTGATTCTTTGTATGGTTTTATTTGTTTCTACTTGATTGATTTCAGCCCTGAGTTTGATGATTTCCTGCCTTCTACTTCTCTTTGGTGTATTTGCTTCTTTTTGTTCCAGGGCTTTCAAGTGTGCCATTAAGCTGCTAGTGTATGCTGCCTCCCATTTCTGTTTGGCGGCACTCAGGTATATGAATGTTCCTCTTAGCACTGCTTTCATTGTGTCCCATAAATTAGGGTATGTTGTGCCTTCATTTTCATTAAATTTCAAGAAGTCTTTGATTTCTTTCTTTATTTCCACCTTGACCAAGTTATCATTGAGTAGAGCATTGTTCAGCCTCCATGTGTATGTGGGTTTTCTGTTGTTTTTGCTGCCATTGAAGACCACCGTTATTCCATAGTGATCTGATAGGAGGCATGGGATTAGTTCGATCTTCTTATATCTGTTGAGGTCTGATTTGTGACCAATTATATGGCCGATTTTGGAGAAGGTACCATGAGGTGCTGAGAAGAAGGTGTATTCTTTGGCTGTAGAATGAAATGTTATATATATATCTTTTAGTTCCATTTGGTCCAAAGCTTCAATTAGATTCACTCGGCAACCAACTAACTGGAAAATGATCTTTACCAACCCTACATCCGACAGAGGGCTAATATCCAATATATACAAAGAACTCAAGAAGTTAAACTCCAGAGAGGCAAGTAACCCTATTAAAAATGGGGTACAGAGCTAAACAAAGAGTTCTCACCTGAAGAATATCTAATGGCTGAGAAGCACCTAAAGAGATGGTAAACACTCTTAGTCATTAGGGAAACTCAAATCAAAACAACCCTGAGATTCCATCTCACACCAGTCAGAATGGCTAAGATCAAAAACACAGGAGACAGCAGTTGTTGGCGAGGATGTGGAGAAAGAGGAACACTCCTCCACTGCTGGTGGGATTGCAAGCTGGTACAACCACTCTGGAAAGCTCTCTGGAGGTTCCTCAGAAAACTGGGCATGACACTCCCGGAGGATCCGGCTATACCACTCCTGGGCATATACCCAGAGGCTTTACCTTCATGCAATAACGACACATGCTCCACTATGTTCATCGCAGCCTTATTTATAATAGCCAGAAGCTGGAAATTACCAAGATGTCCCTCAACAGAGGAATGGATTTAGAAGATGTGGTATATTTACACAATTGAATACTACTCTGCAATTAAAAACAATGAATTCACGAAATTCCTAGGCAAATGGTCAGAACTGGAAAATATCATCCTTAGTGAGGTAACCCAATCACAAAAGAACACTCATGGTATGCAGTCACTGATAAGGGGATATTAACCCAGAATCTCGGAATACCCTAGACACAATTCGCATATCAATAGATTTCCACGAAGATGGAAGGAGAGACCCCTGGTCCTGGAAAGACTGGATGTAGGGGAATGCCAGGACAGAGAAGCGAGAGGGGGTATAATGGGGAAAAGAGAGAGGGAAGGGGGCTTATGAGACTTTCGGGGAGGGAGGAAACGGGAAAGGGGAAATGATTTTGAATGTAAATAAAAAAAACTTAGAAAATAAAATAAAATTAAAAAAACTGAAAAATAAAAAAAAAGAAGCAGCTGTAAATCAACAGAGACCTACAACCAATTAATATGCAGAAGATAAAACTGCAAAGTATTTAGTTTGCAGTAATTACTCATAAATGGGATGTTTATGTTTCTCTTTCCTCATGACTCCATCATTATCATGAAGGAGGAAGGAAAAAGACTGTAAGAGACAGAAGTAGTATATGCACACAATGAAATGGTACTTTGTGAACAAAGAAAGACATGACCTTATAGTGCTGTAAAAGCAAGCACAAGAACTTCAAGGTCCAGACAGACAAAATTCTTATGTGCCATTTAGCTTTTGTTTTATTTGTTTGTTGTTTCTCAAGTTGACACAAGATACATATATGTGGGAAGAGGAAATCTTGATTGAGAAATATGGCCATTAGATTACTGTTTTTGGCATAAAAATGTTCCTAAATTGATTGAAAGTAGAAATAAAAACATTTTCTGATAAAATTGAAGATTTACAAGAAAAATATCTCTGATAAATGAAGAAATTTATATAGATAAATTGGTAGGAATTAAAATATTCCTAAGTTGATTGAAAGTAAAATTATGAACATTTTCTGATAAAATTGAAGATTTACATGGAAAATATTACTGATAAAATTGAAAAAAATATATGGAAAACATTAAAATTGAAGATTATCATGGAAAATTATACAAATAAAATGGTAGGCATAAAAATATTTCTAAGTTGATTGAAACTTTCAATCAACTTAGAAATATTTTTATGACTACTATGTTAGCTGTATAATTTTTCATGAAATAGTCAGTTTTAACATGTTTTTCTATATATTTCTTGAGTTTTATCAGAAATATTTTCCTTGTAGATTTTTAATTTTATCAGAAAATGTTTATAATTCCACTTTCAATCAACTTAGAAATATTTTTATGCCTACCATTTTATCTGTATAATTTTCCATGAAATAGTCAATCTTAACATGTTTTTGTATATATTTCTTCAATTTTATCAGAGATATTTTCTATGTATATTTACACAATGGAATACTACTCAGCAATTAAAAACAATGAATTCATGAAATTCTTAGGCAAATGGGGAACAGGGGGAGGAAAGAGGGCTTATGGGACTTTTGGGGAGGTGGGAACTGGGAAAGGGGAAATCATTTGGAATGTAAATAAAGAATATAGAAAATAAAATAATAAAAAAAGAAACGCAGAAAAAAAGATTGCTGTGTTTGCAAGTCTGGGAGGCATTTTCTTTATGGATTTATGAATGACTGGGGAAGACCTACCTAGTCTGTGGCCAGGTGTTCTTGTGTGGAATGAAAATGCAATCTGGGCAAGTCATGGAGAAAATCAGTAAGGTTCATTTTTCTGTGGTCTGGCTCCATGTCTCTGTCCTGACTTCTTTTGTTGATCCAATGTAAACTGAAATAAATATTTCTCTTTCCTGAGTTGCTTTGGGTCAGTATTTTACCATAGCAGTAGAAAGCAAGCTAGGATTTGTATAGTGGACAATGCAAGTCCTATGAAATCTCATCTCTACCTGAAGAGAATGTGGCTATCGATGGCTCCTGGGGGAAGATAATGGTCAGAGCTTTTATTGCTATATTAAAATATCATGGCCAAAAGCAACTTAAATAGCAGAGTTTCTTTTGGTTTGTAAGACTTAGGTCACACACTATCACTTATGGACACCTGAACAGTAATTGTAACAAAATTGTAATCAATACTGAAGCAGAAGCTATGGAGAAACACTAGTTACTGGCTTGCTCTTCCTAGATTTCAAAATTTGCTTTCTTATACTGTTACTAACTTACCTGCTATGGCAGCTACAGTTTTCTCAGTCCTTCAACATTAATCAGCAACCAAAAAAACAAAAAAAAAATACTCCATAAACTATATTCCACTATACTCCACAAACTAGCCTGCATTGCAATCTTATGGAGGTGTTTTTCTCAATTAAGGCTCTCTCTTCATGTGTCAAGTTGACGTAGAACTAGCCAGCATACTCATAGATCAGTCAACAGTCATTGTTCAGCAATAATCTGAAAAGTTTCTTCTTGCAGTAGATGGGAGAAAAAGAAAAGAAAAGAAAAGAAAGGAAAGGAAAAGAAAGAAAGGGGAGAGGAGGGGAGGGGAGGGGAGAGGAGAGGAGAGGAGAGGAGAGGAGAGAGGAGAGAGAGGAGAGGAGAGGAGAGGAGAAGGGAAGTGACGGGAAGGGAAGAGAAGTGAAGGGAAGGGAAGAGAAGTGAAGAGAAGAGAAGAGAGAGGAGAGAGGAAAGAGGAGAGAGAGGAGAGGAGAGGAGAGGAGAGGAGAGGAGAAGGGAAGGGAAGGGAAGGGAAGGGAAGAGAAGTGAAGAGAAGAGAAGAGAAGAGAAGAGAAGAGAAGAGAAGAGAAGAGAAGAGAAGAGAAGAGAAGAGAAGAGAAGAGAAGAGAAAAGAGAGAGGAGAGAGGAGAGAGAGAGGAGAGAGGAGAAGGGAAGAGAAGAGAAGAGAAGAGAAGAGAAGAGAAGAGAAGAGAAGAGAAGAGAAAAAAGAAAAGAAAAGAAAAGAAAAGGCCTTCAACTGGACAATGAGCAGAGAGTGAGAGAGATTCTGTAGCTCTCAATTCTAAATGAGGTATCTTCATCAAACCCCTCACTCCTGGATCAGAGATTTTTGCAAAAAAAGAGGCAGAAAGTTAGAGATATCTAATGTATGACCCCAAGGAAATTGTGTCTTCCAGAAACAATAGGACTGCAGGATTAATTACTATATTATACATTTATGTATAATTAATTGAAAATTATTATAGATTACGATACCCACTGTGAGAGAAATGCTCTTAAACCAAGAGCACAATAAGTGAATACACAATAACTTCTATTGAGTATTAAGAGGGCTTCTTAGAAATGTAATTTTACTTAGACTTTTAAGGTTAAATTGAATTTTGTAGTCCAGTTGCAACTGTGTGTCTGTTTGTGAGAGAAAGGAAATTGGATGGGTTCTTGCTTCAAATAAGAACAATATGAATAATAGGAAACTTCAGTCTGAAAGCAAATCCAGGGAAGGGTTGAAGATTAGAGAGGCTGTGATTCCATGGGAATATACTTACTATGACCACCAAAAAGAGCCTTAGGAAAAATTAGCCTTCTTATTATTACAGTGAAGGTAAATGGAATCAAAAGTTAACTTTATTAATTTATGAAATTAAATGTCTCAGGCATGCTTACTGCTACATAGAGTACAGAAACCTTACTATTGTAACTAATGTTTTTTATTGAATTTGGCAATGATAAGAATATTTCTGAAGTTTGTGTCCCTCACCACTACTCTTTAAGTGAAGAATTAATAGCTCTATTACCTGCTTCATTGACTAGTAACAACACATAAAATGTGTGTTCAAGTCTGGCTTTATCCATGATACTTATTTGCTTTATAAGATATCTTTATATATTCTTTAAGAAAAACACAACACACAAATTACTTTGAAGGTAACAACTCAACATGTTCCATGTCTTTATATCTCAATTTAAATATGTGACTTTTCATTTGCAAACACAGAATATCAACCTATGCAACAGCTAAATTCTGCTTGTGTGGAGAACATTGAAGCCACAGAGTCCTATGCTTATAAGAGCCCAAAGTTGGCTTAATGCAACCTAGAAATTTATATATATATATATATATATATATATATATATATATATATATATATATATATACACATACACAAACACACATACACACACACTTACTGATAAGTATATGTACCATATGTATGCCCTCAGTGTTCAAAAGAGGAAGTCAGATGCCTGACACAGGAGTTTAATTTTCACTGTAGATAATTGATCTTGTAAGTAATAATGAACTTTCAAAAATGAGTGAGCTAATAAAGAATATCGTCCTTGTAGTCTTTATAAAATAGAAAAACAAATTTTCAAAGACACAAAAGCAAATAAATGAAGAAAAATTCATCTTTCATGCTCTCCCTCCATACACATAGCTCTATACTTAGAAGTGAAATTATATCGCTTTGATTACCAGTAGAGAAAAGTGAACCATTTTGATTTACCAACTCAAGAGTTTTATAAATGTTCATTTCAAGCAATATCTTCAAACAGCAGTAGAGTTATGACAGGTTAAATTACAGCATTTAGCATGTTTCTAGAAGGTTTTTTGGTTTCATAACATATCTGAATTTCAGAAATATCTTAGCTGGAGAACCTAGATATTAATAAATATATTTTTGGCTATCTGCTGGAGAGTGTGTCATCACTCAATCATTGGTAATAAATATCTTTCCCTTTTGAAAGTGTATAAGGTATATTTGTCTCCAAATGTTTATTTCTCTTGAGAAAAAGAATTTAATCAATCTGTGAACAAATAAATATTTGATATATTGAAAATTTATCTTCAGATAAATCATATCTCAGAACTTGATAATTAAAAAACAAGATTAACTGACATGTTAATGAGTAAATAACAGATTTTGCATGCCTTAGAGAACACAGAATTATCATGAGTTTCTGCTTCTGATATGGAAGCTACAGATGGTTAATTACTATTAATATAGAAGTATTTACTATAATAAAACTATTATTTTGAATTGTACAAATGCCTTTCTATATTGCTACAGTCACAATATTTGGAAGTAAGACCATTGCTAAGATAATCACATAAATATTTGTGTGTTCTTTTGTGATTGGGTTACCGTTCTGACCATTTGCCTAAGAATTTCGTGAATTCATTGTTTGTAATTGCAGAGTAGTATTCCATTGTGTACATATACCACATCTTCTGAATCCATTCCTCCGTTGAGGGACATCTGGGTTCTTTCCAGCTTCTGGCTATTATAAACAAGGCTGCTATGAACATAGTGGAGCATGTGTCCTTATTGCATGCAGGTGAAAACTTTAAAACAAGGAAGAAAGTGAAGAAGATTCTCATGGGTTGTTCAGTTTAATATTGTAAAAGGACCATCCTATCAAAGGTAATCTATATATTAGATGCAATTTACAGATTTAATGCAATCTCTATCAAAATCTCTTGGAAAGTAGTGTGGAAAAGTTC
Source organism: Tokudaia tokunoshimensis (assembly GCA_036184795.1). NCBI lineage: Eukaryota > Metazoa > Chordata > Mammalia > Rodentia > Muridae > Tokudaia > Tokudaia tokunoshimensis. The sequence continues at coordinate 64,951,595 of BTHU01000012.1, read as the reverse complement.
AAGCTCTATGCTTGGTAGATGATTCTGAATTCTTAATGCTGTTTTTGTTTTTAAGATGAATGAAGATGTGTGATATCTAAATTTAATATTTTGTCCAATATTATAAATATGTCAACTTCATGATTGGTTCCTTTTATGTTTAGATCATTTCCATTTTTATCATATTCCACTGTGGTATCAAGGACTGTTTACCGTCTCTAAAGTCTCACTAGAAAATGTCATAAGTACTAAAGAAATGTCATGTATTTGTAAAGGAATTTCAAGGGTCTTTTATTTGTTCAGATGAAAATTTTATAATTTTTCTACAATGTAAAGTCTGATGGAACTGGTTTTAAGTAAGACCTTATATTTTATATTGGAATGAATTGAAACCTGTGGTTTATTTATTAAACTTCTCTTACTTTCATTACCTAATATTTACATTTTAAGAAAATAATTCATCTCTTTTTCATTTACTTACATATATAAATTAAAGACTATTTTCTTCAATCAATATAGGATACAAATATTCTAAGGTAATCACAATATAATTCTGGCTGCCCAGAAGAGTATTAAGTATAACTGATATACAATGTTTGTTTATAAAATAACACATATGTATGTATACAGAATTTCATATATGTATCAAATTTTGACGTATCTAAGTTATCTCCTAAGACAAAAAGATTATTCATATTTGATGGACTGTTCTTCAGAAATATCATTGAAAAAAAAGAGAAATGAGGTAATAAGGTGCTAATTCTGGTAAAAAAAAAAAAAGAAAGAAAAGAGGCTACATTATAATATAGGACTGCATGAACTGGTTCATAAAATTTAGAATACAGAAAGAATTACTTGAGTATTGTTACTATAAAAGTTAAAAAGTGAAATATGAAAAGTATATGTGAAAATACTTATACCTTTTATCTAACAGAAAAAGCTTATATTTTATTCATTGAAAGTTTGTCAGCCTTAGAAAGATGAACCAACTTTTTATGTCATTTATTCTTTTTATTGTCTTTTTCTTCATTTCATTGATTTCAGCCCTGAGTTTGATTATTTCTTAACATATATTCCTCTTGGGTATGTTTGCCTCTATATTCAAGAGGTTTCAGGTATGCTATTAAGTTGCTACTGTGATGGAGAGAAACCTTACTACTTAAAATCAAAGTCTATCATGCCCAAATAGTTCCCCTGACCTATTTGTAAAATGGCTCCCTTTGCCAACAGGGCTTCTCTTTCTCTGATTTTATCTGGAAAGCCTGACCCCCACACCCTCTACCTGAGAGCGATCATGCAGTTCTTGGCAAACCTACAAATTCAACTTCCTCTTTCCAAATAAAATCCTACCCAGCAAGTTCCAAAGATTCCTTCATAGAGTTAGAAAGAGCAATTATCAAATTCATCTGGAATAACAAAAAACCCAGGATAGCTAAAACTATTCTTAAGAGTAAAAGAACTTCTGGGGGAATCAATATCCCCGACTTCAAGCAGTACTCAGAGCGATAGTGTTAAAAACTGCGTGGTATTGGTACAGTGACAGGCAGGTAGATCATAGAACAGAATTGAAGACCGAGAAATGAACCCACACACCTACGGTCACTTGATCTTTGACAAGGGAGCTACAACTACCCAGTGGAGAAAAGATAGCCTTTTCAATAGATGGTTCTGGTTCAACTGGAGGTCAGCATGCAGAAGAATGTAAATTGATCCATTCTTATCTCCTTGTCCTAGTTAAAGTCCAAATGGATCAAGGACTTCCACATAAAACGAAAAACACTGAAATTAATAGAAAAGAAACTGGGGAAGTGCCTTGAGCACATGGGCACAAGGGAAAATTTCCTGAACAGAACACCAATAACTTAAGCTCTAAGATCAAGAATTGACAAATGGGACCTCATAAAATTACAAAGTTTCTGTAGGCAAGGGACACTGTCAAAAGGACAAAACGGCAACCAATTAATTGGGAAAAGATCTTTACCAACCCGACATCTGGCAGAGGGCTAATATCCAAGATATACAAAGAACTCAAGAAGGTAGATTCCAGAGAGCCAAATAACCCTATTAAAAAATGGGGTACAGAACTAAACAAAGAATTTTCACCTGAAGAATATCGAATGGCTGAGAAGCACCTAAAGAAATGTTCAACATCCTTAGTAATCAGGGAAATGCAAATCAAAACAACCCTGAGATTTCATCTCACACCAATCAGAATGGCCAAGATCAAAAACTCAGGAGACAGCTGGTGCTGGCAAGGATGTAGAGAAAGAGGAACACTCCTCCACTGCTGGTGGGATTGCAAGCTGGTAAAACCACTCTGGAAATCAGTTTGGTGGTTCCTCAGAAAACTCGGCATAATACTACCGGAGGACCAGCTATACCACTACTGGGCATATACCCAGAGGACTCTCCAACATGCAAGAAGGACACATGCTCCACTATGTTCATAGCAGCCTTATTTATAATAGCCAGAAGCTGGGAAGAACCCAGATGTCCCTCAACGGAGGAATGGATACAGAAAATGTGGTATATTTACACTATGGAGTACTACTCAGCTATTAAAAACAATGAATTCATGAAATTCTTAGGCAAGTGGGTGAAATTGGAGAATGTCATCCTGAGTGAGATGACCTGTTCACAAAAAATCACACATGATATGCACTCACTGATAAGCGGATATTAGCCCAGAAGCTTGGAATACCCAAGGAACAATTCACATATCAAAGGATACCAAGAAGAAGGAAGGAGAGGCACCTGGTTCTGGAAGGGCTCAATGTGGCAGTGTAGGGGAATACCAGGAAGGGGAGGCAGGAATAGGTTGGTTGGGGAGCAGCGGGAGGGAAGAGGGCATATGGGACTTTTGGGGAGGGGGGGAACCAGTAAGAGGGAAATCATTTCAAATATAAATAAAGAAGCCGGGCAGTGGTGGCGCACGCCTTTAATCCCAGCACTTGGGAGGCAGAGGCAGGCGGATTTCTGAGTTCGAGGCCAGCCTGGTCTACAGAGTGAGTTCCAGGACAGCCAGAGCTATACAGAGAAACCCTGTCTCGAAAAATAAAAAAAAAAAAAAAAAAAAAAAAAGAAAGAAATTTTAAGCCGGGCGGTGGTGGCGCACGCCTTTAATCCCAGCAGTTGGGAGGCAGAGGCAGGAGGATTTCTGAGTTCGAGGCCAGCCTGGTCTATAAATTGAGTTCCAGGACAGCCAAGGCTACACAGAGAAACCCTGTCTCGAAAAATCAAAAAAAAAAAAAAAACAAACAAACAAAAAACAACAACAAAAAAAAACAATCAAATGTAAATAAAGAATATACCTAATAAAAAAAATTAAAAAAAAAAGTTAGGGTATGTTTTGCCTTCATTTTCTTTTAATTCTAAAACGTCTTTAATTTCTTTCCTTATTTCTTCCTTTACCAAGGTATCAATGAGTAGAGCATTGTTCAGCTTCCATGTGTATGTGGGCTTTCTGGGTTTTTTTGTTGCTATTGAAGACCACCAATACTCCATAGTGTTCTGATAGGAGGCATGTGATTAGTTCAATCTTCTTATATATGTCGAGGTCTGTTTTGTGACCAATTATAAAATGGATTTTGGAGAAGGTATCATGAGGTGCTGAGAAGAAGGTATATTCTTTTGCTTTAGGATGAAATGTTTTATATATATATATATATCTGTTAAATCCATTTGGTCCAAAGCTTCAATTAGTTTCATTGTGTCCCTGTTTAGTTTCTGTTTTCCTGATTGGTCTATTGTGGATAGTAGAGCATTAAAGTCACCCACAATTATTGTTCAATGTGTGCTTTGAGCTTTAGTAAAGTTTCTTTTAAGAATGAGGGTGCCCTTGCATTTGGAGCATAGATGTTCATAATTGAGAGTTCTTCTTGGTGGATCTTTCCTTTAACCAGTGTGAAGTGACCTTCCGTGTCTTTTTTGATGACTTTAGGTTGAAAGTCAATTTTATCCGATATCAGAATGGCTACTGCAGCTTGTTTCCTGTGACCATTTGCTTGTAAAATTGTTTTCCAGCCATTTACTCTGAGGTAGTGTTTGTCTTTGAAACTGAGGTGCGTTTCCTGTAAGCAGTAAAATGTTCGGTCCTGTTTATGTATCCCGTCTGTTAGTCTATGTCTTTTCATTGGGGAATTGAGTCCAATGATGTTAAGAGATATTAAGGAATAATGATTATGCTTCCTGTTACTTTTTATGTTATTTTTATGTTTGAGTGATTATCTTCTTTTGGGTTTGATAAAAGAAGGTTACTATCTTGCTTTTTCCATGGTGTAGTTTCCCTCCTTGTATTGGGGATTTCCACCTATTATTCTTTGCAGGGCTGGGTTTGTGGAAAGATATTGTGTACATTTGGTTTTATCATGGAATATCTTGGCTTCTCCATCTATGGTAATTGAGAGTTTTGCTGGGTATATTAGTCTGGGCTGGCATTTGTGTTCTCTTACAGTCTGTATGAGATCTCCCCAGGATCTTCTAGCTTTCATAGTCTCTGGTGAGAAGTCTGGTGTAATTGTGATAGGTCTTCCTTTATTTGTTACTCGGCCTTTTTCTCTTACTGCTTTTAATATTCTTTTTTTGTTTAGTACATTTCATGTTTTGATTATTATGTGATGGGAGGTATTTCTGTTCTGATACAGTCTGTTTGGTATTCTGTAAGCTTCTTGTATGTTCATGGACATCTCTCTCTTTAGGTTAGGGAAGTTTTCTTCCATAATTTTGTTGAATATATTTACTAGCCCTTTAAGTTGTAAGTCTTCACTCCTATACCTATAATCCTTAGGTTTGGTCTTCTCATTTTGTCCTGGATTTCCTGGATATTTTGGGTTAGAAGCTTTTTGCATTTTGTATTTTCTTTGACTGTTGAGTCAATGCTTTCTACGGTATCTTCAGCATCTGAGATTCTTTCTTCTATCTCTTGTATTCTATTGTTGATGTTTGCATCTATGACTCCTGATTTCTTCCCAAGGTTTTTTACTTCCAAAGTTGTCTCCCTTTGTGATTTCTTAGTTGTTTCTACTTCCTTGTTTTAGATCCTGAATGGTTTTGCTCAGTTCCTTCACTTGTTTGTGTTTTCCTATAATTCTTTAAGATATTTTTGTGTTTCCTCTTTTAGGACTTCTACCTGTTGACCCAAGTTCTCCTGTATTTCTTTAAGTGATTTTTGTGTTTCCTCTTTTAGGACTTCTACCTGTTGACCCAAGTTCTCCTGTATTTCTTTAAGTGATTTTTGTGTTTCCTCTTTATGGGCTTCTATCTGTTGACCCATATCCTCCTGAATTTCTTTAAGTGATTTTTGTGTTTTCTTTGTAAGGTTTTGTATGTGTTGATTCATGTTCTCCCGTAGTTCTTTAAGAGATTTATTTATGTCTTTCTTGAAATCCTCTAATAGCATCAGGAGATGTGATTTTAAATCCAATTCTTGTCTTTCTCGTGTGTTGGGTTATCCAGGACTTGCTGTTGTCATTGAGTAGGGTTCGGATGGTGCCTTGTTGCTTAGATTTCTGTTACTAAGGTTCCTACTTTTGCCTTTTGCCATCTGGTTAACTAAGGCATTAATTGGTCCTGCTGTCACTGGATGGTGCTTGAGGCTCCTGTGAGCCTGCAAGGCTGTTTCCGCACCCTTGGATGACCAGGTTTCCCATGGCACAGATTGCTGAGGGTCTGCCCTGCTCCTGGGTGGCTTTGGAGCTCTTGCCCCAATTGATTTTATACTTTGTGTATATCTCTGTTTACCTGGTTGTCCCTGTCTGATCAGTCACCGGAGCAAAGATCGGGGAGGCTGCAGGAGTCCCTCCAGGAACAGGTCACCCTGCAGGGCAAATGTCCCATGGCAGGGCTGGTACACAGACAACCATAGAGCTGCCCAACTCTTGGGCTCAGGCGGAACCCTAGCGGGCTGTGTCCCAAGAGATGTTATACTCGGGATATCTCTGTGTATCTGATTTTCCCTGTCTGGTCCCTCACCAGAGCAAAAATGCTACATAAGAATTTTTAATAAACAAATTACTTAAAATCATTTTTAAAAGAATTATCAACTAAGGAATACCGAATGACTGAGTAGTACCTAAAGAAGTGTTCAACATCCTTAGTTATCAGGAAAATGCAAATCAAAACAACCCTGAAATTCCACCTCCCACCAGACAAATGGCTAAGATCAAAAACTCAGGGGACAGCAGATGCTGAAGAGGATGTGGAGAAAAAGGAACACTTGTCCATTGCTGGTGGGATTGCAAGCTGGTATAATCACTCTGGAAATCAGTCTTGCCGTTTCTCAGAAAATTGGATATAGATCTACCTGAGGATACACATATACCCCTCCTGGGCATATACCTAATAATTATCCAACATATACAAAAGCCCATGGTAAACTATGTTTATAGCAGTCTTATTTATAATAGCCAGAAGCTGGAAAGAACTCACATATCCTTCAATAGGGGAATGGATACAAAATGGAGCACTACTCAGCTATTAAAAACAATGACTTCATGAAATTCTTAGGCAAATGAATGGAACTAGAAAGTATCATCCTGTGTGAGATAACCCAATCACAAAAGAACACACATGGTATGTACTCACTGATAAGTGGATATTAGTGAAAAAGAAGCTCGGAACACCCATGATTCAATTCATAGACCACATGAAGCTCAAGAAGACCAAAGTGTGTGTGTTTAGGTCCTTCTTAGGAGGCGTGACAGAATACTCACAGGAGTAAATATGGAGACAACGTTTGGAGCAGAAACTGAAGGAAAGGCTATCCAGAGACTGCCCAATTTGTGGATCCATCCCATAAATTGTCACCAAATGCAGACATTATTGTGGATGCCAAGAAGTGCTTGATGACAGGAGCCCAATATAGCTTTCTTCTGAGAGGCTTTGCAAGAGCCTGACATATACAGAGGCGGACCCTCGCAGCCAACCATTGGATTTAGCACAGGGCCTCCAATGGAGGAGTTAGAGAAAGGACTGAAGCAGCTGAAGAGGTTTACCTCCCCATAGGAAGAACAACAATATCAACCCACCAGAGTTTCCAAGGTATAACTACCAACCAAGGAGTACACATGGAGGGACCCATGGCTCCAAGAGCATACGTACCAGAGGAAAGCCTTGTAATGCATCAATGGGAGAAGAGGCCCTTAGTCCTGAGAAGGTTCAATACCCAAGTGTAGGGGAATTTGAGGGCAGGGAGGCAGAAGTGGGTAAGTGGGTGGTGGTACACCCTCATAGAAGCAGGAGGAGGGGGGATGGTATTGGAGGCTTCTGGGGGGAAATCAGGAAAGGGGATAGCATTTGAAATGTAAATAAACAAAATATCCAATAAAAAATAGAAAGAGGAAAAATGAAAAAATAATAATATAAAAATTTTACAATACATTTTAGAAATTATCCACCCCTATCTCTTATTCAAATTTTCAGCAATTTTTTATAGTTCTAAATTACATTCATAAAATTACTTTAAGGTTACTGAATAAAAAAATACAAAGCTACCATAAAACACTAAAATACAATTGCATATCATTTTATATTCCTACAAACTATATAGAAAAAGTGGTATATAAGAACAAGGTTCCACAAAGTTGTGTGGAATATTAATTAATGTATTTTAGGGTGTTATAATATTCAGACACCTTTACATAATTTCCAAAAGATTTACACTCCTAAGTAACTGAATACTCTAGTAGAGGATATCAGTCTTCTGTGAGTAGACAGAAGACATAAGTGTATGTAAATGTAAAACTGAGTAATATTTCCAAGAATTTGGATCTCAGTCCATCCCCCACTCCATGTTCAGAAGAACCAATTCTTATGTTTTAACTCTTGTTACTGTATTTCTTTTTATTTGTTAATTGTGGTAGTTTGAATAAGAATGACTCCAGTAGGGTCCTATAATTTGAATGCTTAGGTCCAATTAGTCGCACTCTTTGAGAATGATTAGGAGGTGTGGCCTAATTAGAGGAGGTATGTTACTGGGGGTGGGCCTTGTGGTTTCAAAAGTGAATGTCTACCTTTGTTACTTCTCACTGCCTTCTGCCTGCAGATCGAGATGTAAGTTCTCAGCCACAAGTCTACCTGTCTATTATCATGTTTCACCCCATGATGATCATGGATTCTAGCGCTCTGAAGCTACAAGCAAGTCCTCAATTAAATGCTTTCTTTTATAAGAGTTTTCCTGTCTTTTTACAGAAATTAAACAGTAATTAAGACATTAATTGATTAATTAATTAATTAATTAATTAAAGACAAGGCCTAACTATGTAGCCAAGGACAGCCTCAAATTCACATCACACAGCTCTTGTCTCCATACTGTGAGCAGTGACCTGTTCTTTATAAGATGTTCATCAATGTCTCTGGTCTAATCCCTGAGCCAATTGCCCTCCAATCTCAATGTACTGTGCAGACAAAATGTCTCTCAAATATAAATGTCTAAAAGAAAATAGATGCAAAATTGATCCAAAGAACCTTGCTTAGCAAAATATGGTCTTCAGACTAGCAGTCTACATAACACCACAAAGCTAGTCAGAAATTCTTGATCCTTTTCTCCATACCTGAGAACTACAGAACCAAGCCTTTGAGTTTTAAAACTGTCCACAGATGTTTCATCTATACAATAAGGTTTGGGAAGCAATAAAACAATAAGTATATAAAAAGTTGCAACTCACCAGTCAAATCACTTAATAAACAAGAACAGTCAAATAACTAAAAGGAAATATTGTTTTTGAATATATGACCACAATAAAGACTCACCTACATTAATAAAGGAAATGTAAAAGGGATTGCTATAAAAGATTCCTGGAATTATTTTCTAGGCATGAGATTCTATGAGCTAATCAAAAAGAGTAGAAGTAAATTTTTCACATATCTAAGACTGGAAGGGCTAGGGTTTAGAGGGAACTTATTTGAAGTTCTGGGGATGACTTCTTCCTATATGGCCTTATGACAGAAACAAGACATGGAAAAGGACATGCAGGAGAAATTAATAGAAAAAGGTTAGAGAATGGTAGAGAGCTTACTTTAATTACTGTATACCTACTATGACTGTAACATAGTGAAAGTGTGCACATTAATCTATCTTGGGGAGTCCTTATGAACTATCTGGTTCCTTTTTTTTTCTCTTGACACTTTTAGACTGGAGATTAAATCTGCCATCTGAATTGTGATGGGAGAAGTAGCATAAATAAATTAGCAACCTAATTCTTTTAGTTTTTCATCTATAGGAAAATTTACAGAGGCTTTTCAGAGAAATATAATATGGCAATGAGACAAGTTAGGGTTCCAAATATACAATCTTTTTGATATATTCATATGAATAAATATATATAAACAAATATATTTATATATTTGTTTATATATGAATAATTTCACAGCAAACATTCTGCTCCTCTGTTGTCAACATGAGGCAAGGGTTAGAGGCAGTGAAGGAATGCTGATGGTTAGAAAAGAGTATGGACATATGTGTATGACATGTATGCATATATACATATAGCATGTATTTATAATTTTTAAATCCATTCTAGAATTTTATCCAATAACCATAGGCAAGTATAGATCTCACCATCATTAATATATATGAGTAAATATATACATACAATTTACTGAACTCATCTTTGTTGCCTGCACATGTATATATTTTTAATTGAACACTTAATATTGAAAAACTAAATATGGGCCACATCTCTGGGAAAAACTAGCTTTACCTGTCTCACAGTTGTTATTTATCTGTAGATATTAATCTGGGGGTGGAGCAATGTAAGACTCCCCAATGAGAGGGACATTTATATCTATATCTAGCTATATATCCATCTATCTATCTATCTATCTATCTATCTATCTATCTATCTATCTATCTATCTATCTATCTATCTATCTTTCTATCTTTCTATCTTTCTATCTATAGTTTTATTGTTCAAATATTTTTGAGTGATCCACACTCCAGTAAAAATGTCCCTAAGTACAAAAAATAAGTTATAAAGTCATATCATTAACGCTTGGAAATCAGTGGGTGTCTATTGGTAAGACAATTCATACTTAAAATGGGAAAAACAGAGAAACATTCTAGTATTGTTAGTAACTGAAATGGATAATACATGACTTTGGAACTATACTTGTATTACACATCAAATCTTATTACAAAATACATCGTTAAAGGGAAAATGTTCATAGTGAAAGTGATGTGCATACCCCTGACTGGTGGCCCATTTGTTTCAAGCAACATTCAATATAAAACAATCATTTTCTCCTACCTTTGGAATTCACTATGGGATCACAGAAGAACTCTCAGAAAAAGATTGTGATTTGTCTCAAATATTTTTAGCCCAATTCTAAATAATTAATAAAAATATCTGTTGCTCAAGTCAGAAGACCGGAAGAAATACAGCAGGAACTCAAAGGAATGTAGAAAGGGCTGAGAGAGAATGCAGCTTAGCCTCTCTGTATTGGTGAATTTGCCTAGATAACAATCTTTTGGACAGAGATATGTAGCAGTGTAACCCAGTTCGTGGTTTCTTTTGTTTGGGGGATTGTTTTGTTTTTTAATCATCTCTAATCTTTTATTATATTCCGGTCATTATTCCCCTTCCAGTCCACCCTCCAACAGTTCCTCACCCCATTTCTCCTTCCACCTCCAGCCCCCATCTCCAAGAGGATGTCTATACCTCTACAGGTCTTCCTATTCCCTAGGACCTCACTTCTCTTGAGGGATAGATGCATCTTCTCTCAATAAGTCAATATCAGGCAGACCTCTGCTGTATATGTGCCAGGGGCCTTGGATCAGCTCATATATGCTGCCTGGTTGGTGGATCAGTTTCTAAGAGATCTTGGGGATCCAGGTTAGTTGAGACTGCTGGTCTTGCTATGGGATTCTGAACTTCCTTCTCAACTTCCTCCAGTCTTTCCCTAATTCAAACATAGAGGTCCATGACTTCAGTCGATTATCTGGGTATAAGTGTCTGCATCTGTCTCAGTCAGCTGCTTATTGGGCCTCTTGGAGGGCAGTCATGCTAGGCTCCTGTCTTTAAGCACACCATATCATTAGTAATGTTATCAGGCCTTGGAGCCACCGCATGAACTGGATGCCTTTTTGGACCTGTCACTGGACCTCCTAAACCGAAGTTGCTTCTCCATTTTTGTCCCTACAGTTATTTCAGACAGGAACAATTTTGGGGCAGAATTTTTGACTGTGGGATGGCAATCTCATCCCTCCATTTCATGCCCTGTCTTTCTACTAGAGGTAGACTTTACAAGTTCCTTCTCCCCACTGTTGAGCATTTCATCTAAGGTTCCCCCCTTTGACTTCTGAGAATCTCTCACCTCCAGGTCTCTAGTAAATTCTAGGGGTTCCCCCTAACCTCTCCTCTCCCAAGGTTGCCTGTTTCAATTTATTTTGCTGGTCCTTAGGCATTCATTACTGTCTCCCCCACAATACCATATCATGTTCCCTTTTTTCCCTCCCTGTTCCCTCGACTACCCAGTTCCCTCCCTCCCTCTGTCTCCTACCCCCGTGATTACTTACTTCTCTCTCCCAAGTATTCTCACTTGGATCCTTCTGCTTGTTAACCTTCTTGAATTCTGTGGATTGTATCCTGAGTATCTGTACATTTTGGCTAATATTCACTTATTAGTGAACATATATCATGCTTGTACTTTTGGGTCTGAGTTACCTCACTCAGGGTGATATTTTCTTGTTCCATGCATTTGCCTGCAAAACTTATGATGTCCTCATTCTTAATTGCTGAATATTATTACATTGTATAAGTGAACCATATTTTCTGTATCTATTCTTCTGTTGTAGGACATCTGGGATGTTTCCAGCTTTTGGCAATCACAAATAAGGCTACTATGAATATAGCTGAGCACATGTCCCCCGGTAGCATGGTGGGGCATCTTTTGGGTATATGCTCAAGAGAAGTATAGCTGAGTCTTCTGGTAGATCTATTTCAAATTTTCTGAGGAACATCCAGATTGATTTCCAGAGTGATTGTACCAGTTTGGAATCCCAACAGAAATGGAGGAATATTCCTCTTTCTCCACATTCGAAACAGACATGTGCTGTCACCTGAGTATTTGATCTTAGCCATTCTGATTGATCTAAGGTGGAATCTCAGGGTAGATTTTTTTTTTTTTTGCATTTCTCTGATGACTAAGGACTTTGAACATTTCTTTAAGCGCTTCTCAGCCATTTGAGAATCCTCTGTTGTGAATTTTCTGTTTACTTCTGTACCCTGTTTTTGATTGGGTTGTTTGACTTTTTGGAGGTTAACTTCTTAAGTTCTTTTTATATTTTGGGTATCAGCCCTCTATTGGATGTGGGATTAGTGAAGATTTTTTTCCCAATCTGTAGCTTGCTGATTTGTCTTTTTTTTTTTTTGGTTTTTCGAGACAGGGTTTCTCTGTGTAGCCCTGTAGACCAGGCTGGCCTTGAACTCAGAAATCCTTCTGCGTTCTTTCCAGCTTCTGGCTATTATAAATAAGGCTGCTATGAATATAGTGGAGCATGTGTCCTTATTGCATGCAGGTAAAGTTTCTGAGTATATGCCCAGGAGTGGTATAGCCGGATCCTCCGGGAGTGTCATGCCCAGTTTTCTGAGGAACCGCCAGACTGCTTTCCAAAGTGGTTGTACCAGCCTGCAATTCCACCAGCAGTGGAGGAGTGTTCCTCTTTCTCCACATCCTTGCCAACAACTGCTGTCTCCTGTGTTTTTGATCTTAGCCATCCTGACTGGTGTGAGATGGAATCTCAGGGAAAAAAAAAAAAAGAAATCCTTCTGCCTCTGCCTCCCAAGTGCTGGGATTAAAGGCGTGTGCCACCACTGCCCGGCGCTGATTTGCCTTATTGACTAGGTCCTTTGCCTTACAGAAACTTTTCAGTTCCATGAGGTCCCATTCATCAACTCTTAATGTTAGAGATTGAGCCATTGGAGTTGTGTTTAGGAAATTCTCCCTGCCACCTATGCCAATGTGTTTTAAGTTTTATGTTGAAGTCCTTGATCAGCTTGGACTTGAGTTTTGTGCAATGAGACAAATATAAATGTATTGCCTACATACTGACTGCTAGTTAGGCCAGTACCATTTATTGAAGATGCTTTATTTATTCCATTGTAAAGTTTTGGCTTCTTTGTTAAATATCAGCTGTCCATAAATGTGTGGGTTATTTCTGGATCTTCAAGTCTCTTCCATTGATCAACCTGTCTCTGTCTGTGTAATATAGCTTGAGGTCAGGGACAGTGATTCCCCCAGAAGTTCTTCTACTGTTAAGAATTTTGTTCGCTATCTTTTGTCTTTTATTTTCCATATGTAATTGACAATTGATCTTACCATGTTTTTGATGAGTTGTGTTGCAATTTTGATGGGGATTGCATTGAATCTGTAGATTGCTTTTGGTAGGATGGTTGCAACAGCCAATATCAAACTAAATGGAGAGATAATTGAAGCAATCCCTAAAATTAGGGACAAGACAAAGATGAGCACTCTCCTCATATCTATTCAAAATAGTACTTGAAGTTCTAGCTAGAGCAATAAGACAACAGAAGAAGATCAAGTGGATACAAATTGGCAAAGAAGAAGTCAAGGTATCACTATTTGTAGATGATATGACAGTATAGCCAGAAGTGACCCCGTAAATTTTATCAGTGAACTTCTACAGCTGATAAACAACTTTAGCCAAGTGGCTTGATAGAAAATGAACTCAAAGAAACCAGTAGCCTTCCTTTATACAAATGATAAACAGGCTGAGAAAGAAAATAGGGAATCAACACTCTTCACAATAGTCATATATAATATAAACTATCTTGGGGTAATTCTAACCAAACAAGTGAAAGAGCTGTATGACAAGACCTTCAAGTCTCTCAAGAAAGAAATTGAAGAAGACCTCAGAAAATGGAGAGATCATTCATGCTCATGGATTGGTAGGATTAACATAGTAAAAATGGCTGTCTTAATAAAACCAATGAGTATTTTTGATGGAGGAAGTGCCATGTGGAAGGCAATGCCTTTTTAAAGTATATGTTCTACTATTTGGTGCCTAAAAGCTATTGAGTTTTCATTTTGCACAAATATTGAAAGGGATAATCCTTGAGGCTCTTAGCCGATCCGTACAGGAGCTCATATTTGGGATAGTTTATGAACTTGCAATCCATAGAAAACTTTGGCATATTAGAGTGACCGTCTTATAATTACTGGTAAATAACTGGATTTACTGTTGTGATTCTAAGATGTAATCTAACTAAGGTTTTATTCAATATTAGGTTCTAAGTGAATGTTATATGAACCATATTCATTTACTTTATTAGATTTGTGAATCATTTAAATACACAGAATGATTTTATTTGAGTCAGAAAATTGAAGTAATTTAGAAGGTAATTGAAAAATTACATATGTAAATGAAATTTAAAGTTTAAAGTTAATCACATTTGAAATCCAATGTATGTTATGCAACTCTTCTTTTGAAACTTAAAATTGTTTTGCACATTTATCAATTTATTAAATATTAAAATCATATCATTGAGAAATTGAATATTAGTTCCTAAAAGATGAAATATTGTTTTTAGTAGGCTCTTGTGAATACAAACAAGTCTTTGAACACATAAACTCATCACAAGAGAAAATACTTATAGTAAAACATTTGAAAGAGGCCTCTATCATGCAAATATATTTTAAACTGTGACATAAGAAGAAAAGAATGAAGAAATACCTGGTGTCCACCATTCTTAGATTATGTTTAGGCTAACATGTTCATGAGACTCTATACATATAGTTTCTGACATTTCAAGAAGATGGAGTCTGAGGGAAAACTTCTAGTTCGTCTGGTGTCAAATGGAAACAAGGATTGCAAGTGGTTAAAGAATGAAGAGATGAGAGAAACATTCTTCCTTTTATACTTAATGCTTAGGGAGCCTTGGAGAAAAAGGATCTAAAAGATTACATGATCAACTTCAAGACAATCTTGTGTAGACATGAAAGGGAAGCTTCATGAAATGAAATGAAACTTCATGAAATGTTAAAAATGTGGTTGTCTATTCAAGACCTAGGGACAACACCAGTTGCTAACGTAGATATGGAAAAATATTATGGGGCCCTAGCCACCAGTTAATAGTTACAGGCAAATATTGGCTGTTGAAAGAGGCTTTATCTGCATGCAATAAGGACACATGCTCCACTATGTTCATAGCAGCCTTATTTATAATAGCCAGAAGCTGGAAAGAACCCAGATGTCCCTCAATGGAGGAATGGATTCAGAAGATGTGGTATATTTACACAATGGAATATTACTCTGCAATTAAAAACAATGAATTCACGAAATTCCTAGGCAAATGGTCAGAATTGGAAAATATCATCCTTAGTGAGGTAACCCAATCACAAAAGAACACACATGGTATGCAGTCACTGATAAGGGGCTATTAACCCAGAATCTCGGAATACCCTAGACACAATTCACATATCAATAGATTTCCAAGAAGATGGAAGGAGAGACCCCTGGTCCTGGAAAGACTGGATGTAGGGGAATGCCAAGACAGAGAAGCGAGAGGGGGTTGAATGGGGAAAAGAGGGAGGGAAGGGAGCTTATGGGACTTTTAGGGAGGGAGGAAATGGGAAAGGGGAAATGATTTTGAATGTAAATAAAAAAATACTTAGAAAATAAATAAAAAAAAAGAAAGATGTACACACAATCTTCCCCAGGGATAAGTCCTATGATAGGTTATCCTAGTACAAATGATCAGTTTTAAACTGATATACATATAGTCAATACTGAATGTACTCTATATGCTGTTTTCCTGTTTCCTTTTCCTTTTTTTCTATTTATTTTTCTTTCAGATTTTGTGTGTAACAAAATTAATTAAAGATGATGTCCTGAATATGTGTGAGTGTTGGGGAGACATGTCAGGAGTTGATGAGGGAGATGCAGGGAATAAATGTATATGATGTAAGTATAGGAAATTTTTAAAAAACATTAAAATGCTTATGGAGCAGACTATAAATTTAACATATTTAAATACAATTAACAAATATTTTATATATATTTATCTATATTTATTTTTTTGAATTATATCTTACTTCTCGCTTGAAAATGGGCATAGGCAACATCTTCCATTATAGGATAAAAACTGATTTTTCTGCTTTGCTACACCTACAAGTAAGACTTATTAAATAATTTAAATTATAAGAAAGCAAATAATGAATTAAAATGAGTTTCGAAATCTATGTTCAAAGTTGAAGTTAGGAAAAATAAAATATGAAAAAAGGTTTGCACATTACATTCATGCTTATAGGAAGATACTCTCCATCACAGAACTTTCTTTCTTTTATTAAATGTAAGAAACTGAAAGAAAACTATCTTAGTTGATATGGGGTGATAGAGACAAACACGTCACATATAACTTTAAATCAAAGTTGAATTTTGCTATGAAATTTTATTAAAACATACCTAAGGCAAGATGGTTCACTGGTGTATTTAAATCTTAACGAGGTTCAAACATTATTTTTAAATAATTTCCATTGTTCGCTTATAATGCTTAGTAGTAGAAAGTGGCATGGTTCTCTAAGTAGGCAATAATCAGAAGGCCACAAAGACATTCAATAGATTGCCTTCATAATAATATGGTACTTATCAATGCCAGAAAACTTATGCCTCCTTTGTGATGACTCACTGAGATTTGTATATAAATTTTATTTTGACATTTAGAAATGAAATGTATAAGAACCCAACAATTTAGAATAGGAAAGGATGAATCTAGTTTCCACTGTGATTGAGGTAATCTCCCCTGTTACATGGATTCTGATATGCCTCGGGCATTAAGACACTTGTGCTTAGCATTTTATTTCTTCAAAGATTTCTGTCCTGTAAATTTGTTGAGAAGATACAACATATGTTTTATTTGTTTCTAGTGGAAGAGAAATATATGGCTTACTCATGATTGGACCTTTTATACTTTTTGAATCTCTGACTAAAGAAAGAGATTGCATTCACCTGTAAGTACAATATACATAAGGAGGTTTTCAGAAAAAAAATATACGAAGGCAATGGGGGCAATTTGAAAGCACACCTCAGACAAAGCCTGTTGTATATAAGAAACTTATTTAATTTAATTTAATAAAATTTCATAGCAAAATTCAACTTTGATTTAAAGTTATATGTGACATGTTTGTCTCTATCACCCCATATCAACTAAGATAGCTTGCTTTCAGTTTCTTATATAAGTTCTTTCTTATAAGAGTGTCCTGTGAATGTACTGGGCTGTTGCTTACTTAGCATTTATATAGTTAATGGTAATCACCCAAGAGAACTCTAGAATTAAGTCCCTATACAGTACATATGTATCACAAGATACTCCCCTTTAAACAGAGCATTTCTAGGTTTTAATTATTCCTTTACTTTGATGTCAGTGTTCGGAATTGCTAAAGTTTAGTTAAAATTGTATGATAACACTTACGTATTATAAAAAACTAGTAAAGACTACAAAGCAATGAAGTCTATAATTTTTATAAAACAGTCAAATCAATGGACCAACTCTACTAGATATATTTCCATTACCTCCTCTTTCTTTTCCTATAATGCTATGTCAAGTATAATTTTTTATTGAAGCCCATACTTGGAAAGTAAATACTATATTTATATTTATATACTATACAATAACATCCATTATATAGAAAAATGTGTTTGAGGAATGGAAAGGTGATTGGGTTCCTCAGGTCCATTTTGTTCTTTTGGTTGTTGTTCATTAGAACTCCAATTATACTCTACCTAGGCTCAAATAAATTCAGTAGCTGTTTAATTTTTTGAAACATTGTATGTCAATTATAGCGTTTCGTCTTTTACTTTCCTCCCTCTAAGACATCCCATATAATCCTCTCACTCTCCTTTATATACATGGCCCCTTTTCCATCAATTGTTTCAGAACCTATATATTTAATTGCATATTCGTATATGTTCCCTAATATAACCCGCTGAATAGTAATAATGTTACCTTTATGTATGTTTCAGGGCTGAAATAAACTTCCTTAATATTTCAAATCACAAAATTTTTTGACTTATACTACCTCTACCTTTTCCTGTTATGGGATGCTGAGTTACATATAAATTATGTATTTTTGTGTTTAATATAAAAGTATGTATTATGACAAATTACAGGTGTGAAGAGTTGTTTTACCCGCTAATGAAGTTGTCTCTTTACCTCACAAACATTCAGTTAATATTGTTCAGTTGAACTGATATTATATGTATCTTCTCTGCCTTTTTTTGCCTTTTACTCTGACTTCCAAAGCAAAATCTATTCTTTCTGCTTGATTTTCTTGCAGTTGACATCTGGTACTATCAGTGCATCTGGAAATGGTTCAGAAACCATATCTGCTAGGGAAAATTATAGGAGCATTTTCTCTCCTTTGTAAATGTTAGACACTGATCCTCCCAAAGCCAACTAACATTTCCACTAGTCTCATTTGAATGGTGTTCTATTGCTGAACATGGAATGAGCCAAGTTTCTAGAGTCATTAAAAAATATTATCAAAATGTAAACTTATTAGTAATTGGTTAATGTTTTAGTGCCTAACACAAAATTATTTTACAAACATTTATCATATATGCTCATTTCACATTTAGTTCCCGTTGTCACTAAGTTGGACTGTTAAGTGGGAGATTCAATAATATTTTACTTAAAATTCTGTGAGATTTTATTGCTAGTGATAGAAAATATGATTTATTGTGATAATGACACATCTATGACATACCACTTACAAACCTAAAGACAAAACAAAAAAAAATCCCTTCTATTCAATATATTGCTAAACTATCTTAACAAAAAATGTAACTTGAAGATAGGTCTAATTCAGTAAAATCAGTTCAAATATAAGATTCAACTCAGAATGGCAGTGTTATTGCTATTAAAACAGAAGGTATCCTGTACAAACTGGATGCTTCTAAAGTAATGTGAACACTGATAAAATGTTCGATATCTGTCCTCTAAGAACACTGAAGGATCAGAGTTGTGTACTACTTCCCCCAAAGAAAGGTTGAGATTTACATTAGTACCAGATGAATGAATTCAGGAATATTCCAAATGTACCACAAGCGTTATAAGGCAGCAGCAGTTACTACTGAAACTGTGTTTTAACAGGAAGGAGGGGCTGAGACCTATCCTTGCTGCTCATGTTGTTTCTTTTCATTTTTCATAGATCTGAGGGGCTGAAAAACTTCATCATAGACATACATTTCTGAGCATGTGTTAAATATTAACAGTTTTGATTATATTTTTACAAATATATTTTCTGTGGATATTTTTAACTGTTTGAGGAGGATCTGATTGGAAAGTCTAGATTCAGAGGAAACTCTGAATTATAGTTCTAAAGTTTCTAATTTATATGAACTTGAAAACTCACAGTAAAAGAAACTGGATGTAGGGGAATGCCAGGACAGAGTAACGAGAGGGGGTTGAATGGAGAAAAGAGGGAGGGAAGGGGGCTTATGGGACTTTCGGGGAGGGAGGAAACGGGAAAGGGGAAGTGATTTGGAATGTAAATTAAAAAAATAAAATAAAATAAAAAAAAAAAGAAACAGAATGAAAATTGGCCAAAAATTAGCGTTCTGAAGTTTGAGGAAGACAATTTTTCAAAAGACTTAGTTGTTGTACCAATTAACATATATTATTAATTTTAAGGGTTTCTTACAATTAGCAACGATCCAGTTCTGGCTCAATATACTATTAGTGGATTAAAAGAATGTCCATGATAGTTAAACAAGAATGAAAATAAAGTGATTATGAATGCCTTCATTACTTTTCTATTGCTGTGAAGAGAAACAACTATAGAGGCAACTCATGAAAGTAAGTTTATTGTGCACTTTGGTACAATTTCAAAAGGTTAGTCCATGATCATCATAGAAAGGAGCTTGGCAATAGGAAGGGAACGGGTGATGCTGAGGCAAGAGGGAAAAGAGCTTATATGTTGAGACAACAGCCAGAAGGAAGACAGAGAGGGGGGGGCGCAGAAAGAGAAACAGAGACGGAGAGACAGAGACCGAGAGAGACAGAGAGAGACAGAGAGAGAGGCAGAAAGAGAGAGACAGACAGACTAGACAGAGATTTCAAAATCTTCATAGTCCTTCAAAGTCTGAACACAATTTCAAATATCAGCAATCTCTTAATTTTAAACTGTAAAGGTAAAATCAAAATACAAAGGCATACTTCTTACCTTCAAAGGCACAGAATGTACATTAACATTCTAAAAGGAAGAAACGGGCCTTCATGAAGAAACAGCAGATCAAAGCAAGACTGAAACTCATCAGGCTAAACCCCAAATGTGATGTTAAAGAGGCTGTCTTTGGCTCTCTGGAGTCTAACTTCTTGAGTTCTTTGTATATATTGAATATTAGCTCTCTTTCGGATGTAGGGTTGGTAAGGATCATTTCCCAGTTTGTTGGTTGCTACTTTGTCCTTTTGACACTGTCCTTTGCCTTACAGAAACTTTGTAATTTTATGAGGTCCCATTTGTCAATTCTTGATCTTAGAGCATAAGCTATTGGAGTTCTGTTCAGGAAATTCTCCCCTGTGCCCATATGTTCAAGGTTCTTCCCTAGTTTCCTTTCTATTAGTTTCAGTGTGTCTGGTTTTATGTGGAGGTCCTTGATCCACTTGAAATTGAGCTTAGTGCAAGGAGATAAGAATGGATCCATTTGCATTCTTCTGCATGTTGACCTCCAGTTGAACCAGCACCATTTGTTGAAATGGCTATCTTTTTTCCCACTGGATGGTTTTAGCTCCTTTGTCGAAGATCAAGTGACCATAGGAGTGTGGATTCATTTCTGGGTCTTCAATTCTATTCCATTGATCTACCTGCCTGTCACTGTACCAATACCATGCACTTTTTAACACTATTGCTCTGTAGTACAGCTTGAGGTCCAGGATACTGATTCCCCCAGAAGTTCTTTTACTCTTGAGAACAGTTTTAGCTATCCTGGGTTTTCTGTTATTCCAGATGAATTTTTGAATTGCTTTTTAAAAATGGGGTACAGAGCTAAACAAAGAGTTCTCACCTGAAGAATATCTAATGGCTGAGAAGCACCTAAAGAGATGGTCAGCACCCTTAGTCATTAGGGAAACTCAAATCAAAACAACCCTGAGATTTCATCTCACATCAGTCAGAATGGCTAAGACCAAAAACACAGGAGACAGCAGTTGTTGGCAAGGATGTGGAGAAAGAGGAATACTTCTCCACTGCTGGTGGGATTGCAAGCTGGTACAACCATTCTGGAAAGCAGTCTGGAGGTTCCTCAGAAAACTGGGCATGACACTCCCGGAGGATCCCGCTATACCACTCCTGGTCATATATACCCAGAGGCTTCCTCTGCATGCAATAAGGACACATGCTCCACTATGTTCATAGCAGCCAGAATCTTTCATAAATTTAAAGCCAGAAGGTTGCTGCCAAGTAACGTGCCCTACTTTGGATGAAAGCTGGCCCCCTTCTTGAATTACATGAGTGTAATCTTTGAGTCGTTTATGTGTTCCTTTGTTTAATAGTGCGTTGTTTGCAATAGCAGGAAAAGATTTCATAGATGTTTCCTTTTTCCAAGTTGGAAAAGAAGTTCTGTGGAATCTTGCCTTAGGGCCAATATTTTTCTATTCACTTTTACATCTTTTATTTACATCTTGAATTAAGCCTTTTATTTCCTTTTACTTCTGAGCATTGAGAATTTGCTTCAAGTTTACATTTCCTAATATTCTGATTTTCCTCAAATTGTATAATTTGAGTTTTGAATAAAATGTAAAATATAAAACTCATGCAATATATGAACATTTAAGAATGAAAAATTCAATGAGAAATTTTTAAATATTTAGTTTTAATGAAAATGATGGAATGAACATCTGCTATGCTTGTGGTTTCTCTATCCTATTCCTTTAATTCTAGTTACAATATGTTCATTTTCCATTGTAATATAGAAGAATGTTATTATTTTAACTGCACTTTTCATAACAGGAACTATTAGCAAAAATTATAAATGAACAGTGATTAATCCTCAAATCTAAGCTAAAATGTCTTGAAATGATAACAAGTTTTGTTATGAATTAGTTGTATCACTTTGGAAAATTAATTTAGTTGTTTAGAGAATAAATTCCTCATTTTTTTCAAGAGAATCATAATCATGGTATTGATTTCATTCATTTGTTATTAAAGAAAATAACATCACCCTTTGTATGTTCCATAATTGATAAACCCTCCTCAGTAGGTTCTTTTTGTTGACAAGATTGTTTATTGTCAGTAGATTTCATACAGCAATGAGGTGGGTCATGGGTTGCAGTTAAGATTTGAATCTCCAAAGATTCTTTGGCCAATATTACTATTTCTTTAGCTGGATTAAACTCAGCCATCAGTAAAATGTCACTTGAATGAGTTATGCCGTGGCTATGCCCTTTCATATAGCATGATCATAATGGTGGACACTCTCACCATTAGGATGTCTTGCTCTGATGAACAGAAACTCCTTTGAAGTTGCATTGTCTGTCACAAAATGTATAACCTTGTATATGAGGGCAAGAGGGCAGAACAGAATGATGTCTGACTTGAAGTAAATCTATGGACCATTTTCTTCCATTATGAGCTCTACATCAATTTTTGTGAAGTGTGTTATGAAACTCAGTGCGACCTTGTAGTGTCTTCTGTGCAATTTGAGGAATTTTTTCTGTATAAGAGACTGTGTTGACTGTGCCTCTATTTACTCTTGACTCTTACCTAAGGCATATTTTTTAAATTTTTTATTATATATATTCTTTATTTACATTTGAAATGTTTTCCCCTTTCCTGGTTCCCCCCTCTCCTGAAAATCCCATAAGCCATCTCCCCTTCCTGAATCAACCCTTCCCTGCTTCCCTGTCCTGGTATTCCTCTACACTACAGCATCAAATCTTTCCAGTACCAAGGGCCTCTCCTCTCTTTGGTGTCTTACAAGACCATCCTTTGCTGCCTATGTGTCTGGAGCCATGGGTAACTCCATGTCTACTCTTTGGTTGTTGGTTTGATCCCTGGAGCTCTAGGAGTACTGGGTGACTCATATTGTTGCTCCTCCTGTGGTGCTGTAAACCCCTTCAGCTCCTTGGTTCCTTTCTCTAGCTTCTCCATTAGGGAACCTGTGCTCAGTTCAATGGTTGTCTGAGAGTGTCCCCCTCTGTATTTCTCATGTACTAGCAGAGCCTCATATCTTTACCAACCCTACATCTGACAGAGGGCTAATATCCAATATATACAAAGAACTTAGGAAGTTAGACTCCAGAGAACAAAATAACCCTGTTAAAAAAATGGGGTACAGAGCTAAACAAAGAATTTTCACCTGAGGAATAATGAATGGCTGAGAAGTACTTAAAGAAATGTTCAACATCCTTAGCTATCAGGGAAATGCAAATCATAACAACCCTGAGATTACACCTCACACCGTTCAGAATGGTTAAGATAAAAAACTCAGGAGACAGCAGATGCTGGAGATGTTGTGGAGAAAGAGGAACATTTCTCCATTGCTGGTGGGATTTCAAACTGGTACAACAACTCTGGAAATCAGTTTAGTAGTTCCTGGAAAACTGGGCATAATACTACTGGAGGACCATGCTATAGCATTCCTGGGCATATACCCAGAGGATTCTCTAGCATGTAATAAGGACACATGCTCCACTATGTTCATAGCAGCCCTAATTATAATAGTCAGAAGCTGGAAAGATCCCAGATGTCCCTCAACGGAGGAATGGACACAGAAAATGTGGTATATATACACAATGGAATACTATTCAGCCATTAAAACAGTGAATTCATGAAATTCTTTAACAAATTGACGGAACTGGAAAATATCATCCTGAGTGAGGTAACGCAATCACAAAAGAACACATATGGCATGCACTCACTGATAAGTGGATATTAGCCCAGAAGTTTGGAATACCCAAGACATATTTCACATATCAAATGATGCCCAAGAAGGGGGAAAAATAAAGTATGGATACTTGGATCCTTTGTAGAAAGGGGAGCAAATTACCCATAGAAGGAGTTAGAGAGACAAAGGGTGGAACAGAGTATGAGGGAAGGACCATCCAGAGACTACCCCACCAAGGGATCCATTCCATATACAGTTACAAAACCCAGACATCATTATCGATGCCCACAAATACTTGCTGACTGCACCCTAAGTCATAAAGTTCAAACACATTCACATCTTTCCCTGCTTCAGCTTTGTTAATCTGTTGGGTTGAATCAGTGTTGACTGCCATTGGTTAGAGAAGAAAGTATGAGGTGTGTCTTCTTACCAAGTAGAACTTCTGTGACTTTGACCAGAGGTTCTGCCTCCAGATACTTGTTTCTTCTTTGAATGTAACAATGTTTTGATGAAAACCACAAATTTACATGTGATCATGTTATTAATTACTGTGAGTTTTCTACACTGATATATAGTGACTACAATAGTTTTGATCATTCTTCTTGATCAGTGACTATATTTGAACACACTCAATTCTCAAACATCTTTTAAAAAATGATTCCTGATCCCACAGAATCAGAGTTTATAGCAAATAGTGATTTTATATTTCAATCTGCATAATAAATATCCTAGCTGCAATCTTCTCCAATATGTATTTATGTATTGCAAGGTTTAAGGGAGGAAAGAAGCATATAACATTCTTAGCAATTGCAATAAAATAAGTGTATATAAAATACTGTCACAAAAAAATCAACACTGCAAATGAAAGTCAGTGCCAAGTTATGAAACAAAATTCTGAAAAAAACTCCTGTAGGGAAAGAATCAAAGTTATTCTAGAAATTACAAAGAACAGAACATGATTCCTCTGACATTCATGAGAATCAAATTTATGAATCCCTTCTTGTGCTCATCCTGGCATAAACTTTGAAGAGTATTTAGTACATAATGATCACTGGAAAGAACTGTTGAATACTCTTACTTATATCTTTGTAATTTTATTAAACTATGCTAGAAGTAATAATTCAATTTAAGACTATGTAATATTACACTATATTTATTATTGAAATCCTCTCTGAAAGAAGTTGAGAAGTCACCTTGGTGAGGATCGTAAGGTCATCATAAGAAATAGTGAAAGCTAGAGGGAATGCTGTCTGCATGGTGCAGATGAAGCAAGATATTACTCAGCACTGACAACAATCTGTGCAGCCTTTGTTCAGCTGGGTATTGCATAGTTGTAGGTAATCAAACTTGTCTCATGAAATCTCATCTCAGTTAATTACTGGGTCAGTATAAACCAAATTCATATGATATTTAGTATTTTATATGCCATTATTTGATTTATATTCATTTGCTAATTTATTTTTCTTAACAATATTAGTTTCAGCCAGGCTTCTTGAATCCAAGAATTGCTTTCTTATTTCTAGATTAGTTGAGAGTTCTCTGGTAGGAAGTTGAAAGGCTCATGAGCACTATTGACATTGGTAAGGCATTAATTACCGAACTGTTACCATACCTTCTGGAAAACAGTTTTTGCTTGTTTGTTTGTTGTAACAGATTTTGAGGGTGTAGAGATACTCCAATCAAACAAACAAAAAAAAATTGAAAAATTAAAAGAATAAAATCAACAACAAAAGTTACCTGAATCCTCATCTCCACTTCACAGAGCCTACTCTTCCCGCCCCTCCCCACTTATCAGACATTATGGGCATGGTTCTACCTCCAGGTATGTGTTTACTTACTTAGGCTACTGTCATATCTGTGTTCTCAATAAAGCACTTTTTTGTTGTTGTTGTTCATCATTCCTAGCACCAATTACCCCTGATCCCTCTGGTTATCAACTAAATCACAGCATGATCTAGAATTCTTGATAAGGACCCTGAGCACAGAAAAAACGGAGGATACATGGACATAGGAAACAAGTAATTCAAGCAATTGCCATGTCAACCCTGGGGAAAAAAAAACTACAAATGTCTGGGGACAAATGAATCTTTATTGAGCACCACTAGTGTACCATTTTCTGTATTTCATGAGTGGTTTGACTTTCCTCCTCTTTTATTTACTTAAGCCTTTGTTGCCTGACCAGCTGGCTGAAAGACAGATACTTGAATGCAAAACAATAAAGTTATCAAAGGTCCTGGGAGCAAATCTGAAGGTCATTTTCCCATTTTATTTTTCATTCCTTTTACAGTATCATAGAAGCCAGTTAAAAACAGTGTTTCTTTAAATCACTGCAAGGTTTGACGTTTGAAAAGAGTTTATTAAGCTATTTTAAATCTGCAAATAAGGTGTTTTGTCCATGATTCTTCTTTGAAGTAACTGCATTTGATGCATTATCAAACAATTTCAATTGACACTGTTTTAAAATTCAGTTTTATATAAGAATATATATAATTCATGGAGATTTAATTTTGGAGCCGTTATTTTCACTGCTCAAGTCTCAAGGTTAAAGCTGCTGTCCCCAAGCATCTGATTCAATGAATGCTGTGCTGGTTAGTGTGTATTTCGCAGTAGACCAATAAAAACAATCTGATTGATCTGTCTCGTTATGGACTTGATGGCTTCCAAAGCACTAGCTATAAAATAAGCTAACTGGAAAATCAAAGCTTTAGTAACCTCAGAGGACTTTTCATCTCATACTGCATTTTAAATCATGTTACTTTAAATTTAGATATCACATGCACAAAACATTTTATATAACAAACCAGCGAAAACTTGTAAATAGCATTTTATTTTCCACACTTCTAGGCTAGTACATTTGGATGAGTTAAGAGCTTTCCAAGTGCCCACTTTCTCTCGATGTGGTGTTTAAACTTGTCTTTTGTACAATCTGAAGAGCCTTGAATTTCTTTTTCTAGCACCTATAATTTTATTTAAATGCTTCATCCCAAAGAGACCCACTATCATTTCTGCACAACTCCCCCCTCTTCTTACCTCTGTCGCCCTTTCCTCCCTCTCTCCCTTCCCAATCCTTTATCTTTCTCCCCCTCACAGGTAATGATTGTCAGTTTAACTCATTTAACTTTAATATCTCAATTGGTCTAAACATTAAATATATTTATCTTATTGTGATTGCATGTTTACAGGCTTGCAGAACCTAAGGAACTGGCTAAAGCAGGGACATTCCTCTTTTCATTTCTTTGTATCTTTTCTTTATCGAATTCCTATATTATGACACATATTAATCATTTATTTATAGCCTGATAGTTACATACATGTGTAGTATGATTTAATCATTTAAATCCTATTGGTCTCTCTCATTACTCCTTTCCACTGGTTTTTTCCATAAATACTTTTCAACTTTCATAATAGCCCCCCTTTCTTTAAAAAACAACTCTGCAACAAAGACACAGATTGACTTGAAAAGAAGTAGAAACTGACGGTGATTATATTCATTAATTTTGTTAGATTTGTTAATTAGAGCTCTAGCAATCAGTCCCATCCTTTATAATTATAGTCATACTCCATAACATCCCTTGTTCTTATTACCATTGTCTTGAATTTAGGTTTTTCAGCCTGTGCTTTATGAAGACAGCTTCTACTGGACTGCCCAGGCTGTATCATGTTACCCAATCTAATAAATCCCTATTCAGTAAATATCCATTCTGTTGGTTTTATTCCTCTCAAATCCCTGACAAATATAAATGTTTATAGTTAATTCCTCATACCTGAGTCTCTCTATATGGCATGATTACATGGCATATACCATATATTTCCATTATCATGATCTTTGCTGGCCCTCTTTTCCTCCTTTACCATGATAAATAGTCTGTCAGTTCCTTAGACCAAATAAGTAATTTCTCTCTTCTGTTGTTTTTGTTAGGTATTTTAGCGCACTAATTCCGACATTATTAATACAATTGGCATGCAACACAAACTCATGTGCTTGTATTTCCATACCCTTCTCTCTGCTCTAATTTAGGCACTTTATCTCTTACTGCATTTAAATGAAAATTTTCTTTCTGTTGAAAATATCTGCAGCCAAATTTTCATGAGCACTGCTCCTCTTAAATAAGACATAATGAAAATGGCATTCTGCTTCATCTTTAAAAAGTAATCTCTATCACACACTTCCCTTACCCTACACTCACTTACGCCATCTACTTGTATTTGACAGCTCTTTATCTTCTGAACCTTTGTTATTTATTTTCTTACATTTGAGCGCAATCTAGCCCATAGCCTATCATGCTAGCATATTCAATATGCAGGAGTTCTTCAGTTGTTTCGCAAATTCTCTTACTTTGTTCTGAAAGTTCCAGATCATCATTTTATAAGATACTCATCAGATTGTTTGGTAATAATTTTCTTGTTCAAGAGACACAGATAACATTCTGGACTAATCTATCAGAGCCAATGCCAGGGTTTCCGTCTATGGAGTAATGTATGATAATGATTTGTTCCATTGCTTGGCATTTTACTTGAATACCTTTCTTTCTTTCTTTCTTTCTTTCTTTCTTTCTTTCTTTCTTTCTTCCTTCCTTCCTTCCTTCCTTCCTTCCTTCCTTCCTTTCTTTCTTTCTTTCTTTCTTTCTTTCTTTCTTTCTTTCTTTCTTTCTTTCTTTCTTTCTTTCTTTCTTTTGTGGGGGGCAGGACACGAACCCATAACTTTTGAATCAAATATTTTTTGAATACTTTTATTCTATACTTACAAAAATACATTCTATCTACTTATGTCTTGTTTTAATTTGCCACTTATTTGGCAGGTACCTTGAAGATATATGTAAAATTCTGTGTCTTGCCTTGCTTTCCTCTTTTCATTTTCACATGAATTACAGTTTATGTCTTGAATGGAAAAATAATCATCCTTAATGGCATGATGCTAAATTATGCCTTTAATTTTCTTATTTCTCTTTTTTTATATTTTTTATTGAATATTTTCTTTATTTACATTTTAAATGCTATCCTCTTTCCCAGTTTCTCCCCTCCCAGAAATCCCCTATCACATCCTCCCTTCCCCTGCTTCTACGAAAGCACCCTCCCCACTCACACCTCCCCCCTTTGATTTCCCTACACTGAGATATCTATGGAGACTTCATAGGACCAAGGGCCTCTCCTCCCATTGATGCCTGACAAAGCAATCCTCTGCTACATATGCAGCTGCAGCCATGTGTAATCCTTAGTTGATGGCTTAGTCCCCTAGGAGCTCTGGGGAATCTGCTTGGTAGATGTTGTTGTTCTTCCTATGAGGTTGCAAATCCCTTCAACTCCTTCAGTCCTTTCTCTAACTCCTTCACTGGGAACCCCATGCTGAGTCCAAAGGTTGACTTGTAGCATCTGCCTCTGTGTTTGTTAGGCTTTGGCATGGCCTCTCATGAGACATCCTTATCAGGTTCCTTTCAGCAAGCATTTCTTGGTACCCACAATAGTGTCAGGTTTGGTGAGTGTATATGGGATGAAGTACCAAAACCTCTCCATAGGCTTTCTCTCTATGACTTAATTCATGTTTTTTAGTTGTTTCTAAGATTTTTTACATGATCCTTTCATTGTTACAACAGGCTCTGATTTGGGCTGAAATCAACCAAGTAGAAACAAAAAGAACTAAACAAAAAGAATCAACAAAACCAAAAGCTGGTTCTTTGAGAGAATCAACAAGATAGATAAACCCTTATTCAGACTAACTAATAGGCCCAGAGGATGTATCCAAATTAACAAAACCAGAAATGAAAAGGGAGACACAACAACAGAAAAGGAGGAAATTCAAAAACTTATCAGATCCTACTATAAAATCTTATGCTCAAAACTGGAAAATCTAGATGAAATAGATAGTTTGCTATATAGATAAAAATTATAGAACCCTGAAACAAATGTCAGAACTACATAATATTTAATACTATGTGAAAAATTAGTTTTGTACATCGAATAATTATTTTTTACAAACAAGATTCAAACATTCTCTCCATTCTAATCATTGTCTTTTGTTCAACTCATTAAAACCCTCTATAAACATACACCTCCATCTCACAATAGTATTACCTGGAGGCTAGTCAATGCACACAAGATATTGTAGTTACTTAGTTCTTAAAATTCTTTATGTAAATGGTTATATAAAAACATATACAATTCAATTTTCTATTAATTATTGTGATTAAAACTGTACATATTTTTCCAGGCTGAACAACCTTATAATTTGGAGACAATCCCAAAATAATCACTGGTATATTTTCCTCAAAATATTGGTTTTGACATAGATTACATGTTTCGGCCTATAAAGTGTGTGAATTTGTTCATATTTATGTCTATACGTGCATCAGAATTATCTACATTAAGAATACTAATTTTGTGTGAGAGTTATTTCCACATTGTATATTTTAATCAAAACAGCATTATGAAATTCAGACTCAAGCTATTGACTTTTTTATTGGATACTTTATTTACATTTCAAATGTTATCCATTTTCCCGATTTCACCCCAGAAACCCCCTATCCCATCCCTTGTCCTCCTGCTTCTGTGAGGGCATGCCCCCACCCACCCACCCACTCCTGCCTCCCTACCCTCACATTTCCCTACACTGGAGCATTGAGCTATGGCCTCTTTTAAGGTTAATCATTTAGAGTGGTTTTAGAAAGAATATATTTGTCATTTTGAGTATTGCATTGAAAATACAGCTATCAAATGCCAAATGTATTTATCCCAGGAAAACTAGCTCCAATTGGGCATAGCCCAAATTTTCTTACTTTCAGAATTTTTTGAACTTGTGTGTAGTAGTACTTGTGAAGAAACAGATGCGAATACCTATAGACAAATATTAGTCAGAGTTTATGTACACTTAGGGAGGAACTGGTCAAAGAATTGAAGGGCCTGAAAGGAAGGGAACCCCACAGGAAGCCCAAGAGAGTCAATTCTGAAATATTGTCTGAAGCAACGTGTTCTGTTCCCCACCAATTTTCATTTCTCTTATCCTTCTAATGGTCTTCATACACATTTCTGTTCCCTTTAAACAAAACATACATAATTGCAAAGACTTCCATCTACTAATATATGCCACCATCAAAGTACTGGTTTACCATCACAGAGTGGTTCTGTAACACATGGGATCCTCTCTAGAGTGCATGGAAAGTATCACATTAGCTCCATTACACAAATGTCAAACCCAAGACAGCAAGGTAAACAACATCCCCAAAAATCAGTCACAAGGCACAAACCATTTTACTTCTTTTCTATCATTGGATTAGAAAATGAAAGGTACCTGAGACTGAAAAACTTGAGGCCATGTTTCTATGATGTGAGAGATTCATTGATTTTTATTTACTAGCATGTAGTTTTATTTAATTCAGGCAAAACACTATTAATTTGTGGTTAAATTATTATCAGGTGTATAATAGTCATATCTAATGCAAAGCATGCCACCTCTCCCGTTGCTCTCTATATCCCTTTATAACAGCTATTGCTATCACTGCGCTTTTCATTCCAATTAGGACATGTAATAGTTGATTTAAATTCAGCATATGGAGAATGGGGCATTTATTGGGTATTTGAGATTGGTTTCCACAAAGAGTAAAATGAACTAACCAGCTTCACATTGATAGAAGGATTTAGAATAAAGGAAGCAGCATGTACAGCTGGAGCTAATTGCAAATTTGGGCTTCACTTTTGTTAACAGCAGACTAATGTTTGCATACCAAGCATTTGTTGTAAATAAATAGCTTTAATAAGTGGTGGGAAAGACAGTAAGCAACACAATGCCAGGGGTAATTACAGCTATGTTTACCAAAGCCACAAATGCAGTGTATAATTATCTTAATATGAAAAATGAAGATGATCTCATATTTTCAGCTCTTTATCAGGAATAATTCTAACATTTGAATAGTCTTCTACTTGAACAGTTGTCTGAGGCTGACTTAATTCTTTTGATATGCTACTTTATGAAATATATGAATACAAAGTGATGTGGCTTCAATGAATAGATGCTTATCCATGAAAAAGACACTTGAAAGCACACTTGATCATGTATTTATACCTTGTTTCAGTAATGATGTACCAACAGAAAGAAGGATGGTATTAAAGAGCCTTTGAGAGATGGTTCATTTCGATTTAGACTCCTTGCAAAATATATTATCACATTCCCTCCTCTAAAAACAAAAACAGTTTTTATTCTGCCATGGTATCAACAGAAGAGAAGTTTAGAATT
Organism: Tokudaia tokunoshimensis; assembly: GCA_036184795.1. NCBI lineage: Eukaryota > Metazoa > Chordata > Mammalia > Rodentia > Muridae > Tokudaia > Tokudaia tokunoshimensis. The sequence continues at coordinate 64,919,553 of BTHU01000012.1, read as the reverse complement.
ATATCATATGACCTAAAGTCATCAAATAAGCCATCACACTGATTATGGAACAACCTAAATTATTTGCTTACTTCTTTGAATTAGTCTTTATTGAAAGATGTGACAATGATTATTAAATATCATGATAGCAATCAGTAATTACCTGTGCTGAATGTTCTGATAAAGAAAAATTCAATCTATAGATCATAAGTTAATTAATATCTACACAAAACAACATAAACAAACATTTGTGTCAGATTTATTAGTTAATTCTAGAACTTTGAAGCTTCCATTATATTTTTTAACTGATGAAGAGAAAGAAATCATGGTGTATCTATAGAAGAGAATTTTTTTCTGTGAGCAGAAGATATAAGCTGCCTTTCTATGAAATGATACAAAGGAGTTTTAAATGAATAACTTCAAGTGAAATAGGATATTCTGAGAGACTATGTGCTGTTTGACTTCAGCTATATGACATTTTGCACAAAGGAAAAACTTATGACAATAGAATGTTGAGTTTTGCTGGTTCCAGTTCTGCAGAGAAAAGATAAGAGGAATAAGAGAAGTGCATCCAAAGTAAGTTGGTATGATGCTGCACTTGATACTAGAATTTAAAGACTTTTTGTGCCAAAGCTCTGTAGTAAGTGAAACACAAAGCATACATCATAGTACCTGCTAAGGATTGTAGAGATAAGACACTGATAAAGGTCATCACCATAGCAAACCTAGTGCATTAATGCAGGATGTTAATAAAATTACATGTGGACTGGAGAGAAGTTATAGTCAATTCTTTAAGTCCCTAATAAATGGTTACTCAAATCTTCTGTAAAATTAAAGACTGTTTGGAAGTGCATGGATAATATTTTTCAAAGTGGGTGATTATTTTTAGTTCTATTTATTTTCATGCAAATTTCATGATGTCATTCATTTTCTTTGATGTCTATTTAATACTCCATTGTGTAAATGTGCTGTATTTTCTCTATCCATTTTACTGTTGAATAAGTTGTTTCTAATTACTAGCTCCTATGAATAGAGGGGTAATGAACATGGTTGAACCTGTATCTCTGTGGTATAAAATAAATATCCAGAATCAGGTATCTCAGACCCAGAAAGGCAAGTAGGGTATGTATATCCTCATATATGGATATTAGCTATTTAGTAATAACAAAGCTATAGTAAATAGAACAAGAGAGGGTATTTGAGGAATAGTGCAACCTAGCACAGTGGAAACTTCCTGAAAATATTTACATATATTAAAAATAAATAAAATTGGCAAACTATGTGGAAGACACACTGCAAATTGGTCAGCTTTTGTCATCAAATGAAACATTCAGTACCAGGTTTGGGTTACATTTAATTGAGCTATTGTCCAAAAGAGACCTATGGAAATCCCAGACAGCCCATGCTGTTGCCAAGAAAATGAAACAGTTTGCTCTTCATTGACAGCAAAGTGTCAGTGCTGAAGACAACTCCTACTCAATCCCATCGAACATGAAGATGTCAGGCTTTTGCCTACATAGAGGATTTATCTCTATGTTCTGGCATCCTTGGAGAAAGGTACTCTGAAGGCTATCAAAAGGGCACTAAAACAGCAGGCCACCCACAAACCCTTTTATCTACAATGGTGTCCTGTCTGCAAAATATGCTATAAAATGGTGGTACAAAGCTTGTGGGAATAATCAACCAATAACTGGTCAGACTTAAAGTCCACTCAATGAAATGGTTTACCCAATACAGCTTGGGTGACCAAGTACCTGAGACTAGATAACTCAGGGACTCATGGCAAAACCAAATATGACTGATCTAAAAAAAATGTAGAGATGAAATGACTCCTTATGAAATTCTGCCATACTCATAAATAGGTGTCTTGTTTAACCATTATCAGAGAAGCTTCCACATGCAGAAAATACGAAGAAATATAGAGACCCACAGCCCAGTGTTATGTAGTAAATGAAAGACCTGGAACAACTCATCCCTAAATAGAGTGTCTCCATCAAGTCCTTCCCCTCAGAACTCATGAAAATCTGTGGCACAAGAGGCAGAAAGAATGCAAGAGCCAGAGGGGATGGAGGATATCAAGAAAACAAGGTACTCTAAATCAACGTGAGCAAAGCTCATGTATCCTAATAAGGAATGAAGAAGCATTAGGAACAGAACCTGTACAGATCTATACCATGTCTTTTGTCTTTATATTATGATTTGTAGTTTAGTGTTTGATAAGACTCCTGAGTATGCAACCTAGTGGGTCTCTGATTCTTGTGCCTTCACTTGGGCTCTTTTTCTTATTTTGGATTTTCTTAACTAATTTTGATGTAATACTTTTTGTTTTAGCATATATTTTTATATTGTTACATTTTTTAAAAGATAAATGAATGAATGAATAAATGAATAAATGAATGAAAACCTAGCATCTAGGGTAAAGGCTAAGACCTGAACTATCATGTATACTTTCTGGGAGAGATAAAAATAAGTTTTCTCCAATGGAATAAGACTGGGTATATCAACTACTCTAGGGCAGGTCTCATGTTCATTGACTGACAAACAATGAACTCATTAGTGTGTAAATGTATGTGTATGTGTGTGTGTTTGTGTGTGTGTGTATGTGTGTGTATACAAGTGCATGTGCACACAACACATGTGCATGTTTTTAGCTGGTTTGTGGGTAATTTTGTATTTTACTTTCTAGGTTTTTGTGGCTTTGTTGTGTTGGATTTTCTTTTAGAACAAACTTAATTGAATACAAAGGGATGGAGAGAGGATCTGGTAGGACTTGGGGGAGAGGTAGAATATAATAAAAATATTTTTAACTTAAAATTCTTTGCAATAATAAAAATGTAATGATAAATAAAATATATATTATAACAAAGATAAAAATGTAAAATGGGAATATGAGATTTTTCAAGTTAATACAATAGACTAGGCCAAGTAAAATGCACTAGCTATCTAGCCTAGCAATCGAGTCAATCAGTGACAGTCTGTCTAATGTTGCAGCTATTTCATAGGTTACTTGTGAACAGAAAAATGCAGCTTTTACAAATATATTTATATAATCAGTTTGAAATAAATTTTGCTGAGAAGTGCTGAAAGTTTCCTCCTAACTTTACATTTATTTTTTTTTTTGTTAAATTACCAAAATATCAATGTTTAAAACAGTAAAATTGGGCACAGACAGTCAACCTATTGCTAACACGGTTATTCCAAGAGAAAAGCTCAATAGAGTCAAGAGTAAAGACACGTTTTTATTTTACTGGTTAGATATCCAAGGGGACGAAGGACGTCACACACTGAAATAAATGAGTTATGTCTTACATACCATATCAGTGATGTGAAATATGATTTTAGCTGTTGTAATAGCCTACAAGCCAGATCATACAGAGGTAAAAATTCAGAGATCATTCCTAACAGAGACAGCCCCCTACTTTTACCCCAAACATCATACAAGCAAAATAGTAATTTTTAAAAGAGGAGAAAACTTGTACTTATGGTAACAAAGTATTATAATAATGGACTGAAGTTTTAAGTTAATTACTAGTAAAGAATTTGATAAGGAACAATCCTAGTTTTTCACAAGTAACTTATGAAACAGCTGCAGAGTTAGAAAGGCTTTCACTGACTGCATAGATTTCCAGTCTAATTAACTAATGCATTGGCCAATGTAACAACATTATTAAAAGTATAAAGATAGTATTCTGTTAATATCAGCAATTTATTTATGGAGCAATATGTACATGAGGCCATCACACACCAGTTTTTAAAGCTGCCACGTAAGATACAGAAACTTTGTTCAATGTTAACCTTTAATAAATGTCGTTTTATCATATATGCCATATATAACATTTGGATGATTATTAAATATTTATTATTTATTTAAATTGAAATTATAGGTTTATTTTTATTTATTGAATCTCAAAAGTCAATATTTTTCAAATATGCTGTGTTTTAGACATTATAGTGATCAGCATATATTTAATATACCATAAATTATTCAATTGTAAAGTATTTGCTCATAAACATTATAGTGCATACATTCATTTCTCCAGTGACAATATTTACTCACTTTCCCTTTTGAGCTCCATTCCCCTCTCTACTCCACTTTTCTTGTCTTCCCTTGTCTTTTTGAGTATGGCTCACATGAGTTTTGAGATGTCCTTCAGTCTCATCATTTTTCTCTAAGTGTCACAATGTTGTTCTTCTCCATGGATGAATGAATCTCCATGTCTATTCATGAGTTATAAGACATATACACTGATTTTACATTTTGGTTTCTATAAAAGCCTTACAACAAACATGGCCTGCATATATATTCCTTTGTGTACTGCTTCATTTCTTTTGAGGAGTATAAAGTATATTTCTTTATGTCCAGGAGTAATACATCTGGATTTTGTAGATGTATACTTATGTTTTGAGGAAACCTCCATATGATTTTCATAGTGGAAGTACTGTCTTATATCCTTACTAAACCTGGATATAGATTCCTTTATCATGTTTATTAGAGCATTTCTGAGCAAGATAAGCTTTAATTTCAATATGTATTTATAAAATAAAATATGAATTGATTACACAGAGTTTTCATCTATGACACTTTATGAATGTGTATCACTGCAATTTACTTACATCTGACTTGCACTAAGGGTTATCACATCTCTCACCATTCCTCAGAAAAGCTTCTTATTGCAGTAGATGAATATTAACTCGGATCCCAAAATGCACTACAGGTATAGAGAATAAAAAGCCTGGGTGGTATTCAGTTCCAAATGAAACATTTTATCATACTCCTCTTACCAAGTCTCAAAGATTAGAGACAAAACTGCTTAATAATTAAAGCAAAACAAAAGTATTTTCTGAATGTATCAGCACAGTCTCACCTAATAAACTCAGCAGTTTTGATACAATGTATGCATAAGACCTTTACAAGAGCAAGCCATACAAATTCTTATCATGGAAAATGGCTAGGAAAATAAATCTGTGGAGCATGGATTCTGAGAAAGAGTCATTTCCCTGTATGGGTATGGAAATGGTAGGTAAATTATGATGTATTGTAAAACTATACATTCAAGAGTATATGCTCAGCACAAATAATATTTTATGAGTGGAGATAGCCAGATAGGGGGAGGAGACTGAACAGTCATATATCAAAAGTAATTAAAAATGGCCAGTCAATCCATAAACAGAGTTCCATCCTATTTGTTTTTCACACAAGGAAAACCTAAACTACACTCTGATTCTTTCTCACTACAGCCGTAACAGGCATTGTTAAGAAAATACATCACAAATGGTGAGGCAAAATGATAGTAGGTAGGGTTATATCCTATTTACTTTTGTTGGAGTATTGCTCAGTTAGATATAAACACCATTGTTGACTTTTTGTATTATGTAATAAAATTACACTATTCCCATATAAACCCAAAAGAAACTAAGTCATTGTGCAATACAGATTTCTTTTTTACTGTTTATTAATAATTTTATTATTTTATATTTCAAATGATATCTCCCTTCCCATTTACCCCTCCACAAACCCCCATCTCATCTGTCATCTCCTCCTCTGCTTTGCCTCTATGAGATTGTTCCTCCTGCCTCACTTCTCTAGCATCACCCTAACTTGGGTCATCAAACCTCCATTGGACCAATAGCCTCCCTTCCCACTGATGTCAGACAAGGCCATCCTCTGCTACATATGTATCTGGAGCTATAGATCCCTCCTGTGGTTGGTGGTTTAGTCTCTCAGAACTTTGGGTGGTCTGGTTAGTTGATATTGTTCTTCCTATGGGGTTGCAATCCCCTTCAGCTCCTTCAGTCTTTCCTCTAGATCTTCCATTAGGGTTCCAGGGCTCAGTTTGTTGGTTGAATGTGAGTATCTGCGTCTGTACTGGTCAGGTGCTGGTAGAGCCTCTCATGGAACAGCCATAAAAGGCTCCTATCAGCAAGTGCTTCTTGTCATTAGAAATAGTGTTTGCGTTTGGTGATCGTTATAATGTAATTCAGACATATATATCTGCAGTCTAGTAAGATCATACAGATTCACATGGTCTTTGAATGAGATTCCTTGCCAGAGAAGCCATGCTGCTTGATTAAAATTCATTTAGAATGTAAACTTCAATATACCTAGAAAAAAAACTGTGAAGGATATACAGAAGATAGAGAGATTTCCATTGATAGGATTAATATTGTGAAAATGGTTATTAAATCAAAAGCAATCTACAGATTCAATGCTATTCTGATAAAAATTTCAACTTAATATTTTACAGAAATTATAATGAAATAAATTTCACATGGAAATGCAAAAGACCTAGGATATCCAAAGCAGTCTTGAAAAATAAAAATATTCTTGATATATCACTACTCCAGATTTTAAATTATAGTTCAACTACAGTACTAAAACCAGCCTAAAGCTCTCAAAACTTGAGAGACATGGATCAATGTGTTAAAAATTAGTATTTATAAATAAGCTCAAATTATTAAACTAACATGACTTTTGGCAATGAGACTAACAGTACAAATTAGAAAAGGGGAACATCTTCATGAAATGGTGAGCTACATAAAAAAAATGAAATTCGATCATCATTTCTCATGCTGCACAACTTTCAGCTTCAAATTTGTCAAAGACCTTAACATATTATCTGGTGCTCTGAGTCTGAGTCATGAGAAAATAGGGAATATTTCTGAACTTTTTGACACTGGAAAAGACTGTCCAAACAAGATCGGGGTAGGGCAGACATTACCATTAACAATGAATAAATGAGACTTTATGAAACTTAAAAGTTCTTTCATTGCAAAAGAAACCATTATTAAGTCAAAGAGACAGAACATAGAATTGGAAAACGTTTTTTACTAATTATACTTCATGCAGGATGTTAAAATCAAGAATATACAAACAACTAAGTAAAATTAATAAAACAACCCAATTCAAATTGGGGTTTAGAACTAAGCAGAGAGTTTCTAAAGAATGAAATATAAGCAGCTGAGAAATATTTCCAAGTGTTTAAAATATTTAGCCATCAGAAAAAATATAAATTAAAACAATTTTGGCATATCAAGTTACCCTGTTTAGAAAGTGTAAAATTAAGAAAAATGGTGAAAAAATCTGTTTTGGATAAGGTAGAAGGTGAACACTGATTCACTGTTGATGAGAATAAAATTAGGTATGACCACTATCAAAACCAGTATGTCGATTCATCAAAATATTAGAAATAAATCTACAATGTTATCCAGCCACACCACTGCTGTGCTGGATCTTGAAGCAGATCAATTCTCATCTTTCTGTAGAACTGTCACACTGATTTCTATAATGATTATAGGTTTACACTCCCATCATCAATGGATGAGATTTTTTTTTCTTACTCCCTATCCTTACCAGCATCGATTTCACTTATATTGTTGATCTTAGCCACTCTGACAGCTGTAAGATAATAATATTAATATAATAATATTAATATTATAATAATATTTTAAAATAGTCTAGATTTATATTTCTAGGAATGTTGAACATTTTTTAAAAAAAATGTTTCTCAGATATTGGAGTTTCCTCAATTGAGATATTGTTTGGATCTGCTGGCCCATTTTATTGGGTTATTTGTTATCTTTATACCTAATTTCTTGTGTTCATCATATATTTTGGAAGTTAGTCTTCTGTCAGATGTGTAAAATTTTTCCCACGCTGCAGGATAATGCTTTATCCAAATGATGGTGTCCTTTGCCATGCAGATGCTTCTCTGTTTTATTAATTTATTTCATCTTAGTGCCTGTATGAATGGCATTCTGTACAGAAAATCTTTTCCTGTGCCATTAAATTCAAGGTTGTTCGTGACTTTTTAGTCTATCCAGTTATGTGTATGGTTAAGTGTAAGTTTAGGGTTTTGATCCACTTAATCATGTTTTATGTATGCAGAGTGTTAAGCAAGAATCTACTTGGATTCTTTACAGGAAGCCATCTAGTTTGAAAAGCACTATTTCTTAAAGATACTGAATTTTTCCCAGTATGTATTTATAGTCTCTTTATCAAAAACTAGGTATCCATAGGTGTGTGAATTATGTATGGATCTTCAATTCAATTCCATTGAACAAGTGCCTGCTTTTTTTCTAATAGTATATTTCTATTACTACATCTTTGTAGTGCAACTTGAAATCAGCGATGGTGATTCTGCTAGCAGCTTTTTTTTTTTTTTAATTCTTCAGGGGTTGATTCAGATATTCAGTTTCTGGTGTGTGTGTGTGTGTGTGTGTGTGTGTGTGTGTGTATGTTCCCATATGAGTCTGAAAATTTTCTTTTCAATTTTTGTCAAGAATTGTTTTGGAATTTTGATGGGTATTACATTGGATCTGTAGATTGCTTTTGATAGAGTGGCCATTTAAACTCAATTAATCCTAGTGATCTCTGAGCATGTGATATCTTTCCAACTTATGATATCTTTTTTCAATATCTTTCTTCAATGACTTGAAGATTTTGTTATACAAGTTTTTCATTAGCTTGGTTAGAGATACACTTTGTAGTTAGCATTTCTTTAGAGTTATTAGAGTTCTAAGATATTATTGTTTGAAATATTCACCACTACTCTTAACGACACCTAACAGATTGTTATATAGTAAGTTTAAAACATTTGAATCATCACACTTGATAAATCATAGAACATTTCAGATTTTGAATCAGGAAAATCCTTCTTAAGAGACTATCAGTAAGCTCCTTGTACAAAGCTCAAGTCCAAGTGGATCAAGTAACTCCTCATAAAACCAGAGTCATTGAATCTAATAGAAGAGAAAGGAGGAAAGAGTCTCTACCACATAGGGGAAAATTTCCTATACAGAATACCAATGGCTCAGGCTCTAAGACCAACTATGGACAAATGGGATCATATAAAATTGAAAATATTCTATAAGGAAAAGGTACACTGTCAATAGGACAAAACAACAACCAACAGATTTAGAAAAGATCTTTATCAACCCAACATCCCACAGAGGGTTAATATGCAATACATACAAAGAACTCAAGAAGTTAGTCTCCAGAGAATCAAATAACACCCCCCCAAATGAAGTAGAGAGCTAAAAAAGGAGTACTGTTCAGCTTTAAAAACAATGAATTCATGAAATTCTTAGGCAAATGGATGGAACTAGAAAGTGTCATCCTAAGTGAAGTAACCCAATCAGAAAAGTACACACATGGTATGTACTCACTGATAAGTGGATATTAGCCCAAAAGCTCAAAATAAACATGTTACAATTCACAGACCACAGGAAGTTCAAGAAGAAGGTAGACCAAAGTGGGGGTGATTTGGTTCCTCTGAGAAAGGGAACAAAATAATCACAGAAACAACTATGAAGACAAAGTGTGGAGCAGAGACAGAAGGAAAGGTCAGCCAGAGACTGTCCTACCTGGGGATTCATTCTATAAACAGTCACTAAACCCCAAAACTACTATGGATGACAAGAAGTGCGAACCAAAAGGAGTCTGATATGGTTGTCTTTTGGAGGGGCCCTGCCAGAGCCTTACAGATACAGAGGCGAATACTAGCAGCCAACAATTGGACTGAGCACAGGGTTCCCAATGGAGGAGTTAGAAGGCAGACTGTAGGAGATAGGGGGTTGGGTTGTAGCCCCATGGGAAGAATGACAATGTCAGCCAACCAGACACCCCAGGTATCCCAGGGACTAAGCCATCAATCAAGGGGTACATGTGGTTCCAGTCAAAAGACTGGTAGAGGAATGTCTTGTCAGGAATCAGTGGGAGGAGAGGTCCTTGGTCGTATGAAGGCTCAATAGAGGCCCCAGTGCGGGGAAATCGAGTGGGGGTTGTGGGAGTGGGTTGGGTGGAGGAGCACATTCTTGGAGGCAGGGGGTGGGAGGATGGGTTGGGGGTTTTCACTGAGGGGGGAACTGGGAAGGCTTATAACATTTGAAATGTAAATGAAAAATGTATTCAATTAAAAAAAAAGGAATTCTCAACTGAGGAATATCTAATGGTTGAGAAGCACCTAAAGAAATGTTCAACATCCTTAGTCATCAAGGAAATGCAAATGAAAACAACATATCAGTCAGAACAGCTAAGATCAAAAACTGAGGTGACAGCAGATGCTGGTGAGGATATGGAGCAAGAGGAATACTCCATTGTTGGTGGGATTGCAAGCTGTCATAACCACTTTGGAAATCAATCTAGTGGTTCCTCAGAAAAATGGATGTAGTATTACCTGAGGACCCAGCAATACTACTCCTTGGCATATACTCAAAAGATGCCCCAATACATGACAACAACGACACATGCTCCACTAATTTCATACCAGTCTCATTTATAATAGCTAGAAGCTGGAAACAACCCAGATGTCCCTCAACAGAAGAATGGATACAGAAAATGTGGTACATTTATACAATGGAATACTATTCAGTTATTAAAAATGAATTCATGAAATACTTAGGCAAATGTATTGAACTAAAAAATAACATCCTGAGTGAGATAAACCAGTCACATGAGAACATACATGCTATGTACTCACTGATAAGTGGATATTAGACAAAAAGCTCAGCATACCCAAGATTTAACTCACAGACCATACGAAGTTCAAAAAGAAGGAAGACCAAAGTTTAGAAAAGTCAGTACTACTCAGAAAGGGGAAGAAAATAATTATGGGAGGTAGAGGGAGGGGAGGACTTAGGGTGAACATGATCAGGTGTGAGAGGAGACAGGAAGGCTATAGAAGATCAAGAAATTGAATAGAGGTGTGTAGCAGTGGGGATGGGGTACTGGGGATAGCCACTAGAAAGTCCCAGATGCCAGGGAAGCAAGAGGTTCCCTGGACACAATGGGGATGACATTAGTCCAAATATCCAACAAAGGGGTGAGAGAATCTGTAGAGACCACTTCCAATGGATAGGAATGGCCCCCAGTTGAGGGTTGGGGCCACCCAAACATCTCAAAAATTTTAACCCAAAATTGTTCCTGTCTAAAAGAAATGCAGGGACAAAGAGGAAAGCAGAGACTGAAGGAAAGAGCATCCTGAGACAGACCCACCTAGGGATCCATACCTTTTGCAGACACTAAATCCAGATGCTATTGCTGATACCAAGAAGTGCTTGCTGACAGGACCTGGCATAGCTCTCTGCTGAGAGGCTCTGCCAGTGCCTTACCAATACAGAAGAGGATTCTCACAGCCAACCATGGGACTGAGCACATGCTACATGGAACTGAATCCCAATGGAGGAATTAGGGGAAGGACGGATGGAGCTAAAAGGAATTGCAACCCCATAGGAAGAACAACAATATCAACTTACCAGACCCCCATAGCTCACAGGGACTAAATCACCAACCAAAGAGTACACATAGCTCCAGCTGCATATGCAACAGAGAACTGCCTTATCTGGTATCAATGGGAGGGGAGGCTCTTGGTCCTCTGGAGGCTTTATGCCCCAGGGTAGGGGACTGCTAGTACAGTGTTGGGGGATTGAGCACTCTTGTAGAGGAAGGAGGGGGGAGCATGGGATGGGGTATTTGCAGAGGAGATACTGGGAAGGGCAGACAACATTTGAAATGTAAATAAATAAAGTAACCAATAAAAAATGAAAATTTGAAGCTTGTTCATAATCGTATGGTGATTAAGACAGATAAGTAAAAAGTAATCAGTATAAAAATTGTTTCTGGAACAGAATTCCTTTGTCTTCCTGAATGACCCTCAGCTTGGACTTCTTTTCAAACTCTGAGAAACGCATTTCATATTTAAAATATTTTATTGAAACCCTTGTTGGCTAGCTTTTTGTCAACTTGACATTAATTATAGTCCATTTATTTGGTTTCTTCTATTCAGCTTTGTTTGTTCTATTTAATCTTATTGGTGGAGGATACCCATTTGTTTTTTAATGAGGGAGACCAAGAAAGAATGTAGTTTTTTTTTAGGTGGTTGGTAGGTGGGAGAATCTGGGAGAAATTAGAGGATAAAGAACCAGAATTAGAATATATTGCATAAAAAAATCTATTGTCAATAAGTTTAAACCACACCACATACATATACATACACATACACTTAAATATCCACATCCACAACCACATCCACATACATATGGATGTTCTACTATGGTAGGTTCCCATACCATTCATCATATGAACCTTAATTGTTGCTGCCCCTACCCACTTTTCCTCCCTTATCACTCCCTCCCCTTATGTCACTCTATTATTAAATGTCTCATATATGGCAAACTCCATGTTTGAGGCTAATGAATTTATTTTGCATCCAGTCTATGTAGTATCCTTGACATTGGTATAATTTTTTATATTAAGAAAGTAAAATTAAAGAAAGGTATAACTTTCAAAACAACATCTTGTATTTGTGTAGTTGCTGTGGAAACAGGAAATCCTTTGTGATTTTATATTTTAAAGAGTTAAATTCAGAAACACTTTGAAATTATTTGACAATTCTAGAAAAATGAAATGTTTGTTACATTTGTGAAGGACATTTTTAGTGGGATTGATGCTGCTATACATAAGATTGGGTATTTAAAGATGAGTTATTATTTATTCATCTAAAAAGAACATATACTTTCCACTGTAGCAGTAACAAATGCCCAGGACATATTCAGTGAATGCGGGCGTGCCTCTGTAATTTAAGAACTATCTCTACAGAAGGAAAATGATGACATAGAACCTCTAGTTTAGTAGAATGATATTTGATTTCTATTGTTAAAGCTTTATTAGAGAGCTGTTGATGGTTGTAAGCTTAGATATGGCTGTAAATATGGTACACTTTATGTATTATGAAATTATTTTGAATTATAATATAGAGTTGAATATAATATAGATGGCATATTAATTTTAAAAAGACAAAGTGTGATTGTATCAGTAAAAGGAGCCATTTTCAGAGACTCAAAGTAAGTTGGAATTCAAATGTAAGACATCTAAGTTAATTCCAAGAAGAAAAACCTATTTTCAGTTTAATTATATAAAACAAAAAAAATATATTTAAATTCACTTTATAATGTGAATCTTGATAGTTTGTTATTTGAATTTGAGGGGACTTTACTCTCATAGCACTCCTCTCTTTCCTGCTAATCATGACTCAATTATAAACCAGGACACAAGTTTGAAAAGCAAAAAATTTCATTCTGAATAGAATGAAGCTGAAGTTTATTTTCTTCAGTTCTTTGGCAGATAATTTTATTACTGTATAGAATTTTGCAGGTACAAATTTATTATTTTCAAAAATTTGGATAAGCTTTAGAGATTCTATATATACAATTTAGCCACTCCCACCTGAGGTAATATTGATTTTGAAATTGTATTTGGATGCCTTTTGATTTCCTTTTTCAACTGTAAATTCAAGTATTATGTTAAATAAAAACAGAATATGGGCATCCTGTTTATTCCAGATAGTAATGAAACCATTTTCATTTTTTTCAAAAGTGAAACAATTATAATCTAGCATCATGTAATATGTAGTCTTTAGTCATATCTTCTGGATGTATCAAATGCTGATGGATTTTTAAATATGAAATTGTTATATTTGTAGAGCTGGTATATTTTGACAATTTTTTGTTTTGTTCTTCATTCTAGAAATGTGATATATTGTATTTATGACATAATACACTGAGCCTTCCTGTGTTCTACAGATCAATTCTGCTTGTTAATAGCACATTATCCTTTCAATGTTTTACAAACAGAAATGGAATAACATAGCATACATTTTAGGATTGGTGCCATCAAAAAATAAGAAATTAGGAGTTATCTGATGAAAATATTCATTATGAAATTATGTCAAAAAGACTTCTGATGAACTATTTGTATCCTTTCTCACCATGATTGGCAATACTGCAGGGACTGATCTAGGTGCTGAAACACAAGAGTGAAGACAGGACAGGCACTTGTACAGAAAAGCTAGGATCAGGTGTTCTGGCCTCTTGGATGGGGATACAGAAGCACCCTGAAACCTTAGCATGTTTATTAGATACAGTTGAATAGGAACGTGGAATTCTAGTTTAGTAGATTCAGCTAGCGTAGGTAGAGCTTTGTAGAAGAATGGTCTTTAGGTTATGAAAATGTTGGACAAGGGCAGCTATGGTGGGCAGTTTTTGTCTCAGTCAGCTGCTTATTGAGCCTCTCAGAGGGTAGCCATTCTAGGCTCCTGACTATAAACACACCATGGCATCAGTAGTAGTTTCAGGCCTTAGAGTCTTTTCTTGAGATGGATCCTAATTTGGGCAGATCACTGGACCTCCATTCCCCCACTCTGTTCTCCATTTATATCCCTGCAGTTATTTTAGACAGGAACGATTCTTGCTCAGAGTATTCGACTGTAGAATGGTAACCCCCTCCCTCCACTTGATGCCCTATCTTTCTACTGGAGGTGGACCCTACAAGTCCCCTCTCCCCACCTTTGAGCATTTTATTTTAAGTCCCCCACTTTGAGTCCTGAGATTCTCTCACCTCCAAGGTCTCTAGTATATTCTAGAGGGTTACCCTACCTCCCACATCCTGAGGATGCATATTTCCATTCATTTTGTCTTAAAGACAATATACTGTGGAATGCAGTGTTAATATATTGTGAAATATCAATGATAAATAAGCATTATAAATTTCTCATTGGAAACTTGGCAAGTCAAGTGTGTATCAAATTGGATGTTTTGGGCTATGTAAACTAAAATGGTTTGCTTTAGGATCTGAACATTTGCTATCCAGAAGAATAAGGCAGACTTAACATCAACAGTAAATGCTCATGTAGTGAACAAATATATAGAAAAAGACAGCTTTTTTTTAAAAGAGAAGTAAGCCTTTATTTCCATATTTCTTAAATTAAGCAGGCTGACTTGGTTGCTTTGAGGGGATTAGTCGAAGAGACCAAATCCCATATCCTCTTCTGATTCCTCTGACTCTTCCTTTGCTTCAGCTTTGGCTGGGGCTGCAGCAGCAGCAGGGGCAGCAGCCTAAATGCAGATGGATCAGCCAGGAAGGCCTTGACCTTTTCAGCAAGTGGGAAGGTGTACTCAGTCTCCACAGACAAAGCCAAGACCCGCTTGTACCCATTGATGATGGAGTGTAGCACCGAGGCAACAGTCGGGTACCCGATCTGCAGAAAGACGCTGGCTACATTGCGGACACCCTCGAGGAAACGAGAGTGCGGGGTCTGCTTTGTGATGTCCAGCACCTCGGATTGTAAATGCTGCCGTTGTCAAACACCTGCTGTATGATCAGCCCGAAGCAGAAGGGGGAAATGTTCAGCATGTTCAGCAGCGTGGCCTCACTGACTCCCACCTTGTCTCCAGTCTTGATCAGCTGCACATCACTCAGGATTTCAATGGTGCCTCTGGAGATCTTGGTGGTGATGCCTAAAGCCTGGAAGAACGAGGTCTTCTCGGGCCCCAGACCAGTGTTCTGGGCTGGCACAGAGACCTTGCACAGGGCAATGGCACCAGCTTGGGCAGCAGCGGGCACCTTATTGGCCAGCAGCATGTCCCTGATCTCAGTGGAAAGACTGGATGTAGGGGAATATCAGGACAGAGAAGAGAGAGGGGGTTGAGTGGGGAACAGGGGGAGGGAAGAAGGTTTATGGGACTTTCGGGGAGGGAGGAAACAGGAAAGGGGAAATCATTCGGAATGTAAATAAAAAAATAAAGAAAATAAAAAAAAGAAAAGCTATTAGAAATGCATATAAATAAATGCAGTCGATGGAAAAAAAGAAAAAGACAGTAAAGCAAATGACTGGGTCAATTCTCATAGAGATTTGAATATTGAGCTTTTGAGATGAAAGTTTAGTGCTATGAAAGAAAAGGTAAGTACCAAAATGTATATTATTTTATTGAAAATGTTCTAAGTTCAGGATTGTGTGCAGCAAAATATTAAAGCCTGTTCCTTATATACAGTAATATAAGAAATTCCTACATTTAATTACCTAAATATTCTCTATACTGCTGAGGGTATATAGGTCAGAATTCTCTAGAGAAACAGACAGATATCTATCTGTCTGTCTGTCCATCCATCTGTCCACCCACCCTCCCACCGATCTGTCTGTCTATCTATCATCTTTCTTTCTTTCTTTCCTTCCTTCCTTCCTTCTTTCTTTCTTTCTTTCTTTCTTTCTTTCTTTCTTTCTTTCTTTCTTTCTTTCTTTCTTTCTTTCTTTCTTTCTATCATCTATCTACTTATGTATGTATGTATCTATCTATCCATCTGTCTATCTATCCATCATCCATCATCTATCCATCCTTCTATCATCTATCTCTTTATCTATCATGTCTCTATCATCTTTCTATGTATCTATGTATCTATCTATCTATGTATCTATGTATCTATCTATCTATCTATCTATCTATCTATCTATCTATCTATCTATCTATCTATTGATCTATCTATCTACCTACCTATCATCTATTATCTGTCTATCTACATCTACCCATCTATCATCTATCTATTATCTATATATCATAATTATGTGGGATTTATTAGGGTGTCTTCCAGGTTGTAATCAACATATCCTAACAATGGCTGTCTCTGGATGGAAAGAACAAAAATGAAGCAGTTACTGCATCCTCGAGGATTAATTGCTTGTCTTGTCTTTCGTATATGCTAGAAACGTGAAGAAGCAGGCACTAATGTCAATGTAATAATGGACATGCCACTGAACGTGAGGGCAAGCAAGAGAAAAGAAAGTACTACCTTCTTCCATGATCTTCATATAGGCTTTCACTCTTAAGTATGACCAAGAGTAAAAGTGGATATTCCCATCTCAAGAGATGCACATTTAGTGTGATTATTCCCACTTCTAATAATAGAGTCAAGAAAAAAAATCTTCATATATGTAGCTAATATCTTGTGTTTTAGTTAATGCTAAATATAGTCAAGTTATCATCTAAGAATAGCCACAAAATCAGGTAGGTTTAAGCAATGGTCTTCCTGAATATTTCTATTTTTCTGGGGCAGTAAGTATACACTTGATTCTTTAAGACTGGTACCTGTTGTGGTACACCAAAATACCAGAAAATTTTTGCTGCATCCAGGCTTCTATGATCCTGAATTCTTTTTTTTAACAGATGAAACATGTTATTTTTCAGCTTCGTTGTGATGAAAAAAAATGTTTTATTTCACAGTACCAGTCTATCTAGCTTTCTTCTAAACACTTGGCTAAGACACAATGAAGTTGGGAGCATGTCGTAGAGCAGCTGCTCACTGAAGACAATAATCATAGAAAGGGGAGAGACAAAGAGCACAGGAACAAGATACTTAAGAGACTGCCTCATGAAGATAGTGAACAAGTTTTTGCAGCTATATCCTACCTTCTAATGTTTTCCAAAATAGACCCAGTAGCAAAGGACTACATGTTCTAAGTACAAACTTAGAAGAGAAACATATTCAAATTGTAATAGAGTTCTTTGTATGTTAATAGCAATAGTCAATCTATGTTGATATAGATTACTAAAGAGCATCAAATTGTAACTAGTAAAATAGAAGCTTGTGATATTTATAATCCAGTCACAAAAGTACAGAAACTATCATCAAAATAACTCTTTTGCTAGAAAAAAATTATTACCAATTATTTTGAATAACGTGTGGTCCTTTAAACTTAACAATTTTAATTCTTGTTGTTGGGTACTATAGTATTTTTGAGAATAGAATAGAGTCCATGGTCTCCTATCAGGAGACTCACACATCTTAAAAAAAAATTCATGCGAATTAATTTAAAAACTGGTGAGATTTTATAAGCTTTTTTTTCCCATCTAACCAGAGTTTTGCTTAACTCTCCTTCTTGTTCCTATTCCACTTCTCCATTTACTGACTCTCATTATCTCCCTATTCTTATCACACACATTCAATTATTCATCATATTATATTTTGAACTGGGTTGTGAAAATAGAGGTTTCCTTATGATCCTTATGACTTTTCCTATACTCTTCTTTTAGACTAATCCCCCATGGTTTCTGCATCTTTCTATTTCCTTCCTCCTTAAGCTTTTCCACTCCAGTATTGCACATTTCTTTTACCTACAATCTATTATTGCCCCTTAATTAATACATTTACCATCCTAACAATGGTTCTTCACTAATTTCCTGGCTTCTGCTTATGCTCTAGTTTAAAGTGAGGATAGGCACATGAGTGAGCACCTGTGTTGTTTCTTTTTCTGTGTCAGAGTTAGCACACAAAACACAGTAGGATCTTTTTCTAGGTCCTTTTATTTACCTGTATATTTTAGTATCTCAATATTCTATATTAGTTATATGTATAATATATGTTGTATATGATATTTGCCTTATCAATTTATCTGTTGATGACTCTGTCAACTCCAAATACGTGGCCATACAACTATAATTACCTGTTTTCTTGCAACAATACCTTGCTGTTTTTATTGTTATGGTTACATAGTATGTTTGGAAATCAAGGCTATTGATACCTTGGGCAGTATTCTTATTGTTCAGGACTTTTATTGTTGTTGATGCTGGTGATGTTGTGTTATCTTTTTCATTCTATTCTTGATCATTTGTGTCTGTTTTAAATGTTCAAATGTTTGGATTGGTTTTTTTCTTTGTTTGTGAAGAATGATCAAAAAGTTTTGATTTGTATTGCATTAAATCTGCAGACTGCTTTGAGTAGTAGGTTCAGTACAGCAAGATTAATTTTCTAATCCATGACTAGAATAATTATCTCCATCTTCCATTGTTTCCCTTATCTTTTACCTATAAAATCTTAAAGTTTTAAGCGTTTATCCATTTACTTGGCAGGAGTCAGGTATTTTATTTTTGTGACTAGTGTGAATGGGTTTTCTCTCTAATAATTTATTTATTTTTTATTCACTTTACATTCAGAACACAACCCATCCTCTGTTCTCTCCTCCCAGTCCCAACATTACAAGTCCCTCTCCACATTATCCCTTCTTTGTGATCAGAGAATGGGGAAACCACCCCCTTGGGCACCACCTTACTCTGGGACATATAGTCCCAGAAGGACTAGCCACATTCTCTCTCACTGAGGCCCAACCATTCAGTCCAGGTAAGTGATAGGGATCCAAGAGCGGGAAGAAAGACCAAGACACCCTCTGCTCCACTTTTTAAGGGACCCATCTGAAGACCAAGCTTCACATTTGCTAGGTCCTGCACCCTGGCTGATATCCCTGTGTTTGTGAGCACCCATGGGTTCAAGTTAGTTGATTCTGTCGGTTCTCTTGTGGTGTCCTTGATCCTCATGGTTTGTCCAATTCTAGACCCCCCCCACACACACACACACTTACACAAGACTCCTGAGCTTTGCCTGATGTCTGTCTGTGGATCTCTGCATCTGCCTCTATCTCCTTCTGGATGAAGCCTCTCATGAGACAGTCATAATAGGTTCCTGTCTACAAGCATATTAAAAACAAATTTATCATGAATTTTGCATGCAAATGGATGGAACTTGAGAATATCATTCTGAATGAGGTAACCCAGAGCCAGAAGGTCCCAAGTGGTATGTATTCATTTATTCATTAGCCATAAAGTGAAAAAAAAACCAAAAACAAACAAACAAACAAACAAAACCCAAAGACTACATAAATAAGAAGGTCCCAAGGAGGATGCAAAAGTCTCACTCAGGAGACACTAAATAGTCATCAGATACTGATGGAGAAAGGGAACTGGGTAGGAGAGGGGATGAGGTGGGGCATGGGAATGGTGATCAGATGTGGCAAGATGGGGACGGGAAAGGGCTGGGAGTGAGAATTGAAATTGGTGGGGGCCAATCTTGTGACTAGCTGAAAACCTGAGGTAGGAGATTATATGGGGAGCCTATGGAGAGGCCCTAATTGAGGTTTCTACCAGAGGGGGATAGAAAGACTGAGTGGTCCACCTCCGTAGCCAGGCAGGACTTCTAGAGAAAAAGGAGGACATCAATCCACCCAATAAACATTCAGCCAAAAATTGTCTTGTCTACAAGATGAAGAAGAATAAAGATGGAACAGAGCCCAAGGGAACATCTAACCAATTACTGCCCCTCCATGAGACCCATGGCATGGGAGAGAGTCAGTTTCTGACAGTACTAATCTCCTGTGGATGTTTTTATTATCCTGACTTAGTTTTTAGTATGTTTATCATTGGTGTAGAAATTCTAGTGTTTTTGGTTTGTTGAATTTGTATTTTGTCACTTTACAGAACATAAACTATTGACATGAATTGAGACTTTGAGTTCATCTGTGTGGTGAATTATGTTTATTGATCAATGTGTATTAAATCATTCCTACATTACTGGGATGTAGCCAAAAATGTGATGAAGTATAATATTTTTAAGTGATCATAAATTTGATTTGTAAGTATTTATGAGGGTGTATTTATCTTTGGTTATTGAGACAGTGGATTTATAATTCTTAATTTTTATATTATGTTTATATGTTTTTGATAATAGTGTCTTACTTGAAGACCATAAAATCTGTGTAGTAGAGTGAGGCTGTCTGAACTATGGGTTATTTCTTTCAGCATTTTTCCAGTGGCTCTGTTTTAGTTCTGGAGGAAATACATACAGAAGCTGTGTTGATTAATCATTATTATGAAGCCAGTTATGGTTATTAGGAAAAGGATGCTATCTTTAAAGTCTGAAACTGATATAGATATTTTTCGGTGAATAAGGTTCTCTACACTTGCGCAGTCCATTTCTTCTTAAATAAGCATACCAGATATTTCTACATCAGTAAATGAAACCAGTTAAATTCTTAGCAGATCTTCCTACAGGTCATCAGATCTAGAGCATTACTCATCAAGCTGATGACTAAAACTATCACAGTGAATTCATGGGTCTTAAATCTTTTATATAAGAATTATGTGATTAGTATCTCAGAAAAGATTATTGAGTATCTGGGTATTTTGAAATCATTTTTTTCTTCACACATTCACAGCTCATCTGATTGTTATTTCCAAATCTGCAATGTAGATTGTAACATAATGAAATAAGCCCATAACACAAAATCACCAAATATTTGAATATAAACAAGGTGGTGTTTCCTAGATTTAGTAATTTATCCAAAATATAAAATTAAATACTTTGTTCATTGAACTTAACTTCTACACATTTATTTATGGCTCAACACATTTATCATTTGTTTCTTCCTGACTCATGAAAAACACTAGAAATCAAATAAACTTATCTGATATATTTGCAAATGTGTTATATGTTTGGTAACTGTAAATTGAGACAAAGAAAACTCTCTCACCAAATTCTATATGCAAAATGCATCTTACAGCATTATGTTCTATTAGAAATGCAGGTGTTTGACATGATTTAATGGAGCACAGTGGTATCCCACACGTCATTGACAACCTGAAGTGTGTCTCCTGGATAGACTTGTGAAAGTTTAATTGGATAGGAGACCACTCCACCAGAGACCACTAGCACTTTAATAGCTAGCTGCAGAATCCCAGTGAGTCTGAGAAATTATAATCAAAGAGCTATAGCCGTTTCCATGACTGCACTTATATTTTTGTAGAAAGAACCATTTTCTCCTACATGACAGTCACTTTATATTAATTATAGATTACATGCATCAGCCCTCTATCATTATGTTAGCATATTCTCATAAAAGATGGTACATTAAATATAATATTCTGTGTTCACTGTAAGTATGATTGTTCAACTCCTGCAGTGGGTGTGTTTATGTAGAAGAAAGGAAAAAGAGGTCACTTCATAAATGTCAAAGGCACCAGATGTGCAAATAACACAAATGTGCAAATGAATAGACAGCCATGAAGAGTTGGCAGAGTCTCAAACAACAGCATTACCGTGCATATGCTGTTCTTTATGCTGTTTTTGATCTCCCATCCCCCCTGCTTAAGCACACAAGGGAACTTAAATATAGCTAGTATTAGATAAATAAATTCTTCCTATTCAAGATTAAGCATCTTCCAGCAAAGCTGTGCATCTTTTTCTTCACACCTCTTCTTTTTGTGAGCAGTGATGATAGATCTTGAAACAAATAAGAGATTAGGAATATGCAACCATCACTGAAGTAAAACATAAATATGTGCTTTCATAATGAACAACTCTTTTAAAGCAAGAGTTATTAGGAACAATTATTTATTGTTCCAACAACAGGGAGGCAAATATAAGCCAAATGATAGTCTTTACCTAAATGTGGACAGAATTGGGTTTAATTGCAGGACAGTACAATAACTACAGTTGTACCCATTATGTTGTATCATGTCTCCAGGGATACTGAGAGTGATGAAAACAAAAGAGGACTCATGTGGTTTGCCTTAACCTAGAAGAGTAAGCTTTATTCATGATAAAAAGAAATAATCCTGATAGGTAATTCAATTTCAAAATAGGATCATAAACAAAAATTCAGTCATATAAACTACACATAATAGACTTAATAGGATATATGCACACACACACACACACACAACACACACACATATATATGGAGAGAGAGAGAGAGAGAGAGAGAGAGAGAGAGAGAGAGAGAGAGAGAGAGAGAGAGAGAGGAAGAAGAAGAAGAAGAAGAAGAAGAAGAAGAAGAAGAAGAAGAAGAAGAAGAAGAAGAAGAAGAAGAAGAAGAAGAAGAAGAGAAGGAGGAGGCAAAGAAGGAGAAGAAGAAATGTGAAGGTGAGCATTTACATAATAAAGCAGGGGGTATAAATGATGGGACTTCAGCACTTGTAAATGAAATTCTCAAAACCCATAAAAGGAGAACAAAAGTATTTCCTTACAATTTGTGATATCAGAGCAGAGTGCATTAATTTGGGACTTCTATTATTGTTTCTGTGTGTTATGTGTATATGTGGCCACTTATGCTCTCAGAGGGCAACTTTATGGAGTGAATTCTCTTCTTACAAATTTATATGGGTCCCAGAAAACGAATTCAGGTTGTCGTACATATGTGACAAGATCTTGACTGACTGAACTATCATGGCAGCATTGTTATTGGATTTTAATACAAATATGATATTATGAAATAAAATTTTCAATGTTAACATTCTTCAAACTTTCTTAGAATTAACTTTTAGAATTCCTTTCCACTGTTTACCAAATGAAACTGTGGCAAATATTAAGAAAGGTACTGTTACTATATCTGTCTTTATTTTTTGTATATATGAAAATCCATCACATACACAGATGTATCATGTCTTAGAATTTGAGCATAACAGATTGAAAGGCAATTGATATCAATTTGCTATAGGATTCTTTAATGAGTAACAAATTTCTCTAACTTTTTATAACTTTTATGATAACTTTTTTATTTCAGCAGTAAAATGTATATTATAGTATTGTACTTTCTCATTTTCCACTTCATATTTTAAAACATTGAGTTGTTTCATTGATGTTTTAAAATATATTGTAAATTCACAGATTCAGTCATATCCTTTCATAGATTGTAGTGCATGGTAGTCATGTCTTTGCCCATCCCTTTGTGCTCTAATTCTGATTTGTCAAGTTTTATTGATAGACCCTAAATCACAACCATAATAGACATAGATATTGTGTTTATTTTTGATATAGCGAGTGGTTAAGTTTATCTGAATTTTCCTGCTAGTGACATGGAACCAGCCACTTTCTCTATGAAATCTTGGATCCTCCAAGATGGATGGTACTTGGAAACCATGAATTGGTATTGATTATTACATTTTGTTCCTTTCTCCATCCCTTCCTCCCTTTTCTCCTTCCTTTATCCATGTTGTCTCCTCCTCCTTTTTCCTGACTTTTGTTGAAGGGTCTCATGTATTTCAATGGTTGCAAATTTACTTTGTTTTAAAGTTCGTTTTTAGAGAGTTCTTCTGCTTCCACTGTCCAAGTAGTGAGACTAGAAGCATATGATTCTATACTGGTTGCAGTAGTCAGTTTTAATCGATTTTTTTTTCAGTAGCTATTGATCAGAATTAGGTAATTTTAAAGGAAGTCACGTGTTTTGTACCTACGTTTAGGTTAAACTTATATTTTATGTATGATTGTATTCTTTGAATGTGTTTTAGTTTTATTTTTCTTGTCTCTAAACCTTTTATCCTCTTGGCATTAAACTTACTCATAGTTCTAAAACAATATCCATATCACTACTAAATTGCAATTATTCAAAGAGATAAAGAACTTGACAAGGTTTTAACCTCTAAAATATTTTATCAATTATATCAAAATCTTCACCTTGCATAACGACTACAATGTCATAATAAATTCATTTAATTTGTTTATTTTTACATTTTTATAAATATATATCTCAATCATTTTGAATATATATTTATTTTAAAAATATAAAATGTTTGTAAAATTAAACTATATATTTTGAATGATTGTCAAAGAAATCTAATTAAAATGTTAAAATTCATGGTGTTTGGTGATGCACACATGATTACAATTAGTAGGTAGAAGAGGTAGAGGGGAGGATGAGGAAGAGCAGGAGGAGGAGGAATTCTCTCACCTTTACAAAACCTCACAACACTTATTCTTATTCCTTCCTCTGTACATCAGACTCACTTTCAGTATTTATTTTATTCAGCTAAATAATTTGCTCATATTTTTCACCAATTGCAATGTAACCCAGCTTGGCCTTGAACTTCTGATCCTCCTGCCACCCAGTGTCAGACGATTGATCAATCATTCTCAGCTGATTCAGAATCTACGTTCTTTTTTTTTTTTAAATTTATTTATTTATCATATGTAAGTACACTGTAGCTGTCTTTAGACACCAGAAGAGGGCATCAGATTTTATTATGGATGGTTGTGAGCCACCATGTGGTTGCTGGGATTTGAACTCAGGACCTTCGGAGGAGCAATCAGTGCCCTTACCCGCTGAGCCATCTCACCAGCCCGAGAATCTACGTTCTTAGAACTTCATTATGGTGCCCCATTATTTGATTTCATATTAGAAAATTAGAGCAATCCTTGTCGATTTTCCCAATGTGCTAGTTTTTTTTTTCTCCTTATGGTTCTGCTTCTACACGTGTTGCTGCAGAATCTGTGAGGTATGTGACAAAAAAAACAAAAACAAAAACAAAAACAAAAACAAACAAAAAAAAACCCTCACACATCTGACACTTTTAACCTGTTCCTTATGTTCTTAGCAATAACATTAAATATTGCCATTTAGAAAATGCAAGTGTTAGTGGGATCAAAGAGAATAATTTGTAGATGCACTTGAGTTTCTTTATTATACAAAAGCTTTGTAGAATGCTCCTGAGTTCTTCAATATAGGTTGCATGCCATCACTTACCAATGCTAGCCTTCTACCTCAGGTGGCCATGACCAAGAAGTTACTTTAAACTGCCCTTTCTCAGCATGTCTCCAGGTCTCTCTCAGACACTTCCCCAAATAGTTCCACCTAAGTGCCTTTCCAAGAAATGCTTTTGGATACTTCAAACCAGTCATAGATGTTAAGAAAAGCTAAGCATCCAGCTGCACAATTATCTTGGGCATATTGTATAAACATACAGAAAATACACACAAACAAACACACACATGTGTATACACACACACACACACACACACATATATATATATGCAAAAACACAGAAACACATTAACTAAATAAAAGCATGTATATGAATGCAAACACATATATGAATATAAAGAAAATACGTTATATACATTTTCTTACATTTAAATACTTATGTACATGCAGGAATATATGCAAAGGTAGGTATATACAGAAAGATACATGTAGCTCTATCAACATACACACACATACACACAGACAGACAGACACACACACACACACACACACACACACATGCATACATATTCAAAGAATAATAGGATAGAGTCAGAATTCTGAATACTACACAGACAACTAAAACAAAGCCATTATAATTTCTTGTTTTGGCTAACAGAACAGACCTGTCTCTTTCCACTCACAGCTGCATTGCTAATTAAATTGAATGGGATCAATTTTAGCTGAACATTAATGGTATAATTGCATTTCTGTAAGTAATTAAAACCTTATCCTACTTATCCTGACAGATGGTTTGGTTAAACATTTCAACAGCAAAGGATAAAACTTATATAAGTAGATTATGGAGAATAGAATTAGTTGCTCATATTTTGATTGACTAAAAATAATTTAGTAGACTTTCATCCCACTGAAATTTGATAAGGGATGTAGTAAGTACATTAAAATTCCTCAAGCTGTAAAACTCTATAGATAATTATTCTTTATGTGTGTTGACTTTACCCATTATGAAATCTGTATTTATTGTGGTGGCTCAAGGTGTAACTTGCCATAACAGTAAATTAGAATCTTAAAATGCAGTCAGAAAAGAATGTTCATGTTAAACAACAACGACAAGAAAACAAGCATTTTATCTAACATTGTCTGTATTCATGCAATTCATCTGACCTGTCAAGAGCATTTGTTTATTTTCTCATTCTTTTTTAATGACCATACAAAAATAGGTGTCTCTTTAAGGAATTTTCATAAAACATTTTCTTTTTCATCCTCTTCCATTACTGTTCTTTCTCATGCTGCTGCCCACAGTATGCTGGCTCTCTTCCTCCCCCAAACAGATCATTCTGTTTTTGTATACCTTTAATAAGACAAACTCAAACTCAAACCAGATCAGATTTCAGCATGGAGAAAGGAGGTAGGTACCATGGCCACCTACCTCTAGTTGTGCAGCTATTGGCAAATTAACCTTGCTGGGAAACAGAGAGTCTGTCTTTGTTTCTCTATTTCTTTGTTCTGTTTCTTTGTTTCCTTCCTTCCTTCCTTCCTCCCTCCCTTCCTTCCTTCCTTCCTCCCCCCTTTCTTTCCTTACTATTTATTTTTAAAATAGTATAGCCCCTGGTAAGTTGATCATGTTCCAATAAAATTCAAGAATATATGAACAATGAAAATTTTACTTGAATGGTGGAAGGAGGGGGGAGGGAGAGAGGGAGGGAGAACTGGAGAAAGAGCAAGAGGAAAGTGCAAATTTGTGTGGACAGAAACAGAAGAGGATGTGGGAGGTGTTGGTGGAGGATGAATATGATCAAATCAGATTGTACACAATTTTCACAAAGTAGTAAATCTCCAATTGAAAGGAGATATTTTATAATTATGTCATGTATGTATGTACAATGAGGCAGTAGTACTTTATGTATATGTGTGAACAAAGAATTCTTATGTGTAGCAGAGAAAATGGCATTTACATGCCGGTATTGCTAAGATGTTGACAAATTGCTTGAGTTGAAAATTGAACTAAGAAACAATTTTAATTTTATTATAAAATGTCAACTATTGTGAAATATTTCTATGGTAAAATTTGCCCTTATTTGTGTATTTCTCTTTAGATTTAGAGTGTTGTTTCTATTTTTGCTACATTATTTGCCTGTTTGTAATTTCCTTATTGCTGGACGATATCTACCAGTTATATCAATTACCCACAATTATCATTGGTAAGTAGGTTGTATCTCTTCCCTGACACAACTTGAATCAGTTTTTGTTTTATTCTTTTATTTGTTTAAATTCATGTGTGTGCATGTTGATATGTGTATTTGGGTATAATAGCACATACTTACTTGAGAGAACAGGAGTTCCTGTGTGCAAATATTTGTGGGGAACACAATATAAACTCAGATATCATTCTTCAGATTCAGTAGTCCTTAACTTTTGATTAAGTATCTTGTGGACCTGAAGATTTCCAAAATGTCTGACTGGACTGACCAGAGTACATTAGAGACTTGCACGACAGTATCTCCCCATTGCTGGAAGTACAAGTGTGCAATTGCAGATAACATTTTTCTTTAATTTTTAATTTTAATAAAATATTATTTTATCAGTTCACCCCTTTCCTTTTTTCCTTCCAAATTCTCCTGTGTTCTTTCTCAGTCCATTTCACTCCTTCTCAAATTTATAGCTTTATAAAACTTATAGACAGACAGACAGATAGATGATAGATAGATAGATAGATAGATAGATAGATAGATAGATAGATAGATAGATAGATAGAGGCAGACATAGAGATAGATAGATGTCCTATTGAGACAATTTAGTGTTAACCATTTGGTATTGTATAACTGTCCTAGATAGTTTTATATAAACTTGACACAAGCTAAAATCATCTGAGAGAAAGGATCCTCAATTAAGAAATTTTCCTTCAGCCTCACAAGATTGTGCTGTAGGAAAGGCTGTAGGGCAGTTTAAATTTAGTGATCAACAGGGGAAAGTCCAGCCCATTTTGTGTGGTGCCATCCCTGGGCTGAGGGTTCTAGGTTCTATAAAAATGTAGGCAGAGCAATCCAGTAAGCTGCACTCCTCTGTGGCCTCTGCATCAGCTCCAGCCTCCAGGTTCTTATCCTGTGTGAGTTACTGCCCTCACTGCTTTTGATAATAAATGTTATATGGAATTATGAGTGAAATAAAAACTTTTCCTCCCAAATTTGCCTTTGGCCATGAGCTTCATAACAGCAATAGTAACCCTCACTAAGACAAGAAACACTTGGTAGGGAGGCTAACCTCTCTTTCAACAGTCATTAATTAGATGTAGTTCTTTGTCTTTGTTAGGGCCTCATGAGATTTCCCCCTCTCCTTTCATGCTAGCATACCCATTAGTGTAGTCATGCAGGCAGATATGGTTCTAAAGCAGCAGAAAGAGAGGGATAGGAACACCAGGTCTGTCTTGAGCATTTGAAGTCTCAAACCTGCCCCAGTGACACATTTTCTTCTCCAAGGCTATACTGTCAAATAGTGCCACTTCCTTGTGAAAAAGAAGTCAAATCTATGAGACTATAGGGGCCATATTTTAGCATCTATGAATTGTAGGTTGGTTATCATTTAGTTAATGGATGATATACATATACAAGCAAATTCACAATGTATTTCTACATGTGTGTTTAAGATATTAAACATGATTTTGTTTTAGTACCACCCATCTTGGTCCAAATTTCAAGATGTAATTTTTTAAAATGACTGATTAGGACACCAATGCATAAATATATTTTCTTTATTCATTTTTCTGTTTAGGAACATTGACGTTGTTGCTAATTTCTGTCTAGTATAAATAGAACAACAATAAACATGTGTTTGTAGTAGAATGACACATCCTTTAAGCATATGTCTATACATGGTATAGCTGAAGATATGTGGAGTAATAAAAACGACAATCCATTTCTAGTGAGAGTGTTAACTTACACAGCGACCATGAAAATCAATGTGGCTATTTCTGATAGCATGAGTCATCCCTTATTTTGTTGATTTTAGCCATTCTGACAACAGTAAGATGAAGTCTTAAGGCAGTTCTGATTTTTTATTTTCATTATGGCTAAGATTGTTGAACAATTATTTAAGTGTTTCTTAGGCATTGAAATTTCCTCTATTGAGAATATTTTTTGGATCTGTAACCCCCACTCCCATTAATTGGGTGATTTATTTTCTTTAAATCTAGTTCATTGATTTCTTTATATATTTGGATACTAGTGTTAGATGTGTAGTTATAAAAGTCTTTTTTGATTCCATAGGCTGACATTGTCCAAATGATGGTGTCTGTGGCATGCAGAAGCTTCTCTGTTTCCTGAGGTCACATTTATTAATTTTTAATCTTAGTGCTTGTCCTAACAGTGTTCTATACAGAAAGTCTTTTCCTGTGCCAAGGCTAATCATATCTTTCCCTTCTACCTGGTTCAGTGTATCTGGTTTTATATTGAGGGGCTGATCCTCTAGTATTTGAGTCCTGTGCAGGGTGCCAAGTAAAGTTTTATTTTGATTCATCTACATGAAGATATCCATTTGTGAACAGCACAATTTGTTTAAAATGTTGTCTTTTTTAGTGTGCACTTCTGATATGTTTATCAAATCAGGTGTCCATAGGTTTACAAATTTATGTTTACATCTTTAATTTGAATCTATTGATCAAGTCCATGATAGCTTTGTGCTACAACTTGAAATAAGCCATAGTGATACCTCTTGCAGTTCCCCCTTTGTTCAGGATTGTCTTAAGAATGCTTGGCTTTATGTGTTTCTGTATCAACTTAAAATTGTCTTTTAATTTCTGTGAAAAGAGTTGTATTAGATTTTGGATGGTTATTGTATTCAATCTGTATTGCTTTTGGTAGGATCGATATTTTTAGTATATTGTACATACTGATCCATGAGTATGACAGATCTTTGCATCCTCTGATATAGTCTTCAAAATCTTTCTTTAATGCTTGAAGATTTTATGATACAAATCATCCATTTGCTTGAATAAAAGTATCCCAGTATTATTTTTTATTTTTTATGTAAGTTGTTTGTCTGATTTCTTTTTTCTTTCTTTCTTTCTTTCTTTCTTTCTTTCTTTCTTTCTTTCTTTCTTTCTTTCTTTCTTCTTTTCTTTCTCTCTCTCTCTTTCCTTCTGTTTTAGTTATAGACAAATATTTAATTTTATTTTTTCTTTTTAATGAATTTATTTTTTATTTTTATTTTTTCAATCACTCCATTTGTTTGCATAGCAAATGATCTCCCATTTTCTGCTTACCCTTGCACAAATCCCCCATCCCACATCCTCCACCTCCCTCCTCCCCTTTACCTCTATGAGGATGCTCACCCACCCACTCATGCTCTTCCACCTGACCACTCCAGCATCCCACTATTTGGGGCATCATATTTCCACAGGACAATGGTTCTCTGCTCCCACTGATGTCAGATAAGGTGGATTTTGGAGCCATGGATGCCTCCCTTTACAATCTTTGATTGACAGTCTTCTCACTGGGAACACCGGGTGGTCCGGCCAGCCAACATTGTTCTTACTATGGGGTTGCAATACTACTCTGCTCTTCCAGTCCTTCCCCTAGCACCCCCCACCAGGGGTCTCCAAGCTCAGTCAGATAGTTGTAAGCATCCACCTCTACATCGGTCAGTTGCTGGCAGAATCTCACAAAGAACAGCAACACCAGGTTCTTGTCAGCAAGCACCTTGTGGCAACAACAACAGTGTGCTTGGTGTCTGCAGACAGGATGGTATCCCAGGTGGGGCAGTCCCTGGATGGCCCTTCCTTCTGCTCCTTTTTTTTTTGGTTGTCCCTCTATTTCCTTTGGACAGGAACATTTCTGGATTGAAAACTTTGAGATGGGTGGGTGACCCCATACCTCGACCAGGAGCCTTGCCTATCTACTGGAGGTGGTCTCTACAGGTTCTTTCTCTCCTTAAGTGTGCATTATGGCCAAAGTCATTCCTGTTGGGTCCTGGGAGCCTCTCACTTCCCTGGAATCTGGGACTCTCCAGTAGCTATCACCATTTCCTCATCCCTCACTGCTACATATTTTTATTTGATTTCCTGACCCTCTGTACCTCTCTCACATCCCCTCCACTACTTGATTCTGCCCTCTTATTTTCTCTCCCTCCTCTCTCCCTCCAAGGTCTCCCTTCCTTCTACCTCCTGCGGTCATCCTGTTCCTCCCTCAATGAAGTATACACACCCTGGTCTTTCTCCTAAGCTCCTTATGGTCTGTGGGTTGAATCACAGGCATTGTGAGCATTTGGGCTAAGATCTATGTATCAGTAAATACATACCATGTTTTTTTTTTTTTGTTTTGTGTGTGTGTGTGTGTGTGTGTGTGTGTGTGTGTGTGTGTGTCTTGGTTACCTCACCTAGAATGATATTTTCTCATTCCATCCATTATTATTATTTGGTTCTCTTTAGTTTAACTTCTTGAGTTCTTTGTACAATTTGGATATTTGCCCACTATTGGATGTAGGGTTGGAAAAGATCTTTTCTCAATCTGTGGGTTGTTGTTTTGTCCTATTGACAGTGTCCTTTCCTTACAGAAGCTTTGCAATTGGTTCCATTTGTTGACTGTTGATCTTAGAGTATAAGCCATTGGTGTGCTGTTCAGGAAATTCTCCCCTGTGACCATGAGTTTGAGACTCTTCCCAACTTTCTTGCCTACTAGATTAAGTGTATCTGATTATATGTGAGGTCCTAGATCCACTGGGATTTGAGCTTTGAACAATGAGATAAGAATGGATCAATTTGTTTTCTTCTACCTGCAGACCTCCAGTTGAACCAACACCATTTGTTGAAAATATTGTGGTTTTTCTGGTCATTTATGTGTACTGTATTATTTTCTCCAAATGAAGATACTTTGACTTCTCCTTTTCCAATTGGTATCTCCTTTATTTCCTTCAGTTGTCTTATTGCTCTAAGCAAGATATCAAGTTCTATATTGGAAAGATATGGAGAGAGTAGACAAGCTTGTCTTGTTATTGATTTTAGTGGAAATGCTTAGAATTTCTCTTCAT
The DNA here is from genome assembly GCA_036184795.1 of Tokudaia tokunoshimensis. Lineage (NCBI taxonomy): Eukaryota > Metazoa > Chordata > Mammalia > Rodentia > Muridae > Tokudaia > Tokudaia tokunoshimensis. Next base: position 64,887,484 of record BTHU01000012.1, on the reverse strand, counting down.
TTAAGTTATTGGCTATGGGTTTGCTAAAAACTATCTTTATAATACATCTATTTTATTTCTATTCTCTCCAACAACATACCTTATAGGCCAATATTATCAATGAACATAATCTATAAATTGTCAATACTTTCAAACAGAATATATTCCTAATAAAAATTATACACAATGACCAATTTTTACCAGAAATTCAGAGATGATACAATATAAACAAGTCAATTAACATAATATACCACACCAACTGACTAAAGACAGAAATGACATGATAGTCTCAACATATGCCAGTTAATCTTTGATAGAATTCAATTTGAGTTCATGATGAATGTAAGGCTGTACATAGCAGTCTCAACATAATGAAAGTTGTATATGAGAATCAACAGCAAAATTTATGCTAAAGAGAAAAGCTTGAAGCAATCCCACTGAAGTCAGGAATGTAACAAGGATCTCCACTATGTCCAATCCTTTTAAACACTGTGTTCAAAGTAGTAGCTAAGGCAATAATGGAAAAAAAGAAATTAAGGTAATACAAGAATAAGTAAAGAAGGCGTCAAGGCAATTCTCTTTGCAAATATCACAATAATAATATTTGAGATTCCAAAAAATTTTGCCAGAAGAAATATGTAGATACAATGAAAAAAATCAGCAATGTGGCAGTATACAGAATCAATTTACTCAAATCAAAAGTATTCTTTATTTTGTATACCAAAGATGAACATACAAAGATCATAGAGAGACATCTAATCACAATAGTCTTAAAAATATCAAGGAATAAACTTAACTAAAGAAGTGAAGCATATGTATAATGAGAACCTTAAAACTCTGAAGAAAGAGATACACACTAGGAAAGATAAAGTGACTCCATGCTTATATAACCAACAGTTATATACCAATTCAATTCAATTCAATTCCAACATAAATGCCTATTTAATTCTTCTTAGAAAAGACTACAGATAGCTAAAATAATCCAGGACAAAAGCAGGAGGTTTTACCATTCTAGATCTTGAGCTATATTTCAGAGCCATATTTAGAAAATCAATACGATATTGATGCAAAACGGGCATGTATAACGACAGAACAAAATAGAAGACCCAAACTGCATAATAAACTGTATAATTTCAGGTATTTATTGGCTGACAGAAATGCCAAAAACATGTACTAGAGAAAAGTAAACTTCCACAAGAAATTGTGCTGGATTTTCATATGCAGAATCATAAAGTACTCTCTAATCATTCTCTTTGCATAAGAACTAATCAAATGCATAAAAGACCTAAATATGGGACCTATAACACTGAAAGTACAAGAAAAAATTCATAGTCATTATCCTGCATAAGGTGATATAGAACATGACTTTATTAAAGTGTTTATTAAAATTTTTGGTAATTAACATTTACCAAAATGTTAAGGCAAAAAATTGACAAGTGGGACTTAATAAAATGGAAAAGTTTCAGAAGAGCTTCCCCAGGTGAAGCAGAAACCTAGAGAATGGGAGAAAACTTTTACCAACCATATATCTGACAGAAGATAAATATAAGGCATACATATTTTAAAAACTCAAAAACAAATGACACATTCAGAAAATGGGTCTAGGTTCTGAATAACATGTTCTCAAAAGAAGAAATAAAACATAGGTAATATATTTAAGATGTTACTTTGTTGCTAACGATTAGGGATATTCAATAAGCCAAAACAATTTTGAGATTTTATCACAAAGGTAAAGATTAATAAAAGAACTGACAACATATGCTGGAGGTGATGGACACAAAAGGTAATCTGAATTCAGTATTGGTAGAATTGCAAGCTGGTGCAGCCACCGTAGGAATTAATGTTGATAATCCTCCCCCAACCACAGACACAATAAGAATAAATCTGCCATATTACTTGTCTATACCACTCATATGTCACTTGTCCAACAAACTTGACATCCTAATCCACAGATTCTTGATCAACCATGTTCATTTCACTCTATTCACAATTGGTAAGAATTGGGAAAAATCTAAATGTACATTAAGTTGTGAATGGATAATGAAAATATGGCACATATACTATGGTTTATTGCTAAGAAAAATGTATTAATAAACACCAATGGTAAATCTTTAGAATCAGAATAGATCTTTTTTTTTTTTTTTAATTTAATTTTATTTTATTTTTTTAATTTACATTCCAAATCACTTCCCCTTTCCCGTTTCCTCCCTCCCCGAAAGTCCCATAAGCCCCCTTCCCTCCCTCTTTTCTCCGTTCAACCCCCTCTCATTACTCTGTCCTGGCGTTCCCCTACATCCAGTCTTTCCAGGACCAGGGGTCTCTCCTTCCATCTTTTTAGAAATCTATTGATATGCTGATTGTGTCTAGGGTATTCTGAGATTCTGGGTCAATATCCCCTTATCAGTGACTTCATACCATGTGTGATCTTTTGTGATTGGGTTACCTCACTAAGGATGATATTTTCAAGTTCTGACCATTTGCCTAGGAATTTCGTGAATTCATTGTTTTTAATTGCAGAGTAGTATTCCATTGTGTAAATATACCACATCTTCTGAATCCATTCCTCCGTTGAGGGACATCTGGGTTCTTTCCAGCTTCTGGCTATTATAAATAAGGCTGCTATGAATATAGTGGAGCATGTGTCCTTATTGCATGCAGGTAAAGTCTCTGGGTATATGCCCAGGAGTGGTATAGCCGGATCCTCCGGAAGTGTCATGCCCAGTTTTCTGAGGAGCCGCCAGACTGCTTTCCAGAGTGGTTGTACCAGCCTGCAATTCCACCAGCAGTGGAGGAGTGTTCCTCTTTCTCCACATCCTCGCCAACAACTGCTGTCTCCTGTGTTTTTGATCTTAGCCATCCTGACTGGTGTGAGATGGAATCTCAGGGTTGTTTTGATTTGCATTTCCCTAATGACTAAGGATGATGAACATCTCTTTAGGTGCTTCTCAGCCATTAGATATTCTTCAGGTGAGAACTCTTTGTGTAGCTCTGTACCCCATTTTTTAATAGGGTTACTTGCTGTACTACAGAGCAATAGTGTTAAAAACTGCATGGTATTGGTACAGTAACAGACATGTAGATCAATGGAACAGAATTGAAGACCCAGAAATGAATCCACACTCCTATGGTCACTTGATCTTTGACAAAGGAGCTAAAACCATCCAGTGGAAAAAAGATAGCCTTTTCAACAAATGGTGCTGGCTCAGCTGGAGGTCAACATGCAGAAGAATGCAAATTGACCCATCCTTATCTCCTTGCACTAAGCTCAATTCTAAGTGGATCAAAGATCTCCACATAAAACCAGACACACTGAAACTAATAGAAGGGAAACTAGGAAAGAACCTTGAACATATGGGCACAGGGGAGAATTTCCTGAACAGAACTCCAATAGCTTATACTCTAAGATCAAGAATAGACAAATGGGACCTCATTAAATTACAAAGTTTTTGCAAGGCAAAAGACACCGTCAAAAAGACAAAGCGGCAACCAACTAACTGGGAAATGATCTTTACCAACCTTACATCCGACAGAGGGCTAATATCCAAGATATACAAAGAACTCAAGAAGTTAAACTTCAGAATAGATCTTATTGGGTGAAGTAACTAAGATGCCAAGAAACAAGGATGGAATATTCTCTCTCACTGCAGGTGCCTAGCTTCAAATTTTGAGATGTGATTACATGCATAGTATCTGCTGAAACAAGATAAATACAAAGGGACCATTGGTGAGTTAAAGGGCTTAGGGAGCAAAAGGAAAGAGAATATCAGGATACATGAGATAAGATGAGAAAATGGAAAAGCTGGAATTCAGAAGAAAGACATTAAGATAACAGTAAGGATATCTGAAAAAAATTATAAGGAATTATGCTTTTAGTTGTCTAAAAAACAATACATAATACATACGGTGTAATATATCTATATATGTATGCATATATAATATATAGTAAATATACACACATATATATGTATATAATATATATGTATATATCTGTATGTGTAAATATTTATATACATATATATATGTATATACATACATATATCTAGTTTAAATAAAATTTTCTTGTCTTGGGTAACAGTTTTCCCTCCAAAAACCAAAGATTACCGAAACCGGTCATGAGACACCCAGTTTTATATTGTTCATAAGAATTGTTCATGAGATTCCTAAAACATGCATCCTATTGCTGTTGCCCATGATTATTCACCAGAGCTATAAAATAACCCCTTATTCCCTCCTTGTGTTGTTGTTATACATCAATTCTTCCTTGTAGTGCTAGATTTGTCAAAAAATACTGTGTAAATTTGTTTTTTGTCATGGAATATCTTGGTTTCTCCATCTACGGTAATTGAGAGTTTTTCTGGGTATAGTAGCCCGGGCTGGAATTTGTGTTCTCTTAAGGTCTATATAGTATCTGCCCAAGACCTTCTTGTTTCCATAGTCTATGGTGAGAAGTCTGGTGTAATTCTGATAGGTCTGCCTGTTTATGTTACTTGACCTTTTTCCCTTACTGCTTTTAATGTTCTTTCTTTATTTTGTGCATTTGGTATTTTGACTATTATGTGACAGGAGGAATTTCTTTTCTGGTCCATCTATTTGGAGTTCTGTAGGCCTCTTATATGTTTATGGGCACCTCTTTCTTTAGGTTAAGGAAGTTTTTTCTACAATTTTGTTGAAGATAGTTACTCTCCCTTTAAGTTAGGAATCTTCACTCTCTTCTGAACCTATTATCCTTAGGTTTGGTCTTCCCATTGTGTCCTGGACTTCCTGGATGTTTTGGGTTAGGGGCTTTTTGCATTTTGCATTTTTTTGACTGTGGTGTCAATGTTTTCTATGGTATCTTCTGCATATGAGATCCTCTCTTCTATCTCATATATTCTGTTGGCAATGCTTGCATGTATAAATCCTGATTTCTTTGCTAGGTTTCCTATCTCTATGGGTGTCTCCCTATATGATTTCTTTATTGTTTTTATTCCCATTTTTAGCTCCTGGATTGTTTTGTTCAATTCTTCTACCTGTTTGCTTGTGTTTTCCTATAATTCTTTAAGGGATTTTTGTGTTTCCTCTTTAAGGGCTCTACCTATTTATACCTGTGTTCTCTTGTATTTCTTTAAGGGAGTTATTCATGTCCTTTTTAAAGTCCTCTATCAGCATCATGAGATGTAATTTTAAATCCAAATCTTGCTTTTCTGGTGTGTTGGAGTATCCAGGGGTCACTGTGGTGGGAGAACTGGGTTCTTATGATGCCTAGTAGCCTTGGTTTCTGTTGCTTATGTTCTTGCCCTTTCCTCTTGCCATCTGGTTATTGAAATAATCCCATGTATCCTATCAGATCACCACGGACTAAGGCTGGTCTTCAATAGCAACAAAAAGAACAGAAAGCCTACATACACATGGAAGCCGAACAATGTCCTACTCAATGATAACTTGGTTTAAGTAAGAAATAAAAGAAAGAAATTAAAGACATTTTAGAATTTAAAAAGCTCTGAGTGCCACCAAAAAGAAACTGGAGAGAGAATACACTACTGGCTTAAAAGCACAACTGAAAGCTCTAGACCAAAAGGAAGTACATATACCCAAGAGGAGTAGAGTGCTGGAAATAATTAAATTCAGGGCTGAAATCAACCAAGTAGAAACAAAAAGAACTATACAAAGAATCAACAAAACCAGGAGCTGGTTCTTTGAGAAAATCAGCAAGATAGATGAACCTTTAGTCACACTAATCAGAAGGCCCAGAGGACTGAATCTAAATTGACAAAATCAGAAATGAAAGGAGATATATCAAGAGAAACTGAAGAAATAAAAAATAAATCACCAGATCCTACTACAAAAGCCTATATTTAAGAAAACTTGAAAATCTAGAAAGATACCAAATACCAAAGTTATATCAAGATCAGATAAACCATCTAAACTGTACCATAACCCCTAAAGAAATAGAAGCAGTCATTAAAAGTCTCCCAAACCTCCCCTCCCCCCCAAAAAAAGTAAAAAATCCCAGGACCAGATGGGTTTAGTGCAGAATTCTATCAGACCATGAAAGAAGATTTAGTACCAGTACTCTTCAAACTATTCCACTGTAGAGAGCCATATTGGGGTATCATATCACCTGGGAGGATCTCTCCTAGCTTCACAATCTAGTCACAATCTTGCTCCATCTAGGGTGGAGTGAAGGTGAAGTTCCTTGTTCCTCCAGGTCTACGACTTCCTGAATTAAGCAGGTGATCTGCCCAGCTGTCAGAGCAATAGAGCCAACACCTAGTGAACAGCCAGACCAGTTCTCTGGAACACACCCTGGAATTTGGGGGAATGGTCTTGCCTGAAACCTTAAAACCTCGACCCCCCCCATTAAAATTATGAGACTTTGAACAACCATGTTGTCTTAGTCATGGTCTCTCTTTGCCACTTCCCCATATATCTCCAGCTTCTTTTCCAGATAACCAGTACACAGGTGGTTTCAGTTTGGCACCCGAATGTGGTGGCTGGACAAAAGAAGATATCTTGAGGTGACCCTGTCTTTGGCGAAGCTTCTCAGAAAATAGATGAAGATGGTGTCCTGCATGGTGAGCAACTACAGGAGTTAAATACTAGCACTAGTGTAAGATTTCATCTTTTTTAAAAGTTGTGGTTATAGATGCAGAAAGGATACAGGCTAAGTGGGACAGCTTTGACCCAGAGCTGGACTCACTTAGGAGTTGACAGTGGAAAATGGGGCAGAAAACTTCTAAGCAGGCATTTGTCTGCAGCCTTCAAGAGCTGCTCCAGGCAAAAGTAGTCGGGTTTGAGGAACAATGGTTAGAAGATATTTTAGATCAGATGGATTCTTGTTGCCCATGGTTCGGAGAAAAAAGAACTTCAGATGAGAGAACCTGGGAAAAAATTGGAAAAGCACTAAGAGTCACCAAGGCAGACAATTTTACCCTCTGCCTCTGGACGCTTATAAAAGACGCTATTGATGAAGAGATCTTGCAGGTATCAGATAGCATACAGGAAGAACTTGAGGAATCTCAAGAAGAAAGCCTGCCAGAGAAGACTTCCTCAGAAAAGGGTCCTCTCAACTCTAAATTAGAATGATATAGAGACAGTACCGATGAGCTAACATTAGAGAAGAAAGCTCCTTTAGAGGAAGGAGCTGCCAAATATTGTGGTTAGAATTGGCCTCCTAATGCACATTCTGCTCTGCCTATGGCCTCTACTGTATGAGATGATACCCAAATGGATATCCAACTACATAAATTAAGATGCAGAAATTGACTAATGAGCTACAGGAGCTAAAAAGGGTATCAAGTGTAGGAAGGAGCAGTGATTCTGAGACACACCAATCACCACTAGAAAGAGCTGTAAGTCAGGCTCGTAGAGGACAGGATACATCTGAGGTGCTTGCCTTCCCTGTCATTTAGATCATAGACCAGCAGAATAGAGTTAGACAATATCAGACCTTGGAGTTCAAGGTGGTAAAAGATTTAAAAACTGCTGTGGCACAGTATGGCCCTATGGCTCCTTTTTCACAAGCTTTAATGGATACTGTGATGGAGTCAAATTTAACCCCACAAGAATGGAAGATTCTATGTAAGGCTACTTTGTCAGGAGGAGATTTTTTTGCTTTGGAGCTCTGAATGGTGTGAAGCTAATAAGAGAACTGCTGTGATAAATGCTTAGGTAGGTAATCTAGAGTGGATGCTAATAGGCTACTGGGAGAAGGTCAATATGAAGGCAATACTAATCAGCTTGGGTATCCTGTTGGAGTGTATTCTCAGGTTGCAATGGCTGCCCGCCACGCATGGAATCAATTGCCAACTAAGGGAGATCTCAGTGGAACTTTAACTAGCATTAGACAGGCTCCTGATGAACTTTTTCAAGATTTTGTGGATAGGCTACTGAAAACAGCTAATAGAATTCTTGGAGATTCTCAGGCAGAAAATCTGCTTATCACACAGTTGGCTTATGAGAATGCTAACACAGCTTGTTGCGCTGCCATCAGACCTTATAAGGGGCAGAAAGACTTAGCTGGGTATATTTTTCTTTGTTTGGAGATTGGGCCTTATACAATCAGGGTCTAGCCATGGCTGCAGCTTTTCAAGGATCAACCATAGAGGGAATACTTTCACTGAGACAAAGGAATAAACTGTGTTTTAAATGTGGAGGTTTGGGTCATTTTAAAATTGACTGCCCTAAGAACAGAGGCGCTGAAGGTGGGCAATCAAGTTATACCCCAGGAGTTTGTCCTAGATGCTGGAAAGGTAATCACTGGGCCAGAGATTGTAAATCTAAGACAGATAATCAGGGCCATCCCCTGTTGGGAAATGGACGGAGGGGCCAGCCTCAGGTCCCCAGACACCCACAACAAGCAGCTTATGGGACCATGCTGCTGCCAGGCCAGGAAATCCGTTTTTTAACTTATCAGGGCAACATCAGGAAGCACAGGACTGGACATCTGTTCAACCTCCAGGGTTGTATTAACTCCAGAAATGGGAGTTCAGACCCTGCCTACGGGAGTCTTTGGACCTTTGCCTGCAGAAACTTTGGGGACTGCTTCTAGGATGAAGCAGAACTATTATAAGAGGGCTGCAGATTTATCCAGGTGTCATAGATAACGATTATGAGGAAGAAATTAAAATTATGGCTGTTTCCCCTCATGGTGTTATAACTGTACCTGCTAGTCAAAGAATTGCTCAGCTTATCTTAGTTCCTTTGCATCCACTACCTTCCAGATTTGTTAAGGATAAGAGAGGACAGTGGCTTTGGTTCCTCTGATGTGTATTGGGTTCAATCTATTACTAGTAAAAGACCTAATCATAAATTAACAATTGAGGGAAAAAGCTTTGAAGGATTAATAGATACTGGAACTGATGTGAAAATTATTAGAGGACAAGATTGGCCTTCAACTTGGCCCCTGTCAGAAACACTCACTCATCTCCAAGGGATCGGTTATGCAAATAATCCAAGGCAAAGTGCTAAAATTCTAATCTGGAAAGATGAACAGGGTAATTCAGGACAAATTCAGCCTTATGTTATGCCAAAATTGACTACCACCCTTTGGGGAAGAGATCTCTTGTCACAGATGGGTCTTATAATGTGTAGTCCTAATGAGGTAGTCACTAAGCAGATGCTGGAACAAGGATTTTTGCCTGGTCAGGGGCTAGGAATAGAAAGATAAGGCATTAAAACTTTTGAAGATCCTAAGCCTAACATTAATACTAGAAGTTTGGGGAATTTTTGGTAATGACCACTATCTTGCCTGCATCCCATGCTGATAAAATTCAATGGCTTAGTGATAATCCAGTGTGGATTGATCAGTGGTCTTCATCTAAAGAAAAATAGAAGTAGCCTTGTCGCTAGTGCAGGAGCAAGTAGAGGCAGGACATCTAAGAGAATCTCAGTCATCTAAGAGAGATGTTCATCATCCTTAGTCATTAGGGAAATGCAAATCAAAACAACCCTGAGATTCCATCTCACACCAGTCAGGATGGCTAAGATCAAAAACACAGGAGACAGCAGTTGTTGGCGAGGATGTGGAGAAAGAGGAACACTTCTCCACTGCTGGTGGAATTGCAGGCTGGTAAAACCACTCTGGAAAGCAGTCTGGCGGTTCCCCAGAAAACTGGGCATGACACTCCCGGAGCATTCGGCTATACCACTCCTGGGCATATACCCAGAGGCTTTACCTGCATGCAATAAGGACACATGCTCCACTATGTTCATAGCAGCCTTATTTATAATAGCCAGAAGCTGGAAAGAACCCAGATGTCCCTCAACGGAGGAATGGCTTCAGAAGATGTGGTATATCTACACAATGGAATACTACTCTGCAATTAAAAACAATGAATTCACGAAATTCCTAGGCAAATGGTCAGAACTTGAAAATATCATCCTTAGTGAGGTAACCCAATCACAAAAGAACACACATGGTATGCAGTCACTGATAAGGGGATATTGACCCAGAATCTTGGAATACCCTAGACACAATCCGCATATCAATAGATTTCTAAGAAGATGGAAGGAGAGACCCCTGGTCCTGGAAAGACTGGATGTGGGGGAACGCCAGGACAGAGAAACGAGAGGGGGTTAAATGGAGAAAAGAGGGAGGGAAGGGGGCTTATGGGACTTTCGGGGAGGGAGGAAACGGGAAAGGGGAAATGATTTGGAATGTAAATTAAAAAAATAAAATAAAATAAATAATAAAAAAAAGTTGTTAGGTGATATTATTTGGCTTCACCCCTATCTAAAGCTTACTACAGGAGAATTACAACCTTTATTTGATATTCTAAAAGGGAGTGCTGATCCTACATCCCCTAGTTCTTTAACACCAGAAGGGTTGCAGGCTTTACAGCATGTAGAAAAGGCTATTGAAAACCAATTTGTTACCTATATGGATTATTCTTTGCTTTTACATCTGTTGATTTTTAATACAACTCATATGCCTACAGGATTATTATGGCAAAAGGCTCCTCTTATGTGGATTCATTTGAGAGTGTCTCCTAAATGTAATATCCTGCCATATTATGAGGCAGTAGCCCAAATGATTATTCTTGGAAGGAAGCAGGCGCTGACTTATTTTGGCAAAGAACCAGATATTATTATTCAGCCTTTTAATGCGGATCAAGATACTTGGCTGAAGCAGCATAGTACAGACTGGTTGCTCGCTCAAATAGGATTTGGAGTAATTACAGATACCCATTCCTCAAGATAAGTTGATCAAGTTTTTAAATGTGCATAAGGTTGTATTTCCTAATATGGCATCTTTACAGTTGTTGCATAATGCTCTTTTGATTTTCACAGATGGCTCCTCCAAAGGAAGAGCTGAGTATCTTTTGAATAATCAACAAGTGGTCATAGAGACACCTGGGCTCTCAGCTCAGTTAGCAGAGTTGTCAGTAGTATTAAATGCTTTTCAGTCTACAAATTGTACTTTTAATCTTTTTACTGATAGTTTTTACATTGCTGAATCTGTTCCTTTATTAGAAACTTGTGGCACATTTAATTTTAATACACCAGCAGGATCTTTGTTTTCACAATTGCAAAACATCATTCTTGCTAGAAAAAAATCCCTTTTATATTGGCCATATATGAGCTCACTCTGATCTTCCTGGACCTTCAGTTGCAAGAAATGATCACATTGATAGAGCTCTTATAGAAGAGGCTTTAATTTCAGATCTTGTTGAATTGGCTAGAAGAGACCATAATAAATTTCATCTTTCTAGCCACACCTTAAGGGTCCAACATAAGATCAGTAAGGAGCAAGCAAGACTGATTGTGAAACAATGCCCTCAATGCCTTACCCTATATCCAGTTCCTCATTTAGGAGTTAATCCACGTGGTCTTATGCCCAATCATATCTGGCAAATGGATGTAACTCACTATGCAGAATTTGGAAAATTAAAGTATAAACATGTTTGTATTGATACTTGTTCATGATTCCTTTTTGTTTCTCTGCACATGGGAGAGCCTTGAGAAATGTAATCGATCATTGTTTACAAGCTTTTAATACTATGGGATTACCTAAAGTCATTAAGACAGATAATGGGCCAGCTTATACTGGCAACAACTTTATATCATTTTGTAAAGTATTTGGTATTGAACATAAAACTGGAATTCCTCATAACCCAATGGACCAAGGAATTGTTGAGCATGCACATTGCACTTTTAAAAATTGGCTTTTAAAAACAAAAAAAGGGGGAATTATACCCTACAATATCACCGAAAGCACATCTTGCTTTTGTCTTATATGTTTTGAATTTTTTGCAAACTGATGCTAACGGTCAGTCTCCAGCAGATTGCCACTGGCAAACAATCACTTCTAATTGTTATGCTATGGTCAAATGGTGAGACCTTTTAACTAATTCATAGAGTGGTCCAGACCCTGTTTTAATTTGGGGGAGAGGTTCTATTTGCATTTTTTTTTCACAAAAAGAAGATGGAACCCGATGACTGCCCGAACAATTGGTTTGTCAATTGGACACAGATCCTGTATCTTCCTAGTAAGTATGACTAATCACTTACAGATGGCTAAAACTTTATCAACTGGCTTATCTGGCATTTACCTTTTAAAAAAAGTCTTCTGTTGATTCTCAAAGCCACTTGCCCCACACTGGCAAGTCAGACTTTGTGTCTTAGAGCTAATTTACAACTGAATTGGATATATCCGCAAACAAGTTAATCCTGTTCCACTTTTAACTTTTAACCTTTTATTTTGAGGAGACTGGTTGTCTCCACCCGGGCTCACCTGAACTGAAAACTGGTGGACACTTGCACGGCCTTTGGCAACCAATTGACTCTCTGGCATCAAAACTTATACAAGTGGATTTCCTTCATGGAGCCACATAGAACTCAGATCTATGTGTGTCTGCTTATGAGCTGACATGGGCACCAGGGGGAGTTTGCAAGGCAAAGCACAGCAGAGGGAGGAACATGTTTTCTGCCTCAGAGTCCCTGGGAAGCACACTTGATTGGCATAGGGGTTGGTGTCGATCCTCAGATCACTCTACACTCTGTGGGGTTCTCCCACTAAGTTAAGGCTCTACCCCTCATCTCCAAAAGACAGCAAGAGTCATCAAAGATGTAGGAGCAATCCTCTGTTCTCCATGAGAGGAATCAGGTCAATCTTCCACTCCCTGGTTAAAGCCCACCATCAAGGATGGATGATTATCCACTTGTTTGATACCTCCTCATCTTAAAACTAATAAAGAGGGAGGAGATGTAGAGAGCCATATTGGGGTGTCATATCACCTGGCAGGAACTTGACATTGATGAAGGTGAAGTTCCTCTCCCAGGTTCTGAGTGAGGAAATTTCTGTGCTAGTCACAATCTTGCTCCACCTAAGGTGGAGTGAAGGTGAAGTTCTTTGTTCCTCCAGGTCTACGAATTCCTGAATTAAGCAGGTGACCTGCCCAGTTGCCAGAGCAATAGAGTCAACGCCTAGTGAACAGTCAGACCAGTTCTCTGGAACACACCCTGGGATTTGGGGGATGGATCTTGCCTGAAACCTTAAAACCTCGACCCCCACATTAAAATTATGAGACTTTGAACAGCCATGTTGTCTTAGTCTTGGTCTCTCTTTGGCTGCCTCCCCATATATCTCCAACTTCTTTTCCAGATAACCTGTTCGTCTGAAACTGCAGACGGTTTCATTCCACAAAACAGAAACAGAAGGAACACTACCGAATTCATTCTATGAAGCCACAGTTACATTGCATATTCTCCCTTTGAGATGGAACAGTTTCTATTTAATCGGGAACCTGTCACAATTTCCTTTCCTAGAGGACTTCATAAAAGATTTATTTCTACTTCTATCATGTTTTATGTTCCAATAGATTTTAAAAACTGGTTAAGTGTATATTACTTTTAGCTTCAGAAGACATCATGTATATTTAAGAGGCATTTAACTATTATAAATTAGTTTGATGATAAGAATAATATCAATACTGAGTTGTATATTTTAAAACAAATTTTATTAGTTTAATAAATAAAAATAAATATAAGACCTTATTGATGAAGCACTATGTACAGAGGCTAACTCCTCTGAGCTGAAACTAAGTTGACTGTCTCCTCCCTGATAACTAGGTATCATGGTTTTAGAAGACACCATGTCTATTTCCAAGAGAGAGAAAGAACTGCCATTTATGCATAGCTATGACTCCTATAAACCACAGCAATGATCAGGATGCCATAGTAAACCTACATGTGTAGTAGGGATAAGAATTGTTAGCAGTAATCAACAACTCTGTAATTAGACTTAAGGTCCACTTAAAAAAAGGAAACATGCATGGAGTTTGAAATTTAACCAACTATTTTGGGCTAGTGATGGCATCAATCATGGAGGAGAGCCCACAACTACCATTTTACTGAACCAGGCAATTCTCTAACTATATTCTAATATTTGTCCTTATATTCACAGATAGTCTAGCCCTTATCTTTTGTTAAGGAATCATCTTTTTGGTACAGCAGAGAAAGTCACAACTGCTCAGAATAAAGTATTGTGGAGCCCAAACTCAACAAATACATCTACTGCACTTTAGGCCTAGGTGTCATTGGAAAAGTGGGCAGAAGAATGTACAGATCAGCAGATTGAGGAATTTGTTGTGAGATTGTGTCTCTTGGAATATCAGAAACTGCATCCATAAAGTGTTACCAACATGGCTGCCTAAACCTAACAACTGAACAAGTGTAAAAGTAATAGTCATGCTAATGTAGACTGAGGACTAGGAGTCCTCAACTCTAAACAAAGAACTACAGACAACTAAGGACTACAGACAACTAAGGACTGTTGAGATCTGGAGAAATGAAGTTCCCTAGGGTAAGCAACAACAATTAGTTGTCAAATGCCAAATGATCAACCTAAAACTATGCATACAATTAACATGATATAAATTGAGAAGGTTGTATTTGTTTTTAGTAATATATTTGCATACATATACATTGTGTGTATGTGTGTGTGTGTGTGTGTGTGTGTGTGTGTGGGTATGTTGTGAGGTGTGTGTGTGTGTGTGTGTATGTGTCTGTGTGTGTATGTGAGGTGTGTATGTTTGTGTGTGTATAACAACTGAAAAATAAAGGGCATCAGTTTGAAAGAGACTGAGGAGGGATATACTGGAGAGCTTGCTAGGAGAAAAGTGAAGTGAGAAATGTTGTAATTACATTACAGTCTTAAAAAATCAATAAAATAGTTAAAACAGCACCACACAAATATAAGTAAATAAATCACTTCTCTGTCTCTAAAAAACCTAGGGTATCAAAAACTAGCTTTAATAATACAAAGCTAATACTCTATCCCTAAGCTGCAGTCTCTATTTTTTTTTAAATACTCAGTCAATATAACATTCTAATAAAATCAATTAAAAATATAAACTATTTATTTGGATCATAATTATAAGTTGAAATTCAAGAATAGGAACTTGTAGCAGCTAGTCACATCATAATCACAGTAAATTACAAAAAAACCAAAGAGCTAATCCAGGCATGCTAGTGCTCAGTTCAGGTTCTTTACTTGTATTCACTCCAGGTTTCCATAACATGAAATAATGCAAAGTGGGTGGTGTTGCTGATTTGAAGGAAAACAGTCCACATATGCTTATATATTGGAATATTTTGTACCTCTTTGGTTGAACTTTTAGAAAGATTTAGAAGGTGTAGCCTTGTCAGAGAAAACCTCTGCCATTCCAAGTTAGCTCATTGCAACTTGCTTGATTTTGAAGTTTCAAAACATCATGACAATTTCAATTACCTCTCTGATTTTTCTTTGTGGACTGGTATATGAGCTCTCAGTTACTACTGTAACACCTTTCCTGCTTGCTAACTGCCATGATCCTCTCCATAGAGGTCATAGATTTCTCCTCTGAAAATAGATGTTCACAAGAAACCATTCTTCTATATAAAATGCCTTGGTCTTGTCTTCACCGCAACAGAAATGTGTTTTCCCAACTAATTAATGCAATAAGCTTAATCTCATGCACAGAGGTACCCAGAGGTCAAACTAACCTATACCTATTGAGACTCTTTTCCCAAGCAAGTCTGGATTGTTTCTAGTTGAGAATTAAAGCCAGGGGCTGGAGAGATAGCTCAGCACTTAACAGCATTGACAGATATTTGAAGGTCCTGAGTTCAAATCCCAGCAACCATATAGTGGCTCACAACTATCTGTAATGACATTTGATGCCCTCTTCTGGAGTGTCTGAAGACAACTACAGTGTACTTATATTAAATAAATAAATCTTAAAAAGGAAAAAAAGGAAAGAGAGCATTAAAGCCGACTTTCAAAATTGCATCCATCCTTTGTCAATTTTATACACAAATACATCATCTTAAGATGTAACTTTCTATTGTACCTGTTTTTTTTAATTTTATAATGTAAAATGCCATTCGCATAGTCTTTAAAATTTTACACACTAAAAATTAAGTCTTTTATTTGTGAAGCCCTATAAAATAAAATATGACACAGTATGAACATGTCCATTTCAAGTCAGAATTAGATCATAGTAAGGAATTATCAAATTATATGAAGGCTTGCTTGTCTGAGTGAGGTAACCCAATCACAAAAGGACACACATGGTATGCATTCACTGATAAGTGGATATGAGTCCAAAAGCTTAGAATATATAAAATACAATTCAAAGACCACATGAGGCTTAAGAAGGAGAACCAAAGATTGGGTACTTCAGTCCTTCTTAGAAAGGGAAGCAAATACAGAGACAAAGTGAAGAACAGAGATTGAAGGAAAGGCGAACCAGAGAATGTCCCACCTGGGGATCCATTCCATATACTACAGTAGCCAAACCCAGATACTATTGTGGATGCCAAGAAGTGCTTGCTGACAGGAGTCTGACATAGCTGTCCCCTGAGAGCCTCTGCCATAGCCTGACAAATACAGAGACAGATGCTCAAATACAGAAGCAGATGCTAGCAGCCAGTCATTGGACTGAACACAGGTTTCCCAATGGAAGAGTTAGAGAAAGGAATGAAGGAGCCAAAGGGGTGTGCAACCCCATAAGAAGAGCAACAATATCAACCAACCAAACAGACCCCCAAGATTTCCAACCAAAGATTACACATGGAGGGACTCATGGCTCCAACCGTATATGTAGCAGAGGATGGTCTTGTTAGGCATCAGTAAGAGGGGAGACCCTTAGTCCTGTGAAGGTTTGATGCCTCAGTGTAGAGGAATGTGAGGGCAAGGAGGCAGGAATGGGTGGGTGGGTGGGTGGGGGAGCATCCTTATAGAAGTAGGGGGAGGGGGTATAGGATAGAGGAAAGGGGATACATTTGAAATGTAAATAAAGGAAATATCCAATAATAAAAAAGGAAACAAGTTTGTTGGTCAATCTAAAAATTACTGTAGCTTCATGTATGGCTCATAATACAATCTTAGTGAAGAGACTCAGGTTGCCCCAGCACTCCAACACTACTGACCTCAGTACACAAATGTTTATTTGACCATAAAGGGAATAAAAGACCCTAATGGCATATAAACGTGTAGATATCTGGATAAGGCAGCTAACATGGCAGCCACCAGACATCTTTAAGAAAATGAGAAAAAATTATGACTATAATAAAAATTATTTTGCCCAGTTCTGGCAAACTGCCTCTTTGATGTGATTCTGTATAATATATACCTCAGATCAATGTCTGGTGCTTCCTCCAACAGTGAATAAAGTATTGTGGTTCTTTGAAATTTCCATAATTTCCAAGACCATTAAAAATCCCTCTCCCTGTCTTCTGATTTTGTACCTCACAAGCATCCAAACATATTTTTTATTTTCCTAGTAGATCACAGGGAGTTTTTCTATAATTGCACTCTATCAATTACAGCTGGTTCTCCAGTACTAGTCTGAACGCTGTCTTTCTATCAATCTATTACCTTTAATCTTAATCCTAATCCATATCTCATATCATACATGAAATGCAGCCTGGCCAAAGTATCACATAAATGGCTACATGTCCAGTTCCTGATAGAGGATCCACTTACAACACCTTGTAAGTGAGCCTCCTACTGCCCGCATTTTTCTCAATATTTTTGTTTTCCAAGCTTTCACCAGAGTTTCCTACTCACTGTTGCTTCTGGCATTGAAAGGCATTTGTGCCCCAATATTCCAAGCTCTTACACGTTCTTGTCACAATACAGTTCAAGTGATATAATAACCATGTAATTGGATATATGATGAGAGTGATGCACTCTTGGTACCAATCTCTGTCTTGGGTTCTCTTCCATTGCTCTATTGAAATAATCCAATAAGGCCAATTAAGGAAGAAAAGGCTATTTGATACAGAATCCATCTTTTCAGGGAGGTCAAATTTGAATTTGAAGCCACTGAACACATCGTGTAAGCATAATGAAGGGCATAAAGTAATTAATTCATAAATATTAATATGCTGATTGCTTTCCACATTCCTCTTTAGTATTCTTTGATATCCTCATTATTGAACAGAGTCACCTAAAAGGAGGCAAAATTAACATAATAAATATAATCATATAAATACATTTATACACAGGCCAATCTAGATCTCTCGTGGAGACTTCTCTAGTAGGTGATTTTAGATTGGGTCAGGATTAACATTAAATGTAACTATGCATTAAAACTAGTGCATTTGAAAGCACATGTTTATTTAATCTGTGAATTTATTTATATTTTCTTTTTGTAAGACAGGTTCTCATTCTGTAGCTCAGACTAGCCTACAGTCACTATGTCATACAGAGTGTCCTCAGAAGCATAGATAACATCTTTGATTCCTAATGCTAAGATTATAGTTGTGTGTTTTTATGCCTTGTGAATTAATGTTTAAGTTATTATTATTTTGGTTAGGTCTTACATAAATTATTTCTAACTTAAAATTGAATTTAAAAGACTTTTTAATTTAGTTACCTGAATTCAATCATCTTGAAAATACCTAACATTATTACTTTTTCTTTCACTTGGTATTGCCCAATAAAATGGATCACTAAACTAAATTGGAACTTTCACATATATGATGAGTAAATTTCCAGTGAAAGTATATTGTCTATCAAAAGGTAAATCTGTAGTGACTTCCTGAATTCTTTATTATTCTTTCCTAATGCAGACAATTTAGTAACATCTAAACAAAGTTAAAACTTATTAAATTGTTACTCTTAGAACTTTCAAATAAGAAAAGCAGAACTATGTGTAATAGTTAGCTTAGTCTAAGTGAAAATTCATGATAATGCTACTTATGACAAAGTCTATAAAGGATTAATTACACTATTCTATTGCAGCACCCTGATCAGAATGGAAGACTCAGGAAAGGCTTTATTGGTATTCCTATTTACAGAAAGTAGTAGAACAAATTAGACCTCAGTTATTAAATAGATTTTGCTATTAAAACACAATTCAACTACCAATTAAAATAAAAGTCAGGCTGTTTCTACAGTAGAAGTAATTGCTATATGTTCACATGGAAAGGATTCATTGTTTTTTTTTAAAAATTTCCAGAGTTGGCATATTTCTTGACTGAACTTCAGAAAACTCAATTTCTTCTCCAGTTGTCTGTCACATAGATCTTGTATTTTGGATTTTTATTTTTTCCATTAAAATGTCTATTACTATTGGAGGCTGATATTACTGCAGCCTCGTATTTGAAAGTCACTTTCATAGACAGTATTTAATTTAACTGTCCCATAGCTCTGTGAAGAAGTAGAGGAGGAAAGTATTATTATTGACATTCTCGGCTGAATGAATCAGAGGTCCAGAGCATCTAAAGTTTGGACTTTTATTCATAACAAATAATATGCCTTGAGGCCTTTACTTTAGCTAAAATCTTATCACATCATTGAATTTGTGCTTTATGAAATTTCATAATACCACAATTCCCCTTCATTATCTCATCACAGAGTCCTACCAATATGGGTCACCTGAATTTTGGGATATTAGGGAATATGGAGAATATATCAATATTTCCTTTCTGAGTTTGACTCCAGATACAAAATATAGAATGCAGCACTCATCAAAATAATTGAACTTTTATTATTTTTAGCTGTCAATCTCCACATAGCTTATTTGGAACAATTTAAGAATGGAAAGAAAGAATATGCAATCTCACAAATTTAATTTTTTACTGGGCTGAGATTATTACATTTTCCCAACTTCATTGCATTTTTATTTCCCTCCTGGTTTTTTTTCAACACATTTTTATGATTTCACTGTAGAATTGAAATCTAAAGACATCATCAGAGAAGTACCTGTAAAAAGCAATTCAGAGTGGACTGTGAGACATTATTTTAATACTTCATTTTAATTAGAATGTGCTCTTGAATAAAATTAGATTCTGCAATTTACAGAGGTAAACTTCAGAAACATTTTCAAATATGTTTAATATTCAGAATGCATAGCTGATTTAATCAGCATGACTATTAGATACTTAAATGAATGAATTGCACATACATAATCAACAAAATATTACTTGTAATTGTCCTAAATGCCAAAATCTAGTTTATTATGAACTATTGAAGATATTTTTATTACTTTAGAATACATCCTTCTTTCCTATGCTCAAAATTATGGAAAATTATGTATGAGTCTATAATATCACAATTATCTCTCTGTTTTCTTAGCTACTTCATTATTGAAAAAATCTTAAATTGTTTGGAATTCTATCTACTCCACTCTTAAATTGAATTAAATGACTACCATACTAATTTTATATTTTAATTGAGGCTAATTCAATTTTGTATGTTTATTTTGGTCTTTTGGCTCTCTATGAATCTCCCTCTTGTATTACCTACAAAATACAATATTATAAAGCATATAGCAAATTATCAGATTGAAATAAAAATTATAAGATATCTCAATTTATTAAGAAAAGTTTTACAATAGTATATTTAAAAAAACAAATATAGTTGCTGAGAGTATTTCTCTATCTTGACAAAACACAAATATAAGTTACGCCTATGTTTTCTCATTTGTACTCAATGTCTTCATAACACTAAATGGGGCAAACTCATTTCTTGTGCTACTTGCAGAATTATATTTTAGTATTACTATTATGAGGGTTTGATTCCCTCACTTGTAAAATAGTATGAAATCTTCTAAAAATATTTCCAATAATGTTGTAAGCATTAAAAGGAAAAACAAAACAAATAGGATATGTGTAGAACCAAGGAAATGTTGATTGAATGAGTAAGTAGAGAAACCATGAGTGAATGTGTATTATTAATATGGTCACATAAGAACCAGTGTCTCAGACATATTAAAAGATTGAAAATAATTCCCAGTGTTGGTCAGGTTTGGAATTGCCAAAGCCTTTCTCTGGCCTTAGAGCAAATGTTAACATTGTGTGCAAAGACTATCTATTACATCTTTCTACTTCAAGATGTTTAAAGCCTGAGTGTGCTACCTATAAGGACAATGTACTGAGATGAGCACATTCCTCCCTTCCACCCTGGACATGATAAATAAATGTGCTGGGATTCACCATTGTTTTCATAGTTGATGTGGCTGCATCGGAGTGCACGCAAGGCCAGCTTTTCTGTGTCAGTCTGTCTGTCATTTCTGTCAGTGTCTGCTCTTTTTAAAAATCATTCCTTTACTACTCCCAGTCATGTTAAGGTTAAGCCACACTGAGTACAGCATGAATATCATCCTAAATTTATTAAACATATATTAAATGCTGCTTGAAGGACCTCTAACATTTAGAAAGAAATGCAAACAAAAACAAATCAGAGACAACTATGAAAGTAATTATAAAATTACCTGAAAGTGCATAGTAGAAATGAAGAGGATGCATGATGTAACAAAGAAGATGATGTGCAGAACATTTTTTTTCTTAGTACATCTTTTATTTTTTTTTTCTTAGTTGGGGATATTGACCCAGAATCTCGGAATACCCTAGACACAATCCGCATATCAATAGATTTCTAAGAAGATGGAAGGAGAGACTCCTGGTCCTGGAAAGACTGGATGTAGGGGAACGCCAGGACAGAGAAACGAGAGGGGTTGGATGGAGAAAAGAGGGAGGGAAGGGGGCTTATGGGACTTTCGGGGAGGGAGGAAACTGGAAAGGGAAAATGATTTGGAATGTAAATTTAAAAAAAAATAAAATAAATAATAACAAAAAAAGAAAGAAAATCATTTCCCCTTTCCCATTTCCTCCCTCCCCGAAAGTCCCATGAGCCCCGTTCCTTCCCTCTTTTCCCCATTCAACCCCCTCTTGCTTCTCTGTCCTGGCATTCCCCTACATCCAGTCTTTCCAGGACCAGGGGTCTCTCCTTCCATCTTCTTGGAAATCTATTGATATGCGAATTGTGTCTAGGGTATTCCGAGATTCTGGGTTAATATCCCCTTATCAGTGACTGCATACCATGTGTGTTCTTTTGTGATTGGGTTACCTCACTAAGGATGATATTTTCAAGTTCTGACCATTTGCCTAGGAATTTCGTGAATTCATTGTTTTTAATTGCAGAGTAGTATTCCATTGTGTAAATATACCACATCTTCTGAATCCATTCTTCCGTTGAGGGACATCTGGGTTCTTTCCAGCTTCTGGCTATTATAAATAAGGCTGCTATGAACATAGTGGAGCATGTGTCCTTATTGCATGCAGGTAAAGCCTCTGGGTATATGCCCAGGAGTGGTATAGCCGGATCCTCTGGGAACTATTCCACAAAATAGAAACAGAAGGAACACTACCCAACTCATTCTATGAAGCCACAATTACGCTAATACCAAAAGCACACAAAGATCCGACAAAGAAACAGAATCTCAGGCCAATCTCTTTTATGAATATAGATGCAAAAATACTCAATAAAATTCTTGCCAACCGAATCCAAGAACACATCAAAACGATTACTCACCACGATCAAGTAGGCTTCATCCCAGGGATGCAGGGATGGTTCAATATAAGGAAATCCATCAATGTAATCCACTATATAAACAATCTCAAAGAAAAAATCCACCTGGTCATCTCATTAGATGCTGAGAAAGCATTTGACAAAATTCAGCATCCTTTCGTGCGGAACTTTTAAAATTTCACTGAGAATATTTAATGAAGCATTGTTTATATTAATAAAATAAAAATCTATCAGATGTAGAAGGTATTAGGTAGGGGAATATCCTCAAAGAAACAGTGAGAGGGAGGGTGGGATAGAGGGTTTCTGGAGGGGAGACTGGGAAAGGGGATAGCATTTGAAATATAAATAAAATATCCAGTAGAAAATACTGAGAGATTCAAAGAGGATTTAAAAGAGTGACATTCTAGGTGTATAAAATCTTAACCTCCATGCAAAGAATGAAAACAATTAAAATGAAAATTATATTTTAAGTTTCAGTAGAATGGTTAAAAAAAAACCCAATTTCCTGAAGTAAGAACATTTTGGGTAATATCAGTCATAAACCATTCAATTACATAAGCATTTAGTCCTTGATATTAGTGACAGGAATTATATGAAAATTCACATAATGGATACTGATATCATAAATGACACATTCAAAACTGCAAATGTTTCAAATGGAGACTTAAAACATAACAGACAATCTAGCCTTTAAACAAAACTTAAAGTTGCACAATCTATACAGAAAATATTACAAAGGTACCTCAAGCAATAATTCTTAGGTTTTCTGAGAGAGAAATAAAGAAATCAGATTATTAGTTATTTAACTAAATTACATATAATACACTTATATCTACTATATATATCTATACATCAAAATATCTATCTATCTATCATTTACCCATACAGTTATATACGTACATATAGAGTTCAAACAATGTTATCTCATTTGGACTAAGGATATTTCTCCAAAATCCATAGAATATTTAGTAAAATCCTCAAACCATATATGGGAATGGAAAATCACTTTATGAGTTGTTAGGAGAATACAAGAGATCACCAAAACACAGGTGCTATTGCTATTGAACTCCAGAAGTTAAAAGCAAATTTCTGTTGCTGAAGGTACAATCCACTTCAGAGCGAAAACATGGAAGATCAGGGCTGGATCTGATATAAACACTTTTTCCATTAGGAATAACTTTCATATTGTTATGAAAGAAGATACTATAAAAACTTCCAAGAGAAGAAAGTAACAACCCAGCTGCTATGTCTATGAACCACATCTAGTATAGCAATGATAACCCTAAGGGTATAAAATTGGAAATAATATTGTCTGCATGTCTGCTCTGCCTGGAATACAGACACACCCTTTGAACACACCTTCAATCCCAAACAAAGTAGGTAAGATTAGTTTGGAGAAGGAGGCAGCCATGTTTGAAATTGAGGCTGAATGGAGGGGAAGAAAAAGTGACACATGAGAGAAAGATTTGACTGAATGAGTCAGAGATAGGATATACCCACCTCTCATGAGAACAGACAGGTTGGAGAGTCTACTTATAGGCAGTGCATAAAGATAGAGTTGGTAGTCAGGACTGTTCAGTCAGTTGAATTCAGACAATAAAATGGAGTGAGTTGGGAGTCAGCACAGTGAGGGCAATGCAGTTGAGTTGAGTTAATTCATGTGTACATGCAGTTCATTGTAGGTCAGTAGAAGCAGTGGAAGCCATAGAGTAAGAAGGAGCTAGAAGATTAGAACAAATTGCTAGACTTAGTTTGAGGCCAGGTAGAGCAATTCATTGAGAAGCTGAGAGGTCACACTGAGTCTATCATTTTGGAGAGGAGTTTAAGCCAGAAAAGCTGAGTTGAACCAGCTAGCCAGAGTTCAGAAAGAAGAAGAGAGGTGAGCTTATTCAGCAGGAAGCCTCTGAGAGGATAGTTACACCTAGCAAATAAAAGTTACGTTTCAAAACAATCATTTTTTCTTTAGACATAAGTCCCACGAAACAAAAGGAAGATCATGCCTGGTATTGGAAACCTAGCTAACCACTAGAGATCTGTGAGATTATGGATCTGAAAGTGAACTTATTTTGGCATGCTAACAGCAGGATTGCAATTTAATTGAATTTCAAGTATGTAGCATGACACCCACAATAAATATAGCCCATCCTCACTCATCAAAGAAAATTATCTTTGAAATAGAAGATGATATACAGAAACATAGAGAAAGTCAAATACAAAATAAAAAGAAAGTGATTACAGAAAGCCTTGCTCAGACGGATACATCAATAACACAACTCCTGACCTGAGTCTCAGGGAATTTTGCAGAAATTACATGGACACTTCATTTGTAGTATCAGAGTACAGTTTCCTTTCTTTTCTTTTTTTTATTGGATATTTTCTTTATTTATATTTCAAATGTTATCCTCCTTTCATAGTTTCCCCTCCAGAACACCTCCTATAGAATTCCCCCTTCTCTGCTTCTATGATGGTACTCCCCTACCTACCCACCAAACCCTACCTCCCAACCCTGACTTTCCACACTGTGGGGATTGATCTTTCATAGGACTAAGGGCTTCTATTCCCATTGATGGCCAAAAAGGCCATCCTCTACTACTATGCTGCTGGAACCTTGGGTCCCTTCATGTATACTCTTTGGTTGGTGGTTTAGTCTCTGGCAGGTCTGCAGGATCTGGTTGGTTGATATTGTTGTTCTTCCTATGGGGTTGCAAACCCTTTCAGTTCCTTCAGTCCTTTCTCTAACACCTCCATTGGGGACCCTGTGCTCAGTCCAATGGTTGGCTGCAAGCACCTGCCTCTTAGTCAGGTCTTGCTTAGTCTTAGTGCTATTAGTCAGGCTCTGGCAGACCCTCTCAGGTGACAACTATATCAGCTCCTGTGAGAAAACACTTTTTGGCATCCACAATAGTGTCTGGGTTTGGTGACTCTATATGGGATGGATGCCCAGGTGGGCAGTCTTTTGATGGCCTTTCCTCCAGTCTGTGTTCCACTCTTTTTCTCTGTATTTCCTCCAGTGAGTATTTTGTTCCTACTTCTAAGAAAGACTGAAGCATCCACAAATTGGTTTTTCTTCTTCTTGAACTTCATGTGATCTGTGAATTATATCTTGAATATTTCGAACTTTTGGGCTAATATCCACTTATCAGTGAGTGCATACCATATGTGTTCTTTTGTGACTGGGTTACCTCACTCTGGATGATATTTTCTACTTCCATGCATTTGATTAAGAATTTTATGAAGCCATTGTTTTTAATAGCTGAGTAGCATTCCCTTGGGTAAACATATCACATATTCTGTATCCATTCTTCTATTGATGGACATGTGGGTCCTTTCCAGCTTCTGGCTATTTTAAATAAGGCAGCTATGAACCTAGTGGAGCATGTGTTCTTATTACGTGTAGGAACATCTTCTGGGCATATACCCAGGAGTGGTATAGCTGGATCCTCAGGTAGTATTATGTTCAATTATCTGAGGAACCACCAGACTGATTTCCAGAGTGGTTGTATCAGCTTGCAATCCCACCAACAATGGAGGAGTGTTCCTCTTTCTCCACATCCTAGCCTGAATCTACTGCCTCCTGAGTTTTTGATTTTAGCCATTCTGGGTGGTGTGAGGGGGAATCTCAGGGTTGTTTGATTTACAGTTCATTGATGACTAAGGATGTTGAACATTTCTTTAGGTGCTTCTTGGCCATTCAATATTCCTCAGTTGCGAATTCTTTGCCTAGCTCTGTACTCCATTTTTAATAAGGTTATTTGATTGTCTGGAGTCTTACTTCTTGGGTCCTTGTATATGTTGAATATTAGCCCTCTATTGGATGTAGTATTGGTAAAGATCTTTTCCCAATCTGCTGGTTGCCAGTTTTGTCCTATTGAGAATGTGCTTTTGGTATTAGCGTAATTGTGGCTTCATGGATACCCTTTACGATAGCCACAAACCATATTAAGTATCTTGGCATGACGCTAACCAAACAAGTGAAAGATCTGTATGACAAGAACTTCAAGTCTCTGAAGAAAGAAATTGAAGAAGACCTCAGAAGATGGAAAAATCTGCCATGCTCATGGATTGGCAGGATTAATATAGTAAAAATGAGCATCTTACCAAAAGTAATACACAGATTCAATGCAGTCCCCATCAAAATCCCAACTCAATTCTTCATAGAGTTAGAAAGAGCAATTCAAAAATTCATCTGGAATAACAGAAAACCCAGAATAGCTAAAACTATTCTCAAGAGTAAAAGAACCTCTGGGGGAATCAGTATCCCGGACCTCAAGCTGTACTACAGAGCAATAGTGTTAAAAACTGCATGGTATTGGTACAGTAACAGACAGGTAGATCAATGGAACAGAATTGAAGACCCAGAAATGAATCCACACTCCTATGGTCACTTGATCTTTGACAAAGGAGCTAAAACCATCCAGTGGAAAAAAGATAGCCTTTTCAACAAATGGTGCTGGCTCAGCTGGAGGTCAACATGCAGAAGAATGCAAATTGACCCATCCTTATCTCCTTGCACTAAGCTCAATTCTAAGTGGATCAAAGATCTCCACATAAAACCAGACACACTGAAACTAATAGAAGGGAAACTAGGGAAGAACCTTGAACATATGGGCACAGGGGAGAATTTCCTGAACAGAACTCCAATAGCTTATACTCTAAGATCAAGAATAGACAAATGGGACCTCATTAAATTACGAGGGTCCCATTTTTCTATTGTTGATATTAGAGCATAAGCCACTGATGTTCTGTTCAGGAAATTTTTCCCTGTGCCTTGTGTTCAAGGCTCTTCTCAAATTTCTATTCTGTTGATTTCAGTGTATATGGTTTTATGTGGATATCTTTTATCTACTTGGACTTGAGATTTGTACAAGTAGATAAGCATGGATCAATGTGCATTTTTCCAGATGCTGACTGCCATTTGAACTAGCATCATTTGTTGAAAATGCTGTCTTTTTTTCAACTGAATGGTTTCAACTCCTTTTTCACAAATCAAGTGGCCATAGGTGTGTGGGTTCATTTCTGTGTCTTTAATTCTATTCTATTGATCTACCTGCCTTTCCCTGTACCAATACTGTGCAGTTTTTATCACTATTGCTCTGTAATACAGCTTGAGATCAGGGATGATGATTTCCCCAGAAGTTCTTTTAATGTTGATAATAGTTTTTGCTATCCTGGGTTTTTGTTATTCCAAATGAATTTGCAGATTTTTTTACATATTTATTTATTTTATGTATGTGAATACACTGTTCCTCTCTTCAAAGAAACCAGAAGAAGGCATCTGATCCCATTACAAACTGTTGCTAACCACCATGTGATTGCTGATAATTGAACTCCAGACAATCAAATAACCCTATTAAAAATGGAGTACAGAGCTAAACAAAGAATTCTGAACTGAGGAATATCGAATGGCCAAGAAGCACCTAAAGAATTGTTCAACATCCTTAGTCATCAATGAACTGTAAATAAAATTCTGCCTCACACCAGTCAGAATGGCTAAGATCAAAAATTCAGGTGGCAGTAGATTCAGGCTAGGGTGTGGAGAAAGAGGAACAGTCCTCCATTGTTGGTGGGATTACAAGCTGATACAACCACTTTGGAAATTACTACCTCTGGAGGAGTAGTCAGTGTTCTTAACCAATTTGTACCATCTTTCCAACCCCTTCAAATTGCTCGTTCTAACTCTGTGAAGAATGGAGTTGGAATTTTGATAGGGATTGCATTGAATCTGTGATTGCATTTGGCATGATGGCCATGTTTATTATATTAATTCTTCCAGTCCATGAGCACTGGAGATCTTTTCCTCTTCTAAGATATTCTTGGATTTCTTTCTTCATAGAGTTAAAGTTCTTGTCATACAGATCTTTCACTTGCTTGGTTAGCGTCACACCAAGCTATTTTATATTATTTGTGACTATTGTAAAAGTTGTTGTTTCCCTAATTTCTTTCTCAGTCTGTTTATCCTTTGAGTAGAGGAAGGCTACACTTTTTTTTTTTGGAGTTAATTTTATATCCAGCCACTTTGCTGAAGTTGTTTATCAGGTTTGGGTAGTCTTTAGCAGAATTTTTGCAGTCATTTACATATACAATCATATCATTTGAAAATAGTGATATTTTGTCTCCTTCCTTTCCAATTTTTAGCTCCTGCAACTCCTTTTGTTGTCTTATTGCTCTAGTCTTTGAGTACTATATTTAATAGGTAGGGAGAGAGTGGACATCCTTGTCTATTTCCTGATATTAGTGGTATTTCTTCAAGTTTCTCTCCATTTAGTTTGATGTGGGCTACTGGTTTTTGTATATTGCTTTTGCTATGTTTTGGTATGGGCTGTGACAGTACCCCACAAAATAGAGTCAATAGCCATGCTAGTAAGAAAGTAAGTAAGTACTGAGTAAGTATTTCAGTGTTTCACTCATACACAAAGAACTATAAGCAACTAACGAGGGCTAAGCATTTAAGAAATATCCTCCTTCACAAATGAGCCACTTAATTGGTTATCCAATACTAAATCATAGACCATGAAATCATACACATACAAGTAACATAAAAAAGGATTCATAGGTTACATTTATAAATTTCTCTGTGTGTTCATGAACATTCATGTGCACACACAGAGACACATAAAAAGAGACCGTGAGTTTTAGAGGGAGCAAAGGAGTGGGTTACTTGGGAGATATTAAAGTATGGAAAGGGAAGGAGGAAATATAATTAATATAAATGTAATTATAATAGAACTATTATTTGCAGAAATCCAATTTTAGAAAAAATGTAAATAACCATCTATTGAACTCCCTTACCCACTGCATTTTCAAAATAGCTAAGGGATGGAGAGAAGCAAGATACATAAATATTCAATGATAGATGAGCCATCCAAAGTCATTCTGACAAGTTCCTATAATAAATAAACTTAAAGATAAAAGTAACCTGTTCTTTTATTTTAATGGTAACATCCAGAATTATTTACTTTCAGAAAATTTCTGCTAGAGCTCAAATTCTTAGATCAACCAGTATGTAAATCTGAAGTCCAACTCATTGTTCTCACATTTTTCTGTAGGGGAGACTCTGTGGGTATCACTATAGAACAACTTCTTATTTGATAACAGGTACAGATTATGTGTCAAATTCTTAGTTTTCACTCAACATCCATTTTTACCTTTCTGAGTTTAATGAATAGATGGAAAGACCAGACCTTTTGTTTAGAAATGCCAGAGAAGTAAATTACTGCCCAGTAAACTAAGTTACTTTTAGTTCTCAGTATCTAGTATTCCCATGATTGTGAGAGACCTCTGAATTTTCTCTGGCCACGTGCTTGAATACAACCCTCAACTTTTTCCTCCATGAGGCTATTATGAGGCACTGTTTTCAAAGTCTAACTTGGGGCAAAAGGAATGGTATGTAGCATGTTGTGATGAATTGACAAAAACTGACTTGGACAAATGTCCTCTGCCTGGTTAGCTTGGGCATGCTCATTTTTTGGACTCATAATATTTTAACCATACTTCTACTATTTCACCAAAAAGGGCAGCATATACATGTAATTGTATCACTAAGGGGAAGGAAGATTGCTGTAGACTCATTGCCATCCTGGCTTTTATATTACATTCCATGCCAACTTTGAATATTGTAATAGCAACTCTGCAGATTCTTGAAATTGTCCTTAATTTGAGAGAGCTTACTTTATTTGGACACAATTTACTTAGGTATGTCACACCCAGTTGATTTTAATTATAATAGCAGAACGCTATGACATCATTTTATTGAAACTGCTAAATGATCTCAATAAAATATAATTCAAGTAAAGTGTATTATTTCACTTAATGGAATACAATTTTCCTAATTAGAGAAACTGACAAAGTAATTTCTGATATAATATTAGGAAACATAAAAATATAATATAAAATTACTTAAAAGTAATAGTGAAGAAAAAAGGAAAGACTTGAGTCTTGACTAGATTCAAAAATGCATTGTTTCCTTTATGGCATGTCTTTTAGTGAACAATTACATTATGCTTCTGTTTGAATCATAGTTCAGGAATTCTGAGTAGTGCATGATAAAGTATATGTCCACTTGAATCCTCATATTATCATTAAATGTACATCGTTGCCATGCAAAGATTCTTCCTTACATATATCTTGGGAGAAGATTTCATGTATCTTTAGTTTTTGTTATGAAAAACTATTAAAATCTACCATATAGAAATATTTCTGTCATAAATGTATCATATACTATAAATTTTACCAAACATTATATTATCTAGTATATAATTAGCTTCCTATTTAGTAAAGTACAAAGATTACATTTGATTTTTTAAAGTTGACAGTGTAGAGATAACACCTTCAATTTTGTTTCTCAATTGCTTTTTTAAAATTTTTGAAATATATAATATATTATTACAAGATTTGTCCTTTCCTTTCCCGCCCTCCAAACTCTTCCATATACTCCTTCATACTCTCCTTTAAATCCATAGTCTCTTTACACACACACACACACACACACACACACACACACACACACACACATATATATATATATATATATATATATATATATATATATATATATATAAAATCTGTCCAGTTTATATCATGTTGTTTGTTGGCATATTTTCAGGGTTGATCATTGGTACTAGAGAACTAAATATGCTCTTTGAAAAGAAAGTTGTTATTGCTGAAAATGTCAAACGATTCAATTCCTTTTAAATTTTAAGTATATTTGAAAGTTAGTGATTCACCTAGTATTAAGCCTTAATAATTATCAATGTTAAATATATTTTGAGCTTGATGATATATATATATATATATATATATATGTGTGTGTGTGTGTGTGTGTGTGTGTGTGATGTTTCTCATATTTGAGTCACATGAAGGCTCAAACTTGAGCCTCATTTAATTGACATTTGCAATATATCACCTGTAAGATTAAGTGGTCATACAGATGTCAAAGTATTTCAATGATTTAAATTTGGGGGATATTTATGTAATGCTAGGACCATAAGGGGTGTACATTTATTGGGAAAAGTATAAATTAACATAAAACAATTAAAAAATAACAAAATTCTACAGAATTAAAAATGTCAAAGAGGACAAGAGGCAACATAGAGACTGCAAATCCACACATCATGTTAAATAAAACTTTCAGTATCTAAGAGTAGTAGTGGATAAAATATTGACTTGAATGCTCTGATTCCCACAATGTCTTTCCTTCTTTTTATGTTTATTTTATTTGCTTACAGCCATATGTATAAATTTTTATGTTCATGTGTGTATTTGTGTGTGTGAGAGAGAGCATTTCTGTAAATGTATGTTGTCTTAGGTATGTACATATGGAGGCCAGAGTGTTGTTGAATGTCCTCTATTGATCTCTACCTTACATTTATGAGATAGAGTCTTTCCTTGAACCTGGAGCATACTTACTGGCTAGAGAATGCAGGGTACTCT
This sequence comes from Tokudaia tokunoshimensis, assembly GCA_036184795.1. Classification (NCBI taxonomy): domain Eukaryota; kingdom Metazoa; phylum Chordata; class Mammalia; order Rodentia; family Muridae; genus Tokudaia; species Tokudaia tokunoshimensis. The sequence continues at coordinate 64,855,794 of BTHU01000012.1, read as the reverse complement.
TGCTGCTGCCTCACATCAAGCACTGGGATTACAGATGTGTGCCACTGCTCTTCCTTGGCTGCTGGTGATCTGGTCTTAGACCCTAGTGTTGTGCAACTGCCCCAGCCCTATGTATGTTTTTCACCATTCTATTGCTTTGCTTGTTTCTTGGAGTATAAGCCTATTTCAATTTACTTCATTTCACAAAGTTTCAAAGGATAAGATTATCTGTCTGTCTGTCTTTCTGTCTGTCTGTTTGTCTGTCTGTCTTGTTAGCTGTCTATTCTATCAGTCAATCTATGTGTCTAAGTATCTATGTGTGTATGTATGTATGTATGTATGGATGCATATATGTATGTATGTATGTATGTATGTATGTATGTATGTATCTACCTATCTCTCTATGTTTCTATTCATCTATCTATCTATCTATCTATCTATCTATCTGTCTGTCTGTCTGTCTGTCTGTCTATCTATCTATCTATCTATCTATCTATCTATCTATCTATCTATCTATCTATCTATCTATCATCTGTATATTTATCTATCGTTACTCAAGATTTTAAAATTTACAACCATGCCTTCATGAATGACATCTTTCTTGCTCTTACAACAGTGTCACCAAATTTTAATATATTCTTTAAGAAGTTCTATAAGTAAAATTACATATCTAGAATGCACAAGTTAGTTTGTCAGCCTGATTGTTCTTTCTATATTCCTGTCATCTTATATTAATCCAATACAGCTGTACTTTGCATGCTGTTTGCACGAAAAACCTATGACATAGGATAAATGTTTTTTACTTATAGGATATATACAAAAATAAATGATCCTACTGATCTCAATACAGAGCATCATTATAACAACAAATCAGAAACATGTTATTGGTTCAAACAGCTATAACACATCTATTATCCTATTTGACTCATCTGCTCTTTTCTGTAGTTTTGTGTTCTATGAATTTGGTTAATATGATTAACTCTATTCACACATTGAGCCAAAGTATTGCATTTAAAATTTAAAAGCTAAACATTCGTAATTTTACATTATATACAATCTTAGTATCCATGTGGATTGTAGTGTCCCTGCTTGCTCCCACCCAGCATATGAATTCTCCCCTACCTGTGCATCTGCGCTGTCTGTGATAACTGCCTGTTAGTAATGGAGTAGCATTTAATGTTTTTATATTTTGTATTTGTAAGTACTGAATACATTTTTGAATGAATGAATGAACTTTTGTTCTGTCTTTCTTTGTCTATATGATCATGAGTATGAAGATAGTTCTTATTTCTCTTAGTGTTTTATCTCTCTCAGTATAATATCTCTTATCAGTCATTATGAATGATACTTGACACCTAATTTAAAGATCTGTTTTGAGGCAAATTATGTGATTGTAAGCTATTACAAATAGTGATATGAAATCATACTTTAATATTGGCTTAGTATTTGCAAATACATTTTATTTGTGATTGTAATAGATGCAGGAAAAACCTCAGATGCCATCCTCTTTGCCTTCTTGCATCTTATTATTTGGAAAGTGTACACATTTCAATTCTTCATAGCATGAAATATACAGTGGGAAAAGACACAATAGCATTCATCATCCCAGCCTCATAGCAAGTGTCAGTGGTAACATTTGTCTGTATTATGGTTGTGTAATACATATATTTAGTGTTTTATTTTTACTATAATAGCTTTATTTCACTATTTTTCAATGTTTTAGAAAGATAATTTAAGCCGTTATAAAAGTTTCAGAAGCATTAGTTACATTGAAGAGTTTTATAATTGACATGAGTGAAATGTTGATGTTTGGATTAATGCTATTTATGATTTTCATTTTATATTTTCATTCTAGAAGGTCCTACCATGCTATTAGTTACTTGTGAATTTCTGACTGTCTTCCTGTTTAAAAGATAACTTTCTAGACAACAACCAAATTCCTTTAAACTTTAGTAATATAAGCAAGAAAATAATAAGTGGAATCAAATATTTGGGTGAAATAGACTAATTAGGAATAATTAAAAAAGCTTTAGGATTTAATCATTAGAGTTCATGTACTTTTGCATCAGTCTTGGTAAAAATATTCACGTCATGAAAATTCATTGGAAAATAAAATTTCTTTTCTTCCTCTTATAGATGAGTCTATTAGTACATTGATCATGAGCAAGTAGGAAAAAGAAGGGACACTTTTATGGGATAGTCTTTTTGAAAAGTCTTAAGTCAGCATCAGCAGAGTTATTTGTCTAATAAAATGACCCTAACTCACTTACAGCTAAGTCATAGTTTGCATAACCTGTAAATATATTAAAAGTAGTGATCTATATTTTTGATCTTGAGAAAGTAAGACATACATTTGGAAGACTCACCCTATTTTTTAAAAAGAAACTTCAGTCCAATGCTATTTTAGACTAACATCAAAATATATCAGAAGGTACTGCATACACTGTCTCCCTAATCTCCACACTGGAAAATTCCCCCATCACAATCAATATTTATAACACAGAGTCTGGGACTATAATGCCACTGATAACATGAGAGTTATGCGATCATACAACTTGAATTATGAACTCCAGGGTCAACATAAAAGTAAATGCAGCAGAATGTGTCTGTAAATCTGGAGCTAGGTATAGGAGCAGGTAAATTCCTAAAGCTAGTTGTTCAATAAATGTAGCTAGACTGGTGAGTTCTTGTTTCATTGAGAGACCCTGATTCAAAAAATATAATGTAGATAATAATAGAGGAAAACTAGATCTCAACCTGTGAGATCTACTTGTTTAAAGACAGGAGTACAAATACACACAAGTGTAGATACTGCAAACGCTCACATCCCTCCTCCCTTCATGCGCAGAGAAACAAACACAAATCCCGCACTACAGTGAAGAATATCTTATGTAATAAACGTGTTCTTCCATGTCCTTGCTTGTGATACATTCACTGTTTTGGACTTTCACTTTTTTAATGTGAAAGTAGTAATCTCCTTGTATTACAGTGCATTTTTTTGATAACATAATTTTTTGTACCTATGTTCAGGTTTTTTAAAATCAGTGTTGTCATTTTCTTGTTGGATTAATATTTTGCATAATATTGACAGAAATATTGTTCATTAGGTACTGTTTGTATTTTCCTGAGTATTGTATTTTGTTACTTATTCTTTGAGAAATACTTTAACAGAGAACAAGTTAAGTTCTGTATAAAATAAGTTTTATACTTATTGATTAGTTTGATTAGTTTTTCTTTCATGAACCATATCTTTAATGAACACCTAAAGGTATCCTTAACAACACAGTATTATTTACATTATTTTCTATGTATCTCCTTAAAGTATTATTACTATTAGTTGATTAGCATAATTGACTCTAAAGCTAAAGTTGAGAAGGGATGACAACTTGAGAGTCTATTGAGAGTCTTTCTGTCCATGAACATGATACATCTGCCTATTTGATTATTTCCTTCTTAATTTGTTCAATTAGTACTTTTCAAGGACCCTTTTCACATATGAAATAATAGAGAGGATAACCTCCATTTATTTAGATTTATACTTGAGTTGTTTCTGAAGATACTAATATAAATTCTATTTCATTTTAATTTTACATTCAGTTTATTCATTGCTGCTACAGAGGAAATAAATTGACTTTTATGTTCTAGACTTTTGACACATTATTATGCTGTAATCCATTATTATATCCAGGGTTATTTTGTTATTGATTCATTCACAGATAATAATATTACATGCAAGTAAATACAGTATTATTTCTTCCTTTTCAGTTTTTTTCACTTTTCATTTTTATCTTATTTTTTCTTTGTGTTTAAGATTTCATAGTATGATAGATTAATCACTTTAAGTGTCATACCTTAGATGATAACACAAATTAGATATTACCTAATCAAAAGAATTATAGTGAGGAATGTATTTATACTTGCTACTAACTATTCTGCATCATAATTTTACCAATTTCTTCAGTCATGTAGATTGGCCAGTGCCATATATAGAAGGAGAAGTAGAGTGATAGTTCCACTTTTTATTCATCACCTGTTTCTATCCCTTCTTTCTTTGCTGGTAAATTTTTTTTTCTGTTTATATAACCAAAAAAAATATGGTATTGCCTGTGAATCTGCCTGTTGCTTGTCTTAACTAGGGCACTGGATGTTCTCTATGATTAATAACTTAAAAAAACTCACCCATTATATTTAACTAATATTACATTTGAAACTCTAGTCTATGTGACACCTTTATCTTGAACATTCTGTTGACTAATATATCTACAAATTAGTTTTTATGAATGTCACAGAGAATATTCACATAGGTATGATCAAATAAGGACTCAGGATCTTCTTTCTTATAAGATTTTATATAATTGTATAATGAATGAATATGTTCATGAAGATGTATGTGGATGTACATACTGGTATCCATCGAAACCAGTGAAGAATATTAGAGCCTTCTGGAGATATAGGTAATTGTAAGATGCCTAATATAGTTGTTGGGAACCAAATCCAGGTCCTTTCAAAGAGTTATTTATGCTCTTACCTGCTACACCATCTCTTCCATCCCTTCATCACCTTCTTAAAGCAGAAACTTACATTATTTAATTGTCAATATTAATTCCTGTCCAGCATGCCATGACACATACAGTTGTGACAGATATTTCTTATAATTAAAATCTTCATTGTCATGATCACTTTCGTGTCCACATATAGGAGACTTTGGGCTTGTATCTATTACTTAAAACCATTTAATATGCAAAACAAATCTTTCAGACATAGAATACCACACTGGATCATTACTTTCAGTTTGACTAAGCATTAATTCTCTCAAATTCCCTTTACTAAACACAAAAAGACAACGAGAGTACGGAGAATCATTTGGCTGTTCCTGTGGTGCCTGTAAGCTGACAGCACTGAGCATCCTTATTTCACTGTAGACAACAATTGTGCATGCCAAGAGGGTAATTTCTTTTCAGGAGACTCTAGAAGATAAATTTTTATTGGTGTAAATAATTCAGCAGCTTGTTATAATGAAACCACTTCACGTTAAGCATTTCCTTTTTTCTGTCTTAAATGCACACAGTTGTATCCACTGGATGCTACTAATATCTGATGCAAACTAGAGGTTTCCCAGTTTATGATGAGTTGTAGCTCTTCATGGAAACAAGCCTACAGCTAGGGGACTTGGTTCAACATTTGCCAGAAAGAAAAAAGCTAATCACAGCATAGAATACAGGGACAAAGAAAATAATGGAACTTTTCTGGTCATTACGTTGATCTGAGAGGGAATTTCATTCACAGCACATCTGGAGGTTGGTTTTCAAGTTAGTCCTTTAGGGTCTATGAATAGGATTAAAATTTATATAGGATAAATATAATTCTGAATACAATTTAAGAGGCTGAACATGTTTCCATATTTGATATTTTTTTCAATGTTTCACCTACAGAGTGAGAAGATTTTACAATGTCCAAACTCTTTTTCTGTTGAAGATACAAAGAGACAGTCAATTTACAATATTAAACAAATTTTGTATGAGTCTTAAGTTCTTCCTTTTATTGAAGATCAATTTGGCACACAGATTCAGTTTTTTATGATGGCCTTTCTTTCTTTTATTTAACTTAATTTTAATTTTTTACTTATTCACTTTACATCCAGTTCACTGCCCCCACAGTCACCCCGGACAATCCTTCACCCATCCAACTCCCCTTCTCCTTTGAATCGGTGGGCCTTTCTGGGTATCTCCTCACCCTAGCACTTCAAGCCTCTAATTGGCTAGGTGCTTCTTCTCCTACTGAGGCAAGACAAGGCAGCCTAGCTAGAAGAGCATATCACACATACAGGCAACAGATTTTGGAATAGCTCCCATTCCAGTTGTTCAGAACCCACAAGAAAACTAGGCTGTACATCTGCTACATATGTGGGGGAGGCCTAGGTCCAGCCCATGTATGTTCTTTGGTTGGTGGTTCAGACCCAAGGGTTCAGGTTAGTTGACTTTGTTGGTCTTCCTGTGGAATTCCGATCCTCTTTAGGGCCCACAATCCTTCCTCCTTTTCTTCAGTAAGAGTCTCCAAATTCCATCCACTCTTTGGCTGTGGGTGTCTGTATCTGTCTCAGTCAGCTGCTGTGTGGAACTTCTCATAGAACAACTTGCTCTTGTCTGCAAGCATAACAGGGTTTTATTTATAGTGTTAGGGATTCCTCGTAGGATGGCTCTCAAGTTGGGCTGGTTAATGGTTGGTCATTCCCTCAGTCTCTGTTCCATTCTCCATGCCTGCATTTCTTGTAGACAGGATAAATTTTTGTTTCAAAATTTTGTGGGTGAGTTGATGTCTCTATCACTCCTCTGGGGTTCCTGTCTGGCTACAGGAGGTGGCTTGTTCAGGTTCTATATATCCAATGTAGTGAGTTACAGCTATGAAATGCTATCCAGCTTTTAAAAACAGATATTATAAATTCTGCAGGCAACGGATGGAACTTGAGAATATCATCCTGAATGAGGAAATCCAGTCCCAAAAGGATATGCATAGTATGTATTCACTTCTACGTGGATATTAGACATAAAATACAGGTAACATCTTATACTCCAAAGACACAAAGAAGCTGAAGAAGAAGGAATCTCAGCTAGAAGGGGCAATAAAATAGTCATAAGAGGCAAATGGAGGGAGGAATTGGTAGGGAGAGGGGATGGGCAGCGGAATGGTGGTTTCAGGATCAGATATAGGGAAGGACAGCAGAGATGACTAGATGACCATGAAAATGAACAGAAACATGCAAATGACAGGGATAAGGAGGTCAGAAGCATCTCCAGGATGAGAGAGAGACCTGAGATAAGGGATGTACTCACAAATCTATGGTGTCTTTTCTTTGAGGAAGAAGCTCATTCACCTAGGGATTCTTGCCTTCTGTTTGACATTGACATTCCTGATTGGCAGAAGAAGCACTGGTCCTGGAGTACCATGCCTTGTCATACTCTTCCCCACTCTTCTCTGCACTGTCAGCACCATTTGGCTGATAAACAGGCTTCACCTGATTTTTGGTCTACAATTATTTAGGTGCTTTTTAATATTTTATACAAGTGTATTATCAAAATTAGGTTCCAAAAAGTAATTATCAAGGAAGACTTTTGAGAAAATTCAAATATAGTTTATAAATACTTTGTTCAACTTTTTATTTAATATAACATCTTGCTTGTCACTTCTGATGCAAGCCTCCTTCCCACTTTCCATTAAAAGAGAGAAAGAGAAGGAAATCAATGCTCCCAACCCTAAGGCTGACAGTCTACCTGAGGTCAAAAGCCAATGCAAAATGTTTTGAGGTAAATAAAACCATATTAAGAAAAACATGTGAGGCCATCTGATAAAAGTCAGACATATATTCAAATCTTCTCTGTAGCCAAATGTGCGACATTATTCATCAAAATGTGAATAACTGATCTTCTGTTTATACTTTTATACAGTAGTAAGTTAGCAAGTTCTAGGGTAGTGTGCAAGGGCATTGTCCCTGACTAAAACATTTTAAATTGTGTTTTAATTGATGAAATACATATTTATTTATGAGTATGCACCAAGTTGATGAAGAAAAATGGCCCATTAATCTCCACTTAATTCTTTATCCTTATTCTGGTTAAATCTTAATATTACTTGCTAATCTCTATAAATAGGTTTGGCATGCATTTGCATACAAATGAATGTAGATGTACACAAACAATAGATTTTTATTTAATATTTAGTTATATACCCATATACATGACTATTTGGTTATAGAACTACATTGTTTGATATCTTTCACCAGCTTTCTTTTATTAGTACCTATGGAGTCTTGGAAAGCATCTTTGACCAAAAATAAATTGCTCTTTTGTAGTTTGTAAAACAAGTTATCCTCATTTTGAGGCACAGGCAGTCCTGATTCGCAGGTGACTTAATTGAGTTTCTCTTGCCATTCTTGTTCTCAACTGGTTTAATTAGTTATCTCCACACAAACTAGTATGCATCCTTCAGCATCAATAAATACCTTCCTAGATATTAATTTATTTTCATAATTGTAATGTATTTAAGAATATCATTATTTATAAATCATGTTTATTGTTATTGCTTGAATTTTCTTCATATTTTCTTTTAATTTGGCCATTTTCTTTTCTGATGTCTTAGTAAGATACTCTTCTTCTCTCAATAGTTATTTCTTATACTTAATTAGAAAAAGAAATTCTCAGATAACCACAACAAATATGAGTCTAAGTCCAAAGATATATCCTTCCAACATTTTCCATTCCTTCTCTGAAATTGATAATCTCATTTTATTATATATATAATTTATTAATTATAATAAATTAATTAAACTGATTTATTATATAAGATTTACCTTCTGCATTAACATGGCTATTGGTATATGTTAATTCTCCATCTCTCAGCAGTGATTAGTTTCCTGTAGTTAAGTGTCTAGGGGTAGAACTGTATATAAGATTTTTCTCTCTTCTGCATTATTGTGTCTATTGATATTGTCAGTGTTTGGGCTTTGTTTTGTGCAACCATTTCTATAAAATTCAGTTTCATAGCATATACTTTAATTTTCTCATCTTAGAATCCTCTGAATTCCTCTTCAGTCATGTTCCCTGAGCCAAAGATTCAGGACTGTGATGTCGATCTAGCTATTTGAGCTGAGCTCCCTGCAATGTGTTGATCTTTGCATAATCTTTGTTGATTATGTTCAGTTGTGGTTCTCTGTAATTGCCTTCACTTGCTATAAAACTGAACTTCTTTGATGTAGGTAAGTAGTTACATTTATCTGTAGGTATAATGAAAAGACTTAGAATAAAGTTAAATATTATTATTGCCAATCAAACTGGCCATGTATATTCTCTTCTGAGAATATGAATTCACCTGCCTAGGGATATTCAATAAGTTTGTGGTAGCAGACATGATTTCCCTGCTGATGGATGGGCCTTAAGGTCAAATAGATTGATTATGGTCATTACCAACATGTGAGTAAATTATGAAGTTTAATTATGAAACCTAAGTTATTAACTTATTATTAAATATAAGTATTTAGGTAATAGTTTAAGGTAAATATAAAATCCTATTTTTCTTTAAGTCTTCATTAAACAACTTTGCTGTTTTTTGTCCCTCCTTTATCTTATGTTTACTTTCCTCTACCCTACCCAGTTAGGTAGGGTTTTTTCCTTTTTTGCTTTTATCTTTATGTCTGGTAAGATGAATGTATTTTTTCACATTTTCATCTGCTTTTGGCTAATAAATATTTAAAGGATATGAGTTCTTATACCTTATCATATTTTATTCTTCGGTGATCTGAAAAATGCAATAATAATCAGCTTGGCAAATATATGCTATTAGTGAAATAATACCACCAATTTTTTAGGAGTAATCAATCATTTTCTGATTGGATTTAAGGACTTTGCCATAAAATGGAATTCATGCCTGGTATACTGTAATCTTGGCTAAGAAATCAGGCAGGTCATATCATGGGTTAGATAACCCATAGGCCATATTAAAGAATCAAAGCTGGGCAGTGGTGGAGCATGACTTTAATCCCAGCACTTGGGAGGCAGAGACAGGTGAATTTTTGAGTTCGAGGCCAGCTACAGCATGAGTTTCAGGACAGCCAGGGCTATACAGAGAAACTCTTACTATCCTTATTCAGCTACATCATATTATTAAACTGCATTTTAAATGTTTATCTTTATAGCCATGCATTAGTATAGCTCTTAATTATAATCAAAAATATGTTTACAGTAAACAGTGATTAATCAACTCCTACAATTTTTCAGAAAACAGAAAGTAAAATACCATACAGTGCTTAACACTCAATGAAATATCTGTATCAAACATCTTGCTCCCCCCGCCCCCAAGACTTGTCGGACTATTGTAGAAGAGCTAGCAGAAAGACAGTAAGAGATCAACATAGGGGAAGACTGCTCTGAAACTTGATATGACAGGTCATTTAGCAAATGTGACTTCCTGTACAAGACCCAGTGAACATCAAGTTAGTCAAAATTCTATTATAGATGGAAAACTGGCTCAAAATGATTCACCACTGCTTGAGGAGCTACTGGAGATTGATGTGTGTTGCTGGAAGGAGAGTAAGTCTACTTTGGGTCTGAATCCCGACAGGCTTCCCATGTCCTAGTAATTTGACTTACATGGACATAATGACAACACCAGGTAGAGTCTGGGTTTTAAAACATACATTTAAAGTATTTCAAATCTAAAATAAAGGTTGGTGGTCAGTAGTTGTCAATCAAGATTTAATCTTCAGTTGTTCCTGCTCCCATGCTTGCCTGACTGCTGTGATGTTCCTTTCCATGATGGTCATGGGCTTTAACTCTCTAAAACAATAAGCTCCAGATTAAATACTTTCTTTTATAAGTTGCCTTGGTCATGGTGTTTTATCATAGCCATACAAAAATGACTGAGACAAAAGTTGGTACTAAGTGTCTGTGACACCTTCAGTCATTAGTTAGCTAGGTTTATAATATCAGACATGACTTATTGTTCATTGGACAGGCATTAAGTAAAATTAGGCAAATTTTGGTTGTTCCCAAGACAAACGTGTCGCTAGTACACCACTCTGAATGTTTGCCAAGTCAGTCATTGCTTTGGCTCGTGTTTTACAGTTGGATAGGACTTCTTTTGAATAGCAATTTCAGACTGTAAGAGCCAGTGTGCAAAGAAGAATCTTACAGACCAGTTTTAATTTGATTCCTCCTATTCTGGTGACCAAAGTGAACTGCATCTTAAGCAGTAAGATCTCACCTTCATGTTTTGGAAGGAACTTAAAGGACAATAGCAACAGACCATATTGTGTTGGTAGACTTTTTTGTTCCTCTGACCAATGACTAAAATGGACGTTTCACATGCCTAGAACTAGAGATTTACTTTGATAGTATCTGGGTTTGGGGTCAAATGCCATCGATTTACATGGTGTATCTCTATATATGTAAGAATAAATAGTAAAATAATGTTTTCATTGTCATTTAGAAGAACTCTTTGCATTATCACTTCTTTCCATTCTTTTTCTGGATTAATCTTGTTTCCCGCACTCCAATTAAATTTCCCTCTCCTCTTCCCTTACTCTTTGAAGCAAATGTCTTTTACAATACGCTTATTTAAACTTCCTTCTCTGCCTTTCCCATGTACTCTTTTAACTCACTTCTTCTGTTACTTCATATTGAATATTCAAATCCATAAATTCAGAACTAGGATGAACAAACAAGAAAGAACATTTAATGTTTGTCTCTTTGGGTCTTAATGAGTTCTCAATGTAATACTGTCTACTTACCTTCAGATTTTATTTCTCTTTATATCTTAAAAGAATTCCATTGTGCGTATGTACCACATTTTCATTATCAATCCAAGTTGATTGATATTTATATTGTCTCCATTCTAAAACTATTGTGAATAAATTGGAAATGCCCATGGCTAAGCTAGTATCTGTAGGGTAGACTAGCAAATTCATTGAGTATATACCAGGGAGTAAGCAGCATAGCTGATATCCTAGGTGTTTTTCTATTTACTTAAAGAGATACTGTGAACAAGTAGTTTATTGGGTTGACAATTTCAAAGGGTGAATTCATGACCATCAGAGCAGGAAGTATGTCAGTAGGTAGGCTAATATAGCATTGAAGCAAGAGCTGAGAGCATGCATTTGCCCACACCCAGACAGTAGAGTAGGGGAGAGAAAGGAGAGAGAGAGAAGGAAGGAGGAAGAGGGGGAGGAGAGAGGAAGGAAGAAGGAGAAGTGAAGACAGAGAAAGGAGGAGAGAGATAAAGATAAGGAGGGAGAGGAAGAGGGAGGGAGGGAAGAAGAGAGAGAGAGAGAGAGAGAGAGAGAGAGAGAGAGAGAGAGAGAGAGAGAGAGAGAGAGAGAGAGAGAGAGAGAGAGATCTGGGAATTATATGGGTTGGGCTTTGGAATCTTTTTTTTTTCTAAGTTTTTTTTTTTATTTACATTCCAAATCATTTCCCCTTTCCCGTTACAACCTACAGTAACATACCTCTTGGAATAAAGCCAAAAATCCTAATCTGTTCAAAATAGCTCTACCAACTGCTGGCCAACATTCAAATGTATGTGCCTATGGGGCTATTCTCATTCAAACCATCATAACTAAATTATAAGTTAAATCTACTCTTACCTTTTAAAGAATTCTCACTGAGGCTGCAACTTATCTGGAATCTCACCAAGAGCAAATGATGATTCCTCTCTTCTCACAATATTTCCTGTTAATAGTTTTCTTGATCTTAGCCTCTCTGACTGGTATTAACATGATATGTTAAGAGAAATTTTAATTGTATTTCTCTGACTGCAATGAATGCTTACCACTTTTTTGAGGTAACTCATAGTCATTTTTATTTCTTGACAATCTATGGTAAAACTCATACCCTATTTAAATATTTTTTGTTTTCTTCCTTTTTTTGTTTTTTGTTTTGTTTTTTAAATTCTTTCTACATTCTGGATAGTATTTTTCTGTCAAATACATAGCTGACAATGATTCTCTCCAGACCACAGGCCTCCACTTCATTCAGCTGATTCTTTTTCTTTGTCATAGAGAAGCTTTTAGGATTCATGAGAACTCTTTTATTAACTGTTTGGCAATTCTTAAGCTATTGAGTCTTATTCAGAAAGTCTTTTCACAAACCTATCTCAGCTGTTCTAGTAGTCTCAGCAGTTCAGGTTTCACCTTTGGGTTTTTCATCTATTTGGAGGTTGTTTTTGTTTGTTTGCTTGTTTGTTTCTTTTTTGTTGTTGTTCTTTTCCAGGCTCATAGTACAAGTCTGATTTCATTTTTCTACATATGGACATCCATTTTTTTCCAGTACTTCTTGTTGAAGATGCTTTTATTCCTCAACTGTGTATTTTTGGAAATATTCTCAAATATTAGAAGTTTGTAGTTTTCTGTGTCTGTACTATCCTGTGTTGCTTAATGTAGCTCTAAGATATAACTAAAATCTAGGTTCAGATATCTCTTATTGTTTCTTTCCTTGTGACTATATTGGATATCAAAATCTTCTGCTGTTGTATAAAATTTATGATGAGTTTTTCACCCTACTTCTGTGAGGTATGCCATGAGAATCTTGACTTGAAATGCATTGAATCTTTAAACTGCTTTTTGCAGATTTTTTTAACAATATCAATTCTACCAATATATAAACATGAGAGAGCTTTTCCTTTTCTACTGTCTTTCTTGATCACTTACGTAATTTAACGTTTTTTGTATGAATCTTTCCCTTTCTTGGTTATGTTTATTTCTAAGCTTTTGTGGCTATGGTGATTGTGGTGTTTCCATAATCTAATCTCAGAATGTTTGCTATTGATATACAAAGACTACTGGGCTTTTCTAAGTTGACTTTGTATCCTGTCAGTTTGCTAACAGTGCTGTGCATTTTTAGAAGTAATTCTTGAGAATTTTGGACCACTATTCCAAATTACGTAGTTGGTTAGTGCAGTGTTAGTGTGAAAGAACCACTGAGAGCCATGGGTTTTTCTAGAGTCTCTCTTCCTTAGGCTCACACTGTGGTCAGATTTCATTTCCTTCCTCTCTATTTTATTCCGTTTGTCATGCCCATGACTGAAAGCATGGTACTGGTCTTCTCTAGCTTTCTGCCCTCAGCTGTCTCCAATGATTCTCACTGCAAGGGAGGAGCCGCACAGATCTGCAAAGCTTAGGGCATATTTCTATCCTGTTTTCTAAAATTTCTGGTTTTATTTTTCTTTTGAAACTAGAGATTTTCACCTGTCATCACCTCTTCTGATTGCTGTTACTCAGCTTTTCCTAGTTTATTCCCTGGAGGCTTCAGAGGTTGGTACCATATAGGTTCTTCATGAAAGTCACTTTTTGAATGAGATTATTCAGTCTAAAGGGAAAGAAAGTAAAATTATATCTTATTGTGTGAAAATTTCTACAATCGTATTTTGTTAATGAAAATTAATTGAAATTTTATTTTATAAGGGAAGCACAAATACATACCATATTTTGTACAAAAAAAAAAAACCAGGAAGATTGAAAGTTTTAAAATTAATAATGAAGAACATTTAGTGAGAGAAAACTAATGTTACTAAAATTAAAATTCCCAAAATACAGCTATACACAAAATCATTTTCCATGTTATAGAAATATATTATAATCATAACAATATTATTGGAGTCTGTCATGGAAAATGGTAAAAGGAACAGTATTGTCATCTTAACAGATAATTAATTACATGAAATCAATATTAGGAGAAAAAGAATTATTATTTTCTTTATTGTATTTTATGTTTTATTTATATACATTTCAAATGCTATCCCCCTTCCCGGTTTCCCCTCCAGAAACCCCCATACTATCCCTACTACCCCTGCTTCTATGAAGGTGCTGCCACACCCATCCACCCACTCCTCCCTCCTAGCCCTGGCATTCTCCTGCACTGGGGCATCAAGCTTTAACGGGACCAAGGGCCTCTCCTCCCATTGATGCCCAACAAGACTATCCTCTGCTACATATGTGGCTGGAGCCATTGGTCCCTCCATGCATACTCTTTGGTTGGTGGTTTAATCCCAGCGAGCTCTGGGAGATTTGGTTGGTTGATATTGTTGAGAAAATACAGAGACAAAGTGTGGAGCATAGACTGAAGGAAAGGCCATTCAAAGACTGCCCCACCTGGGGATCCATCCCATATACAGACACCAAATCCAGACAATATTGTGGATGTTAAGAAGTGCTTGCTGACAGAAGCCTGATATAGTTGTCTCCTGAGAGGCTCTGTCAGAGCATAACAAATACAGAGGAGAGACAGATACTCGCAGCCAACCGTTAAACTGAACATGGGGATCCAAATGGAGGAGTTAGAAAAATAACTGAAGGAGCTGAAAAGGTTTGCAACACCATTGGAAGAACAAAAAGAATAATTCTTACAGTTAGTTCAGTATAAGGATTTGATGTATAACTTGAACAATTCATCTGATGTTTCTCTACGATTTTTCAAGAATATCTAAAATAAAAATGCAAAATAAAATTAAGAAAAATCAAAGAAGAAGTAATGTAGCTCTAGTTAGAAACAAATCAAACTATTGGTTAGCTGTGAGACATGGGTATTTTGATCCACCTTCTAAGAAGGATCAAAGTATCCACACTTTGGTCTTTCTTCTTCTTGAGCTTCACGTGGTCTGTGAGTTGTATCTTGGGTATTCTGAGCTTTTGGGCTAATATCCACTTATCAGTGACTGTATATCATGTGTGTTCTTTTGTGATTGGGTTATCTCACTCAGGATGATATTTCCTAGCTCCACCTGTTTGCCTAAGAATTTCATGAATTCATTGTTTTTAATAGCTGAGTAGTTCTCCATTGTATAAATGTATAAATGGATACATTTTCTGTATCCTTTCCTCTGTTGAGGGTTATCTTGGTTCTTTCCAGCTTCTGGATATTATAAATAAGGCTGCTATGAACATAATGGAGCATGTGTCCTTATTACATATTTGAGCATCTTCTGGGTATATGCTCAGGAGTAGTATAACTGGGGCCTCAGGTAGTGCTATTTCTAAATTTCTGAGGAACCGCCAATAGATTGAGCGTAGGGTCCCCAATGGAGCAACTAGAGAAAGGAACCAAGGAGGTGAAGAGATTTGCAGCCCCATAGAAGGAACAATAATAAGTACCAACCAGTACTCCCTAGAGCTCCCAGAGACTAAACCAACAACCAAAGAATACACATGGAGGGACCCATGACTCCAGCTCCATATTTAGCAGAGAATGGCCTATTCAGACATCAATGAGAGTAGTGGCCATTGGACCTATGAAGGCTTGATGCCCCAGAGTAGGGTAGCAAGGGGAAGGGGGATGGGATAGGGGATTTTTGGATTGTTAACAAAGAAAGGGGATATCATTTGAAATGTAAATAAAGCAAATATCTAATAAAAAGAAACAAATCAAACTAAACTAAACATAACTAACAAGAAAAGCAGAGAGGTTTGAATATTAAGTTATAACATGTACAAAAAAAGAAAAGGAGAGAAAAGTGAGCAAGCAAGTGTGAAAATCTGATGTGTAGGAAGGATGGTATGTAGAAATCTGAGGAAAATGTTTGCATCCCTCAAGATGGGATTTATGTAACAGCAAATCTAAACAAGGTAAATTTATGTGGTTGAGAGAAGTATATTTTAAACTTTAAAAGCCATTTGTTATTTTAACCTATATATAAAATTACACACAACTGATTCATCTCACCTACCAAATCAAATTCATGGACACTGCTACTTAAACTTGTAAGGATGTAAGTGAAATCTGATTTAAATAAAACATACATATGCAATCCATATACTGATTATATATGCATGTGCTAAAATAATGCAGTTATATACTGTTAAAGCTTTCGAACTAATTCAGCATTTCTCTATTTGGTATAAATTTTATCAAGTTGTATACTTTAGAGTATACATCAAAAACAGTTACAGAGGCAATATACTTCTAGGCATATGTAAAATACTACAGACTAAAACATAATACATTTTATAATTTTGGGAAATGCTATATTTCTAGATAAACATGAAATTCATAACCCATATAAAATGTGCATATTTTACTTAAAACTAAAAATTTTAGGTGCCAAAATTATGAAAGTAGCAAAGCCAAAATGTAAAATAATAACATATTTCTTATACTTAAATAAGAAGTATCGTATACATATGAGATTGATATACTCTTACTGTAAGATAAACGGCACCGAACTTATTGGTTAGTTAGTAACTTAATCAGTTACTTAGTTGGAGATAAAGTCTTATGTAGTTCAGGTTTCTATCAAACTACTTGCAGCATGGCATAAATTTGAAATATTAATAGACTTTCTATTACCTCAGGAGTAGTTCGATTACAGACATGTACTAACATGCCTAATACTATATTTAAAGTTTTAACTGAATTGCCAGGAAAGTTAAGTGTGTGTGTTAAACATTAGTAGTTACCTGTTTATTTTATACATTCCTTTTCAGGCAATCTTTGAAACTTAAGTTTCTAAAATGAAGAACAGAGGAGAGTGCTCAGGGATTAAGTGCTTCCTTTTTTTTAAAATAGGAAATATATATTTTATTTGATACTACTTATAATTTTATTGTGGGAATAGATAAATTCCTGCTTAAGACTAAAATGAAATGTATAACATACAAATAATATTGAAAAATATTGGAGGAACTCATCACTTGGTGTGAGAATACCTGAAAAAGTTAAGAAAAAATTAGTTAATAATGGAAAGAGAAAGGGAGTAACACTGCTAAGTGCTTCCATTTTTAAGCAGGAGGGCCAGTGTTTGGATCCTCAGAACCCAAGTGGAAGATAGACAAGCTGATTGGCAATGATCCTAGCACCCAAGAGGCAGACCGACAAGGAAGGGATCTGCTAGGTATGTTGGTCAGTAATGGTGTTTTTGTTATTGTCGTTGTTGCTGTTATTGTTATTTTGTTGTTTTTGTCAACTTGACAAAAACTATGATCTTCTAGAAAGAAGATACTTCAATTGAGAAAATATCTTCCTCATATTGGCTGTAGGCAAATATATGGGGCATTTTCTTGATTAACGATTGCTGTTTTATGGCCCATCCCATTGTCCATAATGGTTACTACTACCTTTGGGCATGAGTTTCTGATGTTTAATAAAGTTTGAGCAAGCAATAGGAACCAAGCCAGTAATTGCTCCTCTATGGTGTCTACTTCAATTCCTACTCCTACGTTCTTGCTTAAGTTCCTCCCTTGGTTTACCTAATTGATGGACTATTATATGTAATTGTAAGTTAAATGAGCCATTTCCTCCAGGAACTGCTTTTTTTTTTTTCAAAATATTTCACTTGAGCAGTTGTCAGCAACCTAGAACATGAAGGTAAGCTAACTAACTACACTAGAGAACCAGAAAGATGTTAATTTGAGTAAGAGAACTTGCTTTAAGAAACAAACCAATACAGATGCATTTACTCACCACCAACCATCAGACTGAGCCCTGGGACCCCAAAGGAAGAGTTAGGGAAGGGACTGAAGTACTGAAGGGAATTGCAACTCATTAGGAAGAACAACAAAATCAACGAACGGCACCACCCAGAGCTCCCAATGACTAAATCACCAACCAAAGAGAATACATGGAAGGACCCATGACTGTAGCTACACATGTAACTGAAGATTTCTTTATCTGGCATCAATTAGAGGGGAGGCCCTTGGGCCAAGAGAGGCTTGATACCCCAGCAAGATGATGCTAGATTGGTGAGACAAGAGTGGGTAGGGAAGCACCCTCAGAGGCAAAGGGGAATGGAGATGGGATGGAGGGTTTGAGGAGGGGAAACTGGGAAGGGGACAACATTTGAAATGTAAATAAATAAAATGACCAATAAAAACAAAAACAAAACCAAAACAAACAAACAACAAGAAGAAACAAAGTGGAGAGTAACCCTCCACATAAACTTTGGGTCTTCATAGAGACTAATGCATGGGATCCTATATTGAGCTTTGGTCTGTTATTTGTATTTTAATGCTAAGTCCAGGTGGCCAAGGTCTGGTTGCCCTGAGATGAGAGAGTCAGCATGTAGACCCAAGTTATGCTATATGTCCTTGCTCCCGAGTTATTTCTGATTGGTGAATAAAAATGCCTACAACTAATACCAGGGCAGAATAAATATAGGTAGGATTTAGGGTTCTCAGGCTCTGGGTCAGAGGAGAACCATGAAGGAGCTGAATGGAGGAGGAAGCCACCATGGGTTAAGTGCATCATACAATAATGGTCATGTGGATTGAGTAATTGGAGTTAAGAGCAGTGCAGACAAAGCATGGCAAATTATATATGGAATTACTGGCTGGGAAATAAACACAATAGCATGGAGGATAGATATCTGCCCAGTTCTTGTGCAGATTAGGCTTATAGTAAATATAATGGTGTGTGTGTGTATGTGTGCGTGTGCATGTGCGTGTGTGTGTGTGTGTGTGTGTGTGTGTGTGTGTGTGCGTGTGTGTGTGTGTGTGTATGTGTGTGTGTTATCCAGGAAACTAAATGGCTAAAGGCAGGGTAAAAATCCAGATTAGAATTAAATTTTTCTATAACAATCTGGAACTAGAGCTAAATGTGTTCTGATTTGGCATACATGAATCTGGGGTTCATATCATAAGCTAAGACACAGCTGGACCCCCGCCTCAAACTGAACGAACCAAAAAGCCAAGCAGTAGGCTCGAACTTCAGCCTAGAGTCTTCGCGAATGATGCTCTATGCTGCCTTGGAGATGTAGCATAATCACAGGGATGCTAAAAGCTCCTGCTATGTAATGAAGCAGGAAAAGCCCTGCTGCTCAGAGAGCAGAAAGCAAGGCTGCATGCTTCCCAAAACCCTAAAAGTATAGGGAATAAAATAAATTAAGATGTTAATTCTACCTTAAGCAACTGGAATCTTTCAATTTGGGTACCACAGAAATATTGTGACTGCTTGGCACATGGACCATTTATGTTGTCTTGAGAATATTCTTTTACAGTAAATAGAAGGAAATTTAAATGAAGTGAAATATAAAAAAGATATTAATTTAATTTATATAAAGAGAACAGGAACATAAGAATATTTATCCATAGAGATATTAATTTCCAAAGAAGGGAGAAAAAAATAAAAATTGATATAAATGATTTTAAGGATAGAAGGAAGAAATAAATGGAAATTGACATAAATATTTTTAAGGATACATGGATGAATGAATAAACCCAGGATTTATTGCAAAGGCAAGAATAGTTAGGTTTCTTGTGAGTCTGAGGCCCACTGAATCTACAAAGAAATTCAGGTCAGCTTGGGCTACACAGAGAAAGCCTATATCATTAAATAATGATAATTGTTTTAAATTGTCTGATTTACCAAAATGAAGATAGTCATAAGTTCTGTGTTATAGTGGCACTAAAAATCCTTTTTGAGAAGTCAAGTTAGAGCAGACCTAAGAAAAAAGAGGCTTCTAAATTGAATCAGTCTACACTTTTGATGACTTTGGGTTGTTTGACGAAGGACATGCTATCGAAAGAGAGAGAGAGAGAGAGAGAGAGAGAGAGAGAGAGAGAGAGAGAGAGAGAGAGAGAGAGAGAGAGAGAGAGAGAGAGAGAGAGAAGCTCTGTATTTGTTTTGTTTTATTTTCTAAGTTTTTTTATTTACATTCCAAATCATTTCCCCTTTCCCGTTTCTTCCCTCCCCAAAAGTCCCATAAGCCCCCTTCCCTCCCTCTTTTCCCCATTCAACCCCCTCTAGCTTCTCTGTCCTGGCATTACCCTACATCCAGTCTTTCCAGGACCAGGGGTCTCTCCTTCCATCTTCTTAGAAATCTATTGATATGCGAATTGTGTCTAGGGTATTCCGAGATTCTGGGTTAATATTCCCTTATCAGTGACTGCATACCATGTGTGTTCTTTTGTGATTAGGTTACCTCACTAAGGATGATATTTTAAGTTCTGACCATTTGCCTAGGAATTTCGTGAATTCATTGTTTTTAATTGCAGAGTAGTATTCCATTGTGTAAATATACCACATCTTCTGAATCCATTCCTCCGTTGAGGGACATCTGAGTTCTTTCCAGCTTCTGGCTATTATAAATAAGGCTGCTATGAACATAGTGGAGCATGTGTCCTTATTGCATGTAGGGGAAGCCTCTGGGTATGTGCCCAGGAGTGGTATAGCCAGATCCTCCAGGAGTGTCATGCCCAGTATTTGTTTTAATAGGAAAGAAAAAGGCTTTGGACTCCTTTCAATGTAATAAGGATCATAGCTGATACAGGAAGTCCCCTGAAGATGTTGACTGAGATTGGAAGAAAAAAAAGTCAAGAAGGCCAAACAGGACACATAACATGATTGTAACGTGATTTGTTGACACCTCTACATGGGGACAGAACTGAAACTGCCTGAGACATAAAAAAGAGATCATAGTGAGTTTGTTTCCTATTTTTAAGAAGTAGGAATATCTATTGAGTTAATTTAATTAGTTTTATATTTTTCCACAGAGTTTTTATTTATAATCAGAAACTTAACTCTGTAATGCAATTCAGTTTGGAGGAGAATAAGGAACATATGGAAGTCTAAGATCTGCAATGAGATCTCACAAGATCCTGTTAGCAGATGGGGTGGAGGGGTAGTCTTTTATGGGAAGGAATGGTCTACTAGTCCTGGTGCACACAGGACAAAGGAAGCAGAGCTCTCCACAATCTGCAGTGGTTAATTTCTTTCTACTCTTGCTGCACATGGACACATAGCTTCTACAGTGCTCATGCCTTCTTTCACCTTCTCAAAGACCATAGGTTTGCTAACTAACCACTGAGTCTTGATAATGCAGATTAAAAAGTTAGGAACTATTTATTTGATTCAAAATTTTCAATATATGATCCCAGGCCATGTATGCTTCAAAGTAGAATTTTCCTGCTTCTTATTTCTGTTAGTAGATGAACTTGCTGACAGTGTTGATATTTCATGTGAAGTCACCACACTGGCTCATGAATTCTGTGAAATGAGAAAACTTTATGATTAAAACTTTTCTTGCCAGTGTTTGGGGCACAAAAGTTTCCAGCTATCTTTGGAACATTGTCTATGAACAACTAAGACATATGTGGGCCTAGGGATCATTATCTACTGAAGGGGATGGGCTTGACATGATTTTCAGTAAGCAATTGCCAGGGTCCATGGCATTTGCAAAGCTTGATAATTTTATTGCAATAAAACTCACATAACAAAAAGTTCACAATTGTAACAGTGTATGTTACTGTGTATAAACAAATACTTTTTGTTGTTCCTACAAGGTTAATTAGATCATCAGTACTTGATCATAGTTCATTGACTCCACCTCCCAATGAAAACTCATGCCTGTTATTAGCCAACCCATTTTTCCGCTGCCTCCATTTCCTGATAATTGCTAATCTACTTTCCCTACCTATAGCCTTTTTTGTTCTGGATATTAGGAAGTGAGATTGCATGCTGTGGTATTTTACCATGGCTTCTTTCATTTTAGCAATATGTTAAAGATTTTTTTTAAAATTTTTATTAGATATTTGCTTTACTTACATTTCAAATGGTATCCCCTTTCTGCATTACCCCTCCGAAAATCCCCTATCCCATCTCCCCTTCCCCTGCTCACAACCCCCTAATTTCTTGACTTGCATTCCCTTATTCTGGGGAATCGAGCCTTCACAGCACCCATGTTCTTTCCTTTCATTGATGTCTGAAATGGTCATCTTCTGCTACATATGTAGCTGGAGCCATGGGTCCCTCCATGTGTACTCTTTGGTTGGTGGTTTAGCCCCTGGGAGCTGTGGGGGTATTGGTTGGTACATTTTATTGTTCCACCTACAGGTTTACAAACCTCTTAAGCTCCTTGGGTCCTTTATCTAGTGCTCCATTGGGGACCCTATGTTCATTCTATTACTTGGCTGTGAGCCATGGGTATTTTGATCTACTTTCCAATAAGGATCAAAGTATCCACACTTTGGTCCTCCTTCTTCTTAAGCTTCATGTGGTCTATGAGTTGTATCTTGGGTTTTCCAAGCTTTTGGGCTAATATCCACTTATCAGCGAGTACATACAGTATGTGTTCTTTTCTGATTGGGTTACCTTACTCAGGATGATATTTTCTAGCTCCATCCATTTGTCTAAGAATTTCATGAATTAACATTTTTTAAAGCTGAGTAGTACTCCATTGTGTAAATGTACCACATTTACTGTATCCATAGAATACCAATAGCTTATGCTCTAAGATCAAGAATTGACAAATGGGACCTCATAAAATTGCAAAGCTGCTATAAGGCAAAGGACACAATTGGCAACCAACAGATTGGGAAAAGATCTTTACCAATCTTACATCCGATAGAGGGCTAATATTCGATGTATACAAAGAACTAAAGAAGTTAGACTCCAGAGAACCAAATAACCCTATTAAAAAATGGGGTACAGAACTAAGCAGTTCTCAACTGAGGAATACTGGATAGCTGAGAAACACCTAAAGAAATGTTCAGTATCCTTAATCATCAGGGAAATGCAAATCAAAACAACCCTGTGATTCTACTTCACACCAGTCAGAATAGCCAGGATCAAAAACTCAGGGGACAGCAAATGTGGAGAAACAGCAACACTTTTTCATTGCTGGTGGGATTGAAAGCTGGTAAAACCACTCTGGAAATCAGTTTGGTGGTTCCTCAGAAAACTGGACATAGCACTACCTGAGGACCCAGCTATACCACTCTGGGGCATATACCCAGGAGATGCTCCAACATGTAATAAGGATACATGTTCCACTATCTTCATAGCAGCCTTATTTATAATAGCCAGAAGCTGGAGAGAACCCAGATGTCCCTCAACAAAGATTTATATATATATATATCATGGCATGTATGGCATGCTAGTAACTTCCTATGACTGAAGAATTTCCCATTGTACAGATGGAACATGTTTAGCTCCTCCATTTTTCATTTAAGAGATTTTTGGATTATTTCTACTTTTGAGTTACTATAAATAATGTCATGAACACTTCTGTCCAAACTTCTGTGACTCGTTATTTTTTTTAATATTGTTAATTGATATACATATGAGTCTAGTTGCTAGCCTGTTTGGTAACCCTAATTTACTAGGTCCAGCCTTACCAATGAAGGGCATTCCAAAATCTCCAGTGGGTGCTTGAAAGCATGAACAAAAATGATGCTTTTGTTTCTTGCATTGTTGCACATGCAAACATGATGGCTTTCCCACTGTAGTCAAGAATTGTTCTGCAGTGTGGCTAAAACATTTGTTTCTGCAGATATGTCATCAAAACCAGTCCAGATTTAATTTTCCTTGTTCACATTTTCAAATGTAGAAATGGATCTTTCTTATGTTTGAGTAACATTGATCCATTTACTTTTTGCTCTTAAGTTAAAGTTTTTAATGATATTCAATTCTTATGTGCATCTTGAAGATTCTCTTTTGTATATACAATTTGGTTGGGATAATATGGTTAAATTTTGGTGCCATTATGAATAACTAAATAAGAGTTATTGAACACAGTATTACAATTCTCCAAGAGTAATTTTGAAGGCCAAGATGACTACTAAATTACTGAATACTGTCCTCATAGTAGAGAATGATGAACAGAAATAATTCCTGTCATGGGTAATGCTGAGTGGGATGGAAGGACTTTTTTAACCATGCTGCTCAGAATGACAGACAATTTGATACTTATGAATTGTCCTCTTTTGGAATTTCCTACTTGATACTTTGGATCACATTTGGCCATGAAAATGTTAAATAAACAACTGGAATATTGATGAGGGAGAATATTAAAGTTGGAAAAAGTTTGCCAAACTTCTTCCTCCAGAATCTTTCACTATTTTACATTGCCACCAACACTAATGAGGGATGAAATTGCTTCATATCCTTGAGAATGTGTGCTGCAAAACTAGTGGGCTTAAAGTAGTGTTTCACTTTGCTTCTGAATTGCATGTCACTAATGAGTGAGAAAATATAATTTTCATGTAATAGCTAGAAGTTTGTTTATTCCCCATCCACTTCAAAATTAGGTTTTCTTTTAATTGTTGAATTTCAAGATGTTTCTTTTGCTTTTTTTGCATCCTAAAATTAAATGTATATAAGCTCTAAATGTTTTCTTTCATTCCTATTACGTTTTCTCTCTAACTTTTAAGCTTTTGCTACACTCTTCAAATCTTTGGGGACTGCTCTGACAGGGGCAACACGAGACTAAACAAAGAACAACAGATACGATACACAAATGCATGTCAAGAAAACCTGGGGTCAAATGAGTAGTGTACACTCTAATGGAGACACACTAGCAGCAGTTGGGAACTTAGAATGTTAATTTTAAACATCGAATTGAGAAAGTGTTTATTATATATTGTTGTACTAAGAAGGGATTACTATATATCCCTAAATGAGGGGACAAATTTAGGAGATCACTGTAGAAGTTCTTTAGAGGGAAGCAGTCTCAGACTATAAACATCTAGGAATTACTGGCGGGAACAATTTTTTGGGAACTTTGCCAGTTCCATGAATCTGAGGCATTAGGATTCCTGACATGACCATGTTTATGTCAGCAACACACTCACTGAGGATTCCATCTGTTCCTTATATGTTCACCTAGGAACTTAACTACACATGTAAACTTTTACTGTTTATTATTATTGTTATTATTATTATTATTATTATTATTACTGTTATTATAGTGTATTTACATTTGAGTGTGTTTGCATATTTGTGGGAGAGAGAGAAAAAGAGAGAGACAGAGAAACAGAGACAGAGAAAGAGAGAGAGAGAGAGAGAGAGAGAGAGAGAGAGAGAGAGAAATGGAAGTCAGGTCCACCTTTCTAAATGAAAGATGTAATGACAAACATAAATTCATATAATTTTATGTATTGATACTAAGATATAAAAGTTTGAAGTCAAAGTCATTGTTAGGAATGCACATTCTCTCAAACCAGTTAGGAGATTTTTCTTACCTGTTTCTCACCGGAGATGGTTTTCTAGCCACCTTTTGAATTCATTGTATTTTAAGTGCATAACTCGACTTTGTGCTTTGCCATCATAAAGTACTGCTCCTATCAATCTTCCTTTATGTCATTATCTTCTTATGTAGCCCATTGATGCGGCAATAAAGGCATACCCTATTGCAGCATTTCCCCATTCTAAGTAATTTTCTGTTTAAAAATCCTAATTACTTTTCAGTAAATTTACACTTTGTAAGAGTAGGCATTAAGAATAGGCATAATTTTGTGAGGTGCCATTAAACTTTTATTTCCAAGTTATGAAAAATATCAAACAAGAAATTTTTAGAAAATTAGGAAAAAGCAACTACAAGTGAATATCCTTTATTACTATGAAACCAGAAAACACACACATACACACACACACACAAACACACACACACACACACATACACACACACAGTCATATATATAAAATCAAGTGTACAACATTAAATCTAAATTGAAATATTTTGAAAATTAAGCAACAAAAGAGTTTGGTACCCTATATTTTTTCTCTTTCCTGATTTGCCCTCCAGAAACAGCCTATCCCACCCCCCCCTCGTCCAGCTTCTATGAGGGTGTAACCCCACCCAACTACCCATTCCCACCCCTCTGCCCTCACATTCCCCTACACTGAGCCTTCACTGGACCAAG
This sequence comes from Tokudaia tokunoshimensis, assembly GCA_036184795.1. Lineage (NCBI taxonomy): Eukaryota > Metazoa > Chordata > Mammalia > Rodentia > Muridae > Tokudaia > Tokudaia tokunoshimensis. The sequence continues at coordinate 64,829,705 of BTHU01000012.1, read as the reverse complement.
GGCTTCTCCTCCCATTTATGCCCAAGAAGGCCATCCTCTGCTACATAGGTGGCTGGAGCCATGGGTCCCTCCATTTGTACTCCTTTGTTGATGGTTTAAACCCTGGGTGCTCTGGTTGGTTGATGTTGTTCTTCCTATGGGGATGCAAACCCCTTCAGCTCCTTCAGTCCTTTGTATAACTCCTCCATTGGGAGGATACAACCGTGATCAGTTCAATGGTTGACTGCAAGCATCCACCAGTGTATGTCAGGCTCTGGCAGAGCCTCTCAGAAGACAACTATATCAGGTTCCTGTCAGCATGCACTTCTTGGCATGCACAATTTTGTCTGCATTTGGTGACTGTATATGGAATGGATTCCCAGGTGGGGCAGTTTCTGGATGGCCTTTTCTTCAGTCTCTCTTCCACACTTTATCTACATATTTTCTCTGGTGAGTATTTTGTTACCCCTTCTAAGAAGGACCGAAGGACCCACACTTACTTCTTCCTTCTTCTTGAGCTTCATGTGGTCTGTGAATTGTATTTGAGTATTCTGAACTTTTGGGCTAATGTCCACTTATCAGTGAGTACATACCATGTGTGTTCTTTTGTGATTGGGTTACCTCACTCAGGATGATATCTTTTGGTTCCATCCACTTGTCTAAGAATTTTATGAATCCATTGTTTTTTTTAGCTGAGTAGTACTCCATTGTGTAAATGTAGCACATTTTCTGTATCTATTCCTCTGCTGAAGGACATCTGGGTTTATTCCAGATTCTGGCTGTTATAAATAAAGCTGCTATGAACATAGTGGAGCATGTTTCCTTGTTATATGTTGGAGCATCTTTTGTATATATGCCCAGGAGTGGTATAGATGAGTCCTCAGGTAATATTATGTCCAATTTTCTGAGGAACCACCAGACTGATTTCCAGAGTGGTTGCACCAGCTTGAAATCCCACCAGCAATGGAGGAGTGTTCATCCTTCTTGGCATCCTTGCCAGCATCTGCTATGGCCTCAGTTTTTAATCTTAGCCATTCTGAACGGTGTGAGGTGGAAACTCAGAGTTGTTTTGATTTACCTTTTCCTGATAACTAAGAATGTTGAACATTTCTTTAGGTGTTTCTCTGCCAATCAGGTTTCCTCAGTTGAAAATTCTTTTTTTTTTTTAATTTAATTTAATTTTATTTTTTTAATTTACATTCCAAATCACTTCCCCTTTCCCGTTTCCTCCCTCCCCGAAAGTCCCATAAGCCCCCTTCCCTCCCTCTTTTCTCTGTTCAACCCCCTCTCATTACTCTGTCCTGGCGTTCCCCTACATCCAGTCTTTCCAGGACCAGGGGTCTCTCCTTCCATCTTTTTAGAAATCTATTGATATGCTGATTGTGTCTAGGGTATTCTGAGATTCTGGGTCAATATCCCCTTATCAGTGACTTCATACCATGTGTGATCTTTTGTGATTGGGTTACCTCACTAAGGATGATATTTTCAAGTTCTGACCATTTGCCTAGGAATTTCGTGAATTCATTGTTTTTAATTGCAGAGTAGTATTCCATTGTGTAAATATACCACATCTTCTGAATCCATTCCTCCGTTGAGGGACATCTGGGTTCTTTCCAGCTTCTGGCTATTATAAATAAGGCTGCTATGAATATAGTGGAGCATGTGTCCTTATTGCATGCAGGTAAAGTCTCTGGGTATATGCCCAGGAGTGGTATAGCCGGATCCTCCGGAAGTGTCATGCCCAGTTTTCTGAGGAGCCGCCAGACTGCTTTCCAGAGTGGTTGTACCAGCCTGCAATTCCACCAGCAGTGGAGGAGTGTTCCTCTTTCTCCACATCCTCGCCAACAACTGCTGTCTCCTGTGTTTTTGATCTTAGCCATCCTGACTGGTGTGAGATGGAATCTCAGGGTTGTTTTGATTTGCATTTCCCTAATGACTAAGGATGATGAACATCTCTTTAGGTGCTTCTCAGCCATTAGATATTCTTCAGGTGAGAACTCTTTCTGGAGCTCTGTACCCCATTTTTTAATAGGGTTACTTGCCTCTCTGGAGTTTAACTTCTTGAGTTCTTTGTATATCTTGGATATTAGCCCTCTGTCGGATGTAAGGTTGGTAAAGATCATTTCCCAGTTAGTTGGTTGCCGCTTTGTCTTTTTGACGGTGTCTTTTGCCTTGCAAAAACTTTGTAATTTAATGAGGTCCCATTTGTCTATTCTTGATCTTAGAGTATAAGCTATTGGAGTTCTGTTCAGGAAATTCTCCCCTGTGCCCATATGTTCAAGGTTCTTCCCTAGTTTCCCTTCTATTAGTTTCAGTGTGTCTGGTTTTATGTGGAGATCTTTGATCCACTTAGAATTGAGCTTAGTGCAAGGAGATAAGGATGGGTCAATTTGCATTCTTCTGCATGTTGACCTCCAGCTGAGCCAGCACCATTTGTTGAAAAGGCTATCTTTTTTCCACTGGATGGTTTTAGCTCCTTTGTCAAAGATCAAGTGACCATAGGAGTGTGGATTCATTTCTGGGTCTTCAATTCTGTTCCATTGATCTACATGTCTGTTACTGTACCAATACCATGCAGTTTTTAACACTATTGCTCTGTAGTACAGCTTGAGGTCCGGGATACTGATTCCCCCAGAGGTTCTTTTACTCTTGAGAATAGTTTTAGCTATTCTGGGTTTTCTGTTATTCCAGATGAATTTTTGAATTGCTCTTTCTAACTCTATGAAGAATTGAGTTGGGATTTTGATGGGGATTGCATTGAATCTGTGTATTACTTTTGGTAAGATGCTCATTTTTACTATATTAATCCTGCCAATCCATGAGCATGGCAGATTTTTCCATCTTCCGAGGTCTTCTTCAATTTCTTTCTTCAGAGACTTGAAGTTCTTGTCATACAGATCTTTCACTTGTTTGGTTAGCGTCACGCCAAGATACTTAATATGGTTTGTGGCTATCGTAAAGGGTATTATTTCTCTTACTTCTTTCTCAGCCTGCTTATCCTTTGAGTATAGGAAGGCTTCTGACTTGCTTGAGTTGATTTTATATCCGGCCACTTTGCTGAAGTCGTTTATCAGCTGTAGGAGTTCTCTGGTGGAGTTCTTTGGGTCGCTTATGTATACTATCATATCGTCTGCAAATAGTGATAGTTTGACTTCTTCCTTTCCAATTTGTATCCCTTTGACCTCTTTTTCTTGTCTAATTGCTCTAGCTAGAACTTCAAGTACTATATTGAAAAGATATGGAGAGAGAGGGCAGCCTTGTCTAGTCCCTGATTTTAGTGGGATTGCTTCAAGTTTCTCTCCGTTTAGATTGATGCTGGCTACTGGTTTGCTGTAAATTGCTTTTACTATGTTTAGATATGGGCCTTGAATTCCTGATCTTTCCAAGACCTTTAGCATGAAAGGATGCTGAATTTTGTCAAATGCTTTCTCAGCATCTAATGAGATGACCATGTGGTTTTTTTCTTTGAGATTGTTTATGTAGTGGATTACATTGATGGATTTCCTTATATTGAACCATCCCTGCATCCCTGGGATGAAGCCTACTTGATCGTGGTGAATGATCGTTTTGATGTGTTCTTGGATTCGGTTGGCAAGAATTTTATTGAGTATTTTTGCATCGATATTCATAAGAGAGATTGGCCTGAGATTCTCTTTCTTTGTCGGATCTTTGTGTGCTTTTGGTATTAGTGTAATTGTGGCTTCATAGAACGAGTTGGGTAGTGTTCCTTCTGTTTCTATTTTGTGGAACAGTTTGAAGAGTATTGGTGTTAGGTCTTCTTTGAAGGTCTGATAGAATTCTGCACTAAAACCATCTGGACCTGTGCTTTTTTTGGTTGGAAGACTTCCAATGACAACTTCTATTTCTTCAGGGGTTATAGGACGGTTTAGATGATCTATTTGATCCTGATTTAATTTTGGTACTTGGTATCTGTCAAGGAAATTGTCCATTTCCTCAAGATTTTCTAGTTGTGTTGAATACAGGTTTGTTTAGCTCTGTACCCCATTTTTTTACTAGTTTTTTTTTTTTTTTTTTTTTGGTTTTTCAAGACAGGGTTTCTCTGTACAGCCCTGGCTGTCCTGGAACTCACTTTGTAGACCAGGCTGGCCTCGAACTCAGAAATCCTCCTGCCTCTGCCTCCCAAGTGCTGGGATTAAAGGCGTGCGCCACCACCGCCCGGCTTGTACCCCATTTTTTTAAATAGAGTTATTTGGTTGTCTAGACTAAGAAGTCAAAATATCACTAGTTGCAAATGATATGATAGTATACTTAAGCGACACCAAAAATTCTACCAGAGAACTCCTAAACCTGATAAACAACTTCAACAAAGTGGATGGATATAAAATTAACTCAAACAAATCAGTAGCTTTCCTCTACTCAAAGAATTAAGCAGGCTGAGCAAGAAATTAGGGAGACGAGACCCTTCAAAATAGTCACAAATATGATAAAATACCTAGCTGAGACTAAATCCAACCAAGTGAAAGATCTTTATGACCAGAACTTCAAGTCTCTGAAGAAACAAATTGAAGATCTCAGAAGATGGACAGATCTCCCATACTCAGAGATTGGCAGGATTAATATAGTAAAAATGTCCTTCCTGCTGAAAGCAATCTGCAAATTCAAAATAATTCCCATCAAAATTCCAACTCAATTCTTCATAGAGTTAGAAAGAGCAATATGCAAATTCATTTGGAATAACAAAGAAACTTAGATATCAAAAACTATTCTCAACCCTAAAAGAACTTCTGGGGGAATCACCATCCCTGGACTCAACCTCTACTACAGTGTAATAGTGATAAAGACTGCATGGTATTGGTACTGAAACAGGCAGGAAGATCAATGGAATAGATCTGAAGACCCAGAAATGAACCCACATACCTATGGTCACTTAATCTTTGAAAAAAGATAAAAACAAACAGTGGAAAAAAAGACAGCATTTTCAACAAATGGTGCTGGCTTAACTGGTGGTCAGCATGTAGATGAATGCAAATTGATTTATTTTTATCTCCTGTACAATGTTCAAGTCCAAGTGGATTAAGGACCTCCACATAAAACCAGATACACTGAAGCTAATAGAAGAGAAAGTGGGGAAGAGCCTCGAACACATGGGCACAGGGGGAGAGTTGCTGAACAGAACACCAATGGCTTATGCTTTAAGATCAAGAATTGGCAAATGGTATCTCATAAAATTGCAAAGCTTCTGTAAAGCAATGGACACTGTCAATAGGACAAAATGGCAACCAACAGATTGGGAAAAGATCTTTACCAACCCTACATCGATAGAGGGTTATTATCCTGTATATACAAAGAACTGAAGAAATTGGGACCCTGTTTTTATGACTAATTAATCATATGAACTACTTTATGAAAATAAAGGAAAAGAAGTAAACATGTATGGCACTTTAAAAACCATTTTATGGTACTACATAGGATTTCATGACTCAAATGCAGATCATCTGTGAGGAGGTCACAGTGAAGCCTGTGTGACATGATGCCTAAGCATGTCACTTTTCTACATAATATTACAAGTTTATTTCAGTAATTAGGCATTAAAAGGAATGATCATGTAAAACTGTTTGAATGCCTGAAAAAAATCACATTGTATAGATTATATACATGCAACATTTTTATCTTCTGTTTGTAGTTATTAAAATCCATTCAGAAATATTTTGTGTTCAAACTATAATTGCACACAGTGTTTGGATGTTGAAATCATTATTGAATGATCAATAGCAGATAAATTTAAATTTTTCTATAAAACAAATGTCTTCAGAATAAAAGAGAAAATACAACCGAGTATCATAATATGGAGAGAAAACATTTGCAAACAAAGAGAGGGAGCCAATATATAGGAATGAGCAGTGAGAAAAAGGACAGATGTTAAGCACAAATGTTCACATTAAAGCTGGCATGCTCCTCTGTTGACGAATGCCAAGGGCCCCTTTGTAGAGATTTTCAAAGTAAAACTTTGGAATGTGAACATATCTGCCACCTGGTCACCAGTAATGAAAAGTTACTTGCTATGGTGATAAATGCTGGGTATATGTGTTTTATAGGCATTGTATGTGATTACTAGAGTAAAACAAAATGTGCCAGCATTTGTACAATTTTTCCTAATCTATTTTTAGGATCTACATTTTTGAAGATAATAGATTTTAAGAAATGTGAGCAATTAAGTTTTCTACTGGAGAGAATTGACTGTGAATTAAATATTTTGCTTGTACTATGATGATATGATAGCAAAAATAGTCATTATCATAGCACAATTAAAGGGCAAGACTCAAGTATGCACATTTGTGAGATAATATGAAATGTACTGATAATTTTCATACTCAACAATCCAACACACACACACACAGTGTGTGTGATATGGAAACAAATTTGCTTCTCATTAAACCCCAATAAAATTTGATTTATAATAATAATTGATAATAGAAAATTCATGAAACAATATAGATATAAAATAAACTTATATAAGTTGAGAAACGTAAAAAATAAAACCTGAGAAGACTAAGGTATAAAAACGCAGGACAACATGAAGTCCAAGGAAGAGGATGGAACATGAGAAAATGCCCTAGGAATGATGAGGAATGTGAGCATTACAGACTTTTGCAATCAGACACTTAAGTTAGAAGAACACAACTTGGTGGGAATCTAAAAGATCAATTTCCTTATGCTAGACATCTCTAAGTGACTATTGTCCTTCCCTTAATTTGGGCTAAAAATTGGTCACACAAATGAACTTAGAAATGATAGTTATGTTTTCAAAGTATTAAACAAGTAATATAATTTTATTTGCTTGTTAAAATCTGTTCATGAACAGATATTATGAAAAAGTAAAATAATCTTAATGAAATGGTAAGAAAAAAATAATTTATGGATTAACTTCAGAAAACAGTGTATTGTCTAAGGTATACCAGACAATACTATATTCAATGTAGTTACTCTCAAATACTAGGTTTTCATTGCCATAGTCTTTCACAGAAATTCTATAACCACTCTCTTTCTACCTTTGAAATTCATATTATAAATGAATAACTATATACGCATAATACATAATCATCCATATATATATGATGCAAATAAGTAAACAGTAGTGCAGTTAATAGCCTCTTTTCATCTTATTTTTCTTTCTTTTTCTCCAAAATATATTTCTATTTTTTTTGAGAATTTCTTTCAGTGCACACCCCCCCATATCTGTTTCTCATTCCTCCAAGGTTCACCTTCCCTCTCTTGCTCTCTTTCCATAAAAAGGAAGAAAAGTACACCAAATTCAATTTGTGTTGTCCACATACATATTGGACCATACTAAAACTCCCAGTGGCTAGGTCCTTAAAGATAAGGGAATTTTTTCCCACACCTCTGCAAGAAATCATCATTTGTGAAGAGCTATGCTTTAGCATCTTTGTTACAATTTTTAAAGACTAACTTACTAACTTCAATACCTTCCTGTCTGCACTGTTTCTTTGATGGGGGCGGGGGTGTGTCACAGAAGAGTTCAGTGTCTCTTACTCTCAATTATGAGTCTGCAGCCATTGATATTACTGCAAAAGGAGCTTCCTTGCCATAAGATACAGTGGCAGTAGGGATCATGACCTTTCACATGGTTCCAAACACCAGCAGGATACCCTGACATGAATACATGTACTCAAGCAACAGCACAGATGACTTACACCAACATGGCCTCTGGCAGCAGCAAAATAATGCAGACATTAATATGGTCTCCTACAGCAGCCCTCATAATGGACATCAGCATGACTTCCAGCAGCAGAAGACCACTGACATCCATAAAGAATCAGGTTGCAGCACAGACCACAAGCACCAACAACAACAGCAGCAAGAACCATGGACAACAACATGACCCCTTGGGACAACACTGACTGCAGACATAAATGTGTCACTGGGTGGCAATACACACCTGGACATTGACACAGGCCCCATGAATAACTCATTATAGCTAAGAGCATGCAGCTGGGTAACACCTTTAGGGGTATAGCTTGTGAGAAATCCAGCCTGCTCTACACCACCTTATCCTCCCTATCAGACAATGCCATGATACTTTGTCCAATGTAGTAGCTCAAATACCTGTCTTGCCCTGTGTCTCTAGGCCTGCCTCTCTCTGTCAAGTACTAAGTTCTGTTCTACCATCTTTCCCATCTATCTATTGCAATGACTAAGCCAGTTCCTGAACATGATTTAGAGCAAAGACATCAGGCATCCTGTTGTGTAAACCAGATCATTATCTGTGTCCAGACACATTATGGAAAAAATATACTCTTAAAAAGTATAAATACCAATAAAGAATAGCAATAGTTCAAGAGGCCCTGACTATTCTAAAAACACTATGCAGAAAAGGTTCCTTTTACAAATTGTTTTATTGAAGAAATATGTAGAAAACATGTTAAGATTGACTATTTCATGGAAAAATTATACAGATAAAATGGTAGGCATAAAAATATTCCTAAGTTGATTGAAAGTGTAATTATAAACGTTTTCTGATAAAATTGAAGATCTACAAGGAAAATATTTCGGATAAAATTCGAGAAATATATAGAAGAACACATCAAATTTGACTATTTCATGGAAAATTATACAGATAAAATGGTAGACATAAAAAAATTACTAAATAGATTGAAAGAGGAACTACAAACATTTTCTGATAAAATTCAAGATTTATATGAAAAATATTTCTGTTGCTCTATGTTTTTTATTGCGGAATTGAGTCCATTGATGATAAAAGATATTAAGTAATAGTGATTGCTGCTTCTTGTTATTTTTGATGTTATTTTTATTTTTGTGTGTTTACTTTCTTTCGGGTTTGTTGGAAGAAGTAAATCTTCAATTTTATCAGAAAATGTTAATAATTCTACTTCCAATCAACTTAGGAATACCTTTATGCCTACCATTTTATCTGTATAATTTTCCACTAAATAGTCAATTTTAATGTGTTTTTCTATATATATGTTGAATTTTTGCAGAAATATTTTCCTTGTAGACCTTCAAATTTATCAAAAAAAGTTTATAATTCCACTTTTAAACTACTTTGAAATATTTTTATGCCTACCATCTTATCTGTAATTTTCCATGATAATCTTCAAATTTAACATGTTATTTTATATTTTTCTACAATTTTTTCAGAAACATTTTCCATGTAAATCTTTAATTGTATCATGAAATGTTTCTACTCCCTTTTTCAATTAGTTTAGCAATGTTTTTTATGTCTACCATTTTACTCTTTAATTTTCCATGAAAATTGTCAATCTTAATGTGTTTTTCTATATATTTCCTCAATTTTGTCAAAAATATTTTCCATGCAAATCTTCAATTTTATAATAAAATGTTTTTGCTTCCTTTTTCAAAAAATAAAATAAAAAACTCAAAAATTGTGTTATTAATTTGCATAGAAAGGCTGCCCATCTGTTGTAGAGTTCCGTCTACGATTCCCTGTCCCCATGGCCTTTTTTTTTTTCTATTTATTTTTTGTTTTGTTTGCTTTGTTTTGTTTGTTTTTTTAAAATAATTTCCTATATTTTTTTATTTATATTTCAAATGATTTCTCCTTTCCCTTTTCCTACTCCCCGATAATCCCATAAGTCCTCTTCCCTCTCTGTTCCCCATTCAACCCCCTCTCGCTTCTCTGTCCTGGCGTTCCCCTACATTCAGTCTTTCCAGTACCAGGGGTCTCTCCTTCCATCTTCTTGGAAATCTATTGATATGTAAATTGCGTCTTGGGTATTCCGAGATTCTGGGTTAATATCCCCTTATCAGTGACTGCATACCATGTGTGTTCTTTTGTGATTGGGTTACCTCACTAAGGATGATATTTTCAAGATCTGACCATTTGCCAAATAATTTCGTGAATTCATTGTTTTTAATAGCAGAGTAGTATTCCATTGTGTAAATATACCACATCTTCTGAATCCATTCCTCCATTGAGGGACATCTGGGTTCTTTCCAGCTTCTGGCTATTATAAATAAATCTGCTATGAACATAGTGGAGCATGTGTCCTTATTGCATGCAGGGGAAGACTCTGGGTATATGCCCAGGAATGGTATAGCAGGATCCTCCAGGAGTGTCAAGCCCAGTTTTCTGAGGAACCGCCAGACTGCTTTCCAGAGTGTTTGTACCAGCTTGCAATCCCACCAGCAGTGAAGGAGTATTGCTCTTTCTCCACATCCTCACCAACAGCTGCTGTCTCCTGTGATTTTGATCTTTGAAATTCTGACTGGTGTGAGATAGAATCTCAGGGTTGTTTTGATTTGCATTTCCATAATGACTAAGGATGTTGAACATTTCTTTAGGTGCTTCTCAGCCATTAGATATTCTTCAGGTGAGAACTCTTTGTTTAGCTCTGTACCCCATTTTTTAATAGGGTTATTTGGCTCTCTAGAGTCTAACTTCTTGAGTTCTTTGTATATATTGGATATTAGCCCTATGTCCGATATAGAGTTGGTAAAGATCTGTTCCCAGTTTGTTGGTTGCTGCTTTGTCCTTTTGACAGTGTCCTTTGCCTTACAGAAATATTGTAATTTTATGAGGTCCCATCAGTCAGTTCTTGATCTTAGAGCATAAGCTACTGGTGCTGTGTTCAGAAAAATTTCCCCTGTGCCCATATGTTCAAGGTTCTTTCCTAGTTTCCTTTCTATTAGTTTCAGTGTGTCTGGTTTTATGTGGAGGTCCTTGATCCACTTGGATTGAGCTTAGTGCAAGGAGATAAGAATGGATCGATTTGCATTCTTCTCCATGTTGACCTCCAGTTAAACCAGCACCATTTGTTGAAAGGGCTGTCTTTTTTTTACACTGGATGATTTTAGCTCCTTTGTCAAAGATCAAGTGACCATAGGAGTGTGAACTCATTTCTGGGTCTTCAGTTCTCTTCCATTGATCTACATGCCTGTCACTATACAAATACAATGTAGTTTTTAACACTATTGCTCTGTAGTAAAGCTTGAGGTCAAGGATACTGATTCCCCAAGAAGTGCTTTTACTCTTGAGAATAGTTTTAGCTACCCTGGGTTTTCTGTTATTCCAGATGAATTTTTGAATTGCTCTTTCTAACTCTATGAAGAATTGAGTTGGGATTTTGATGGGGATTGTATTGAATCTGTATATTGCTTTTGGCAAGATGGTCATTTTTACTATATTAATCCTGCCAATCCATGAGCATGGCACATTTTTTCATCTTCTGAGGTCTTCTTCAATTTCTTTCTTCAGAGACTTGAAGTTCTTGTCATACAGATCTTTCACTTGTTTGGTTAGACTCACATCAAGATACTTTCTATTGTTTGTGGGTATCATGAAGGGTATCATTTCTCTTATTTCTTTCTCAGCCTGCTTATCCTTTGAGTATAGGAAGGCTACTGATTTTCTTGAGTTGATTTTATATCCAGCACTTTGCTGAAGTTGTTTATCAGCTGTAGGAGTTCTCTGGTGGAGTTCTTTGGGTCACTTAAGTATACTATCATATCTTCTGCAAATAGTGATAGTTTGACGTCTTCCTTTCCAATTTGTATCCCTTTGACCTCCTTATGTTATCTAATTGCTCTAGCTAGAATTTCAAGTACTATATTGAAAAGATATGGAGAGAGAGGACAGCCTTGTCTAGTCCCTGATTTTAGTGGGATTGCTTCAAATTTTTCTCCATTTAGATTGATGTTGGCTACCGGTTTGCTGTAAATTGCTTATACTATGTTTATATATGGGCCTCGAATTCCTGATCTTTCCAAGACCTTTAACATGAAAGGATGCTTAATTTTGTCAAATGCTTTTTCAGCATCTAATGAAATGACCATGTGGTTTTTTACTTCGAGGTTGTTTATGTAGTGGATTACATTGATGGATTTCCTTATATTGAAATGTCTGTGTATCCCTGGGATGAAGCCTACTTGATCGTGATGAATGATCATTTTGATGTGTTCTTGGATTCGGTTGGCAAGAATTTTATTGAGTATATTTGCATCGATATTCATAAGAGAAATTGGCCTGAGATTTTCTTTCTTTTTTGGATCTTTGTGTGATTTTGGTATAAGCATAATTGTGGCTTCATAGAACGAGTTGGGTAGTGTTCCTTCTGTTTCTATTTTGTGGAATAGTTTGAAGAGTATTAGTGTTAGGTCTTTTTTGAAGGTCTGATAGAATTCTGCACTAAAACCATCTGGACCTGTGCTTTTTTTGGTTGGAAGACTTCCAATGACGACTTCTATTTCTTCAGGGGTTATAGGATGGTTTAGATGGTCTATTTGATCCTGATTTAATTTTGGTATTTGGTATCTGTCTAGGAAATTGTCCATTTCCTTCAGATTTTCTAGCTGTGTTGAATACAGGGTTTTGTAGTAGGATCTGATGATTTTTTTGAATTTCCTCAGTTTCTGTTGTTATATCTCCCTTTTTGTTTCTGATTTTGTTAATTTGGATACTGTCTCTGTGCCCTCTGGCTAGTCTGGCTAAGGGCTTATCTATGTTGTTGATATTCTCAAAGAACCAACTCCTAGTTTTGTTGATTCTTTGTATGCTTTTATTTGTTTCTACTTGATTGATTTGAGCCCTGAGTTTGATGATTTCCTGCCTCTACTCCTCTTGGGTGTATTTGTTTCTTTTTGTTCCATGGCTTTCAGGTGTGAAATTAAGCTGCTAGTGTATGCTCTCTCCCATTTCATTTTGGAGGCCCTCAGGGCTATGAATTTTCCTCTTAGCACCGCTTTCATTGTGTCTCATAAATTAGGGTACATTGTGCCTTCATTTTCATTAAATTTTAAAAAGTCTTTGATTTCTTTCCTTATTTCCTCCTTGATCAAGTTATCACTGAGTACAGCATTGTTCAGCTTCCATGTGTATGTAGGCTCTCTGTTGTTTTTGTTATTATTGAAGACCACCCTTATTCCATAATGATCTGATAGGAGGCATGGGATTAGTTTGATCTTCTCATATCTGTTGAGGTCTGTTTTGTGACCAATTATATGGTCGATTATGGAAAAGGTAACATGAGGTGCTGAGAAGAAGGTATATTCTTTTGCTTTAGGATGTGATGATATATATATATATCTGTTATTTCCATTTGGTCCAAGGCTTCAATCAGTTTCATTGTGTCCCTGTTTAATTTCTGCTTTCCTGAACGATCCATTTCAGAGAGTGGGGTGTTGAAGTCACCCACTATTATTGTGTGAGGGGAGATGTGTGCTTTGACTTTAGTAAAGTTTCTTTTAAGAATGAGGGTGCCAGGGCAGTGGTGGTGCATGCCTTTAATCCCAGCACTTGGGAGGCAGAGGCAGGCAGATTTCTGAGTTTGAGGCTAGCCCTGTCTACAGAGTGAGTTCCAGGACAGCCAGGGCTACACAAAGAAACCCTGTCTTGAAAAACCAGAAAAAAAAAAGAATGAGGGTGCCCTTGCATTTGGAGCAGAGATGTTCATAATTGATAGTTCTTCTTGGTGGACTTTTCCTTTGACCAGAATGTGTTGTTCTTCAGTGTCTTTTTGATGATTTTAGGTTGGAAGTCAATTTTATCTGATATTAGGATGGCCACTGTGGCTCATTTCCTGGGACCATTTGCTTGTAAAATTCTTTTCAAGCCTTTTACTCTGAGGTAGTGTTTGTCTTTGACACTGAGGTGTGTTTCCTGCACACAGCAAAATGCTGGGTCCTGTTTACATATCCAGTCTGTTAGTTTATGTCTTTTTATTGGGGAGCTGAAACCAATGATATTAAGAGAGATTATGGAATAGTGATTATTGCCACCTGCTATTCTTGATGCTATTTTTATGTTTGATTGTCTATCTACTTTTGGGTTTGATGAAAGAAGGTTACTATCTCATTTTTTCCAGGGTGTGATTTCTTTCCTTGTATTGTCGATTTCCACCTATTATCCTTTGTAGGGCTGGTTTTGTGGAACGATATTGTGTAAATTTGATTTTATCATGGAATGTCTTGGTCTCTCCATGTATGGTGATTGAGAGTTTTGCTGGGTATAGTAGTCTAGGCTGGCATTTGTGTTCTCTTAGAGTCTGTATGAGATCTGCCCAGGATCTTCTGGCTTTCATAATCTCTGGTGAGAAGTCTGATGTTATTCAGATAGGTTTTCCTTTATAAGTTACATGGCCTTTTTGTCTTACTGCTTTTAATATTCTTTCTTTGTTTAGTACATTTGGTGTTTTGATTAATATGTGATGAGAGGTATTTCTGCTCTGGTCCTGTCTCTTTGGAGTTCTGTAGGCTTCTTGTACGTTCATCGGCATCTCTCTCTTTAGGTTAGGGAAGTTTTCCTCCATAATTTTGTTGAAGATGTTTACTGGCCCTTTAAGTTGCAAATCTTCACTCTCATCTATACCTATAATCCTTAGGTTTGGTCTTCTCATTGTGTCCTGGATTTCCTGGATGTTTTGGGTTACACGCTCTTTGCATTTTGCATTTTCTTTGACTGTTGAGTTGATGCTTTCTATAGTATCTTCAGCACCTGAGATTCTTTCTTCCATCTCTTGTATTCTATTGTTGATGTTTGCATGTATGACTCCTGATTTCTTCCCAAGGTTTTCTATCACCAAAGTTTTTTCCCTTTGTGATTTCTTAGATGTTTCTAATTCCTTCTTTAGATCCTGGATGGATTTGCTCGGAACCTTTACTTGTTTGTTTGTGTTTTCCTGCATTTCTTTAAGATATTTTTGCATTTCCTCTTCCAGGATTTCTGCCTGTTGACCCATGTTCTCCTGTATTTCTTTAAGCGATTTTTATGTTTCCTCCTTATGGGCTTCCATCTGCTGCTCCATAGTCTCTTGCATTTCTTTAAGCAGTTTTTGTGGTTCCTTTGTAAGGGCATCTACCCGTTGATTCTTTTCTTTAAGCGATTTTTCTGTTGGCTCCTTATGGGCCTCCATCTGTTGACCCATATTCTCATGCATTTCTTTAAGTGATTTTTGTGTTTCCTTTGTAAGGGCTTCTACCCCTTGATTCATGTTCTCCTGAATTTCTTTATGAGATGTCTTTGCGTCCTTCTTGAAATCCTCAATAGCATCATGAGAAGTGATTTTAAATCCAGATCTTGCATTTCTGGTGTGATGGGGTATCCAGGACTTGCTGCTGTAGGAGAGTTGGGTTTGGATGGTGCCATATTGCCTTGATTTCTGTTAGTAACTCTCCTACGTTTGCGTTTTGCCATCTGGTTACCTCTGGTGTTAGTTGGTCCTGCTGTCACTGGCTGTTGGTTGGACCTCATGTGAGCCTGCAAGGCTATTTCTGTCCACCTCCTGGATTACCAGGATTCACCTGGCAGCGATTGCTGAGGGACTGCTCTGCTCCTGAGTGAATTTGGAACCCTGATGTGCTTTGCCCCAAGTGATGTTATAGTGGGGAATCCCTGCATCTGAAGGCTGAGTGTAGTCAATCCCCAGAGGTCGGCAAGGGGAGACTGTTGTGCTCCCTCCCTGTGTGAGTGTGCTCTCTCCCAGTGCGGGTTCTTCTGCAGGGCAGATGTCCCACAGAAGAGCTGGCACATAGGTGACCACAGATCTGCCCAGCTCTTGGGAGTAGGGAGCACACAAGCTGGCTGAGTCCCAAGCAATATTACGCTTGATTATCCCTGTGCCTGGAGGTCCCAACTGCTCTGTTGCTGGAGCAAAGATGGCAGAGTGCACTGTGCACCCTCTCGGTGCAGATCACTCTGCAGGGCAGATGGCTCACAACAGAGCTGGCGCCCAGACGACCACAGAGCTGCCCTGCTCTTGAGCGCAGATGGAAGCCCAACAGGCTATGTCCCAAGCGATGTTATATTGGGGAGTCCCTGCGTACCTGAAGGCTCAGCATAATCAATCCCCAGAGCAGAGGTCGCCAAAGTTCCCCTGGCTTGTAAGAGGGTGTCGCCTGAATGCCCTCACCCTGGGACATCAAGTCTTAATAAGGTTAGACAAATCTTCTTCCACTGAGGCCCAACATGGCAGCCCTCTGTGACATATGGGCTGGGGACCTCAGAGAAGCCCCTGTAAGCTCTTTGGTTGATAATTTAATCTCTGGGAGCTCTCAGGGGTCCAGTTTAGTAAACACTGTTGGTCTTACTATGGGGTTGCCAATCCCTTCAGTTCATTCAATCCTTCCCCTATTTCTTTCCTAGAGATCCTGGACATACTTCCAATGCTTGGCTTTGGATATCTGCATCTGTCTCAGTTCAGCTTATGGGTAGAGCCTCTCGGAGAACAGTCATTCTAGGCTCATGTTAAGAAGTACAACATAGCATAGGTAATAGATTAAGGGATTGGTGACTACCCATTGTGTAGGTACCAAGTTGGGTCAGTTATTTGGTTGTCCGTTCCTTCAGTCTCTGCTCGATCTTTTCCTCGCATTTGTTTTAAGCAGGACAAATTTTGGGTCAAAAGTTTTGTAGTCTGGGTTAGTGTACACATCCCTCTACTAGGGGTCCTGTCTGGCTATTGGAGGTGGAATCTTCAGGTTCCATATCCACACTGTTGGGTACTTCAGCTATGGTCACCTGCACTGAATCCTGGGAGCCTCCCTCAACCCAGGTCTCTGGGACTTCTTAGAGATTCTGCATCTCCATATTTCTCTTCATTCTCCTGGTCCTCTGGGCCTCTTTACTGTCTCTGACTCTGCCTGCCCATTGTCCTACCCATTCTGCTTTCCACCTCAGTCTCTTCTTTGTGCTGCTTCCCATGAATATTTTGTTCTTTTTTCTAAGGGGAATAGATGGCCTAAGAAAGAAATTAGGGAAACAACACCCTTCACAGTAGTCACAAATAATATAAAATGACTTGTTATAATTCTAGCCAACCAAGTAAAAGATCTGTATAACAAGACCTTAAAGTTCCTGAAGAAAGAAATCTAAAAAGACCTTAGAAGATGGAATGATCTCCCATATTCATGGATAGCTAGGACTAATATACTGAAAAAGGCAATCTTACCAAAAGCAGTCAACAGAATCAATGCGATTCCCATTAAAATTCTAGCACATTTTTAACAGACCTTGAAAGATCAGTTCATTAACCTCATATGGAAAATAAAAAACACATGATAGCCAAAATAATTCTGAGCAATAAAAGAACTTCTGGAGGAATCACAGTCCTTGATATCAAGCTGTACTACAGAGCAATAGTGATAAGAACCGCATGATATTGGTACATAAACAGAGAGGTTTATTAATGGAATAGAATCAACGACCCAGAAACAAGCCCACATACCTATAAACACTTAATTTTTTTCAAAGAAGACAATACAGTGGGAAAAAGAAAGCATCTTCAACAATTGGTACTGGTCTAACTGGTATGCATGTAGAACAATGCAAATTGATCCATATTTTTCAACTGCACAAAGCTCATGTCAAATGTGTCAAGGACCTCAGTATAAAACTGGATTCACTAAATCTAATAGAAGAGAAAGTGGGCAATAGCTTTGAATGCATTGGCACAGGAGAAAACCAGTGGCTCAGGTTGTAAAGATAGACGAGTGATAAATGAGACATCTTGAAACTGAAAAGCTTCTGCAAGGAAAAGGACACTCTCAATAGGAGTAAACATTAGTCTATAAATGGGGAAAAGATATTTACTAAATCTATATCCAACAGAGGGCTAATATTCAAAATATATAAAGAACTCAAGAAGTCAGACTGCAAAAAAAAAGAAAGAAAAAGAAAAAAACAACCAATAACAACAACAAAAACAAACAAATTACAAATAACCCAATTACACAGTGGGGTATAGAACTAAACACAATTCTCAACAGAGGAATCTCAAATGACCAAGAAGAGTTTAAAGAAATATTTAACATCCTTAGTCATCAGGGAAATGCAAATAAAAATGACCCTGAGATTCCACTTTAACACTAATCTGAATGGCTAAGATCAAAAGCTCAAGCTACAGCACATACTGGGCAGAGATGTGGAGAAAGAAGATCATATTGGGGATTGGTTTTAATGCTTTGATTGAGTTGGGAATCTGCATGTCCAAATGCTGAAAGTCCTTGTCCCCAATTGGTTTTTTATCAATCAATAGGATGACTGTGGCCAATGGCTGGACAAAGAGAGATGGGGCGGGGAGGGGGACCTTTAAATATGTGAAGGCTAGGAACTAGAAAAAAGGAGACAGATTTGGATGACTCAGGGGAGAAGGATGGAATGTAGGAACTTCAGGAGTGAAAGCTAACCAGCCATGTGTGAACTCAGGTGGGTAGCCACTGGTCACTTCCCCTTTTGGTCCTGAGGTAGAGGAAGGTTTAGGAGTACTCAACCTTTCTTTGAGGTTAGCCAATGCATTTTAAAATTAACTGGCTTGTGTGTGTGTGTGTGTGTGTGTTCCATTCACAAATCTTGATAGCTCCAAGGCAAGTGCACTTGTGTAACCCACTGGGAGTCAAATCAGTATAGCCCAGTTTTACCACCACAAGAACACTCCTCTGTTGCTGGTGGGAGTGCAAACTTTCACAACTACTCTGGAAATCATTCTGGCAGGTTCTCAGAAAATTAGAAATAGTTCTACATGAAGACTCAAGTATGCCACTCAAGACCATTGAATCCATGAACAGAAGACATATAGACAGTTGTCACTTTACAATTTGTCTACTAGGCACAGTTGCTTGGTGCAAATATCTCCTGCCTGGAAATGTGTGCCCTCATCACTTTATTATCACTGCCTCTCCTTCTGCCCTAAACTTAGTGACTTATTCCACCAAGCAACAAGCTCTCCCGCAGGTCCTAGCTTTCCCTGAGGTCTTACATGATTGGGGTGCCCTCCTTCCTCCAAAGCATGGACAAAGAGTCCCTTTTCTCCTTCCCTGAATCTCCTTTTCCTCTTGGATCTGGAAGTCCCACTGTTCCCTCTGATCAACAATTGACTCCTGGCCTTCTTTATTGACAAATCGAGAACTGATTAAGAAACCAGATCTTAATTATCAGAACCTTCCCTTACAGATGGGATATTTGAAGTTTTGACAGGATGGAAAAGAATGCACAAGTGGTCCCTCAACGGAGGAATGGATTCAGAAGATGTGGTATATCTACACAATGGAATACTACTCTGCAATTAAAAACAATGAATTCACAAAATTCCTGGGCAAATGGTCAGATCTTGAAAATATCATCCTTAGTGAGGTAACCCAATCACAAAAGAACACACATGGTATGCAGTCACTGATAAGGGGATATTGACCCAGAATCTTGGAATACCCTAGACACAATCCGCATATCAATAGATTTCTAAGAAGATGGAAGGAGAGACCCCTGGTCCTGGAAAGACTGGATGTAGGGGAACGCCAGGACAGAGTAACGAGAGGGGGTTGAATGGAGAAAAGAGGGAGGGAAGGGGGCTTATGGGACTTTCGGGGAGGGAGGAAACGGGAAAGGGGAAATGATTTGGAATGTAAATTAAAAAAATTAAAAAAAAATTAAAAAAAATAAAAAATTGTTAGGTAAGAGCACATGAAATTTGAGGAAAGAATCAAGTATATGTATTAAAAAGCACAATAATTGCCAAGTAAAGTCAGGTCAAAGAAGAAAGATCAATATGATTTGTATTAGTTAACCAACTGAAAATCTAAGGTGATCTAAGATGAACACATCTAAATGGCATGGTATATCTAACAGTGCATTTCTCAGCTGAAACTTTGCAGACAAACAGGTAGTATATTGATTAAATAATGTGCCAAAGCAGGAAAAAAAAAAAACATTAAGAACAAGATATCCTGAAAAATGTCTTCTTCAGAAGTGAATGATAGGAAAAGACAAAGCTAAAGGAATTCGTGAACTCCAGCCCTATTTTTCGAGAAGTGTTGCAGTCCTTCACATTTAAAAACATCCAAGTATGCAAATTGACAGTTGTAAGACAGGGAAAAATCTCTAAAAGAGTTAACATCTTTCCCAACAACAATGAAAAGTCTCTAGAAGAGTTATGTGAAAAACCCATTAATATTATCAGTAATATGATAAAGGGATAGACCAAATGAAATAATAACAGATATCAACACCTATTAGTCAATCGTCATTACAAATGGATATAAATCAAGATTTCAAAAATGCAGTATTCATTAAGCAATTTGGTTAAAATATACAATTTCTATTATTGCATTTTTATGATCAGAAATGACTTAATGACAGTTTAAAAATATCAGTAATCAATATACTGATGAAGCAGTTTTTATTATGTAATGACTCAAGATAACTACATATGAAATAAACCTGTAATTGATAAGTTAAAAAAAACAAGTTAAAAAAACCCACAAGTAAGAAAAATCACTTTACAATAAAGGAAAACAGAAAGAGAAGAAAGGAGCATCAGATCTTTAAAAAAATAGAAAAGAAAGCCGGGCGGTGGTGGCGCACGCCTTTAATCCCAGCACTTGGGAGGCAGAGGCAGGAGGATTTCTGAGTTCGAGGCCAGCGCCTGGTCTACAAAGTGAGTTCCAGGACAGCCAGGGCTACACAGAGAAACCCTGTCTCAAAAAACCAAAAAAAAAAAAAAAAAAAAAAAAATAGAAAAGAAAAAGAAAAAACACTATTGCTCTGTAGTACAGCTTGTGGTCCGGGATACTGATTCCCCCAGAAGTTCTTTTACTCTTGAGAATAGTTTTAGCTATCCTGGGTTTTCTGTTATTCCAGATGAATTTTTGAATTGTTCTTTCTAACTCTATGAAGAATTGAGTTGGGATTTTGATGGGGATTGCGATGAATCTGTATATTGCTTTTGGCAGGATGGTCATTTTCACACACCAGTCAGAATGGCTAAGATAAAAAACACAGGAGACAGCAGTTGTTGGCGAGGATGTGGAGAAAGTGGAACACTCCTCCACTGCTGGTGGGATTGCAAGCTGGTACAACCACTCTGGAAAGCAGTCTGGCGGTTCCTCAGAAAACTGGGCATGACACTCCCGGAGGATCTGGCTATACCACTCCTGGGCATATACCCAGAGACTTTACCTGCATGCAATAAGGACACATGCTCCACTATGTTCATAGCAGCCTTATTTATAATAGCCAGAAGCTGGAAAGAACCCAGATGCCCCTCAATGGGGGAATGGTTTCAGAAGATGTGATATATTTACACAATGGAATACTACTCTGCAATTAAAAACAATGAATTCACGAAATTCTTAGGCAAATGGTCAGAACTTGAAAATATCATCCTTAGTGAGGTAACCCAATCACAATAGAACACACATGGTATGCAGTCACTGATAAGGGGATATTAACCCAGAATCTCTGAATACCCAAGACACCATTCACATATCAATAGATTTCTAAGAAGAAGGAAGGAGAGACCCCTGGTCCTGGAAAGACTGGATGTAGGGGAATACCAGACAGAGAAGTGAGAGGGGGTTGAATGGGGAACAGAGGGAGGGAAGGCGGCTTATGGGACTTTCGGGGAGGGAGAAAATGGGAAAGTGGAAATCATTTGGAATGTAAATAAAAAAAACTTAGAAAATAAAAAAAAAAATTCGAAAAAAAAGAAAAAGAAAAAAATGAAAAAGCAAGAAAGTGATATCAGCAGGATGTTCCTATAAAATATACCACCAATATAGTTTTATTAAATTTCTTAGTAAAATCACAGAGAAAAATAATTAAAAATGAACAGCTATAGACTGTTTACATAAAACCTTATTTCACGAGGTATGGATATATACTGACTGGAAGTATATGTATAAAGAGAGAGATTCTGTGTGAATGTAAACAAAAAAGAGTAAGTAGCTACACATCTAAAATAAAATCTTTCACTTACAAAACTACAAAACACACAATGCCATTATTAAGGATAAATGAATTGATTCAAGTGTTGCAGTGAGTTTAGCTAACTGCTCTGCTCCCAGGGGTAGCAAACACTCCCTGACTCCTCCAAGGGGCTCTATGCATTCACAAAAGAAAGAAAGAAAAAGAAAAAGAAAACTCTCTCTCTCTCTCTCTCTCTCTCTCTCTCTCTCTCTCTCTCTCTCTCTCTCTCTCTCACACACACACACACACACACACACACATACCAGTTAATTTTAAATGCTTTGACTAGCTCAAAGTTTGGACAGTTCTACTCCTTCCTAATGCTAGCATGCACTACCACTCCCATGAGGTACTTCTGAGATAACATCTTTTTTTTTTTTTGCAGGCACAACATACCCAAACTTATAGGACACAATGAAGCAGTGCTAAGAAGAAAATTGATAGCTCTGAGAGCGTCCAAAAAGAAACTGGAAAGAGAATACACTAACAGCTTGATAGCACATCTGAAAGCTCTAGAACAAAAAGAAGCAAATACACCCAAGAGGAGTAGACAGCAAGAAATAATCAAACTCAGTGCTGAAATCAACCAAGTAGAAACAAAAAGAACTATAAAAAGAATCAACCAAACCAGGAGCTGGTTCTTTGAAAAAAACAACAAGATAGATAAATCCTTAGCCAAACTAACCATAGTACACAGAGACAGCATCCAAATCAGCAAAATCAGAAATGAAATGGGAGACATAACAACTGATACTGAAGAAATTAAAAAAAAAATCATCAGATCATAATACAAAAGCCTATACTCAACAAAACTGGAAAATCTAGATGAAATGGACAAGTTTCTAGACAGATACCAGGTACCAAAGTCAAATCAGGATCAGATAAATGATCTAAAATATCCCATAACCCCTAAAGAAATAGAGGCAGTTGTAAACAGTTTCCCCAACCAAAAAAAAAGCCCAGGACCAGATGGGTTCAATGCAGAGATCTATCAGACCTTCAAAGAAGACCTAATACCAATACTCTTCAAACTATTCCACAAAATAGAAACAGAAGGAACATAACATAATTTATTCTATGAAGCCACAATTACTCTTATACCTAAACCACACAGAGACCCAACAAAGAAAGAGAACTTTAGACCAACTTCCCTTATGAATATTGATGAAAAAATAATAAAATTCTTGCCAACCAAATCCAAGAACACATCAAAATGATCATCCACCATGATCAAGTAGGCTTCATCCCAGGGATGCAGGGATGGTTCATATACAGAAATCCATCAATGTAATCCACTATATAAACAAACTCAAAGAAAAAAAAGCACATGATCATTTCATTAGATGCTGAGAAAGCATTTGACAAAATCCAACACGTCTTGATGATGAAAGTCTTAGAAAAATCAGGAACTCAAGGCCCATAACTAAACATAGTAAAAGCATTATACAGCAAACCAATAGCCAGCATCAAACTAAATGGAGAGAAACTTGAAGAAATCCCACTGAAATCAGGGACTAGACAAGGCTGTCCACTCTCTCTCTACCTGTTCAATATAATACTCAACATCCTAGCTAGAGCAATTAGACAACAAAAGGAGGTCAAAGGGACACAAATTGGAAAGGAAGAAGTCAAAGTATCACTATTTGCAGATTATATGATAGTATAATTAAGTGACCCCCAAAATCCACCAGAGAACTCCTAAACCTGATAAACAACTCCAGCAAAGTGGCTGGATGTAAAATTAAGTCAAATAAATCAGTAGTCTTCCTCTATTCAAAGGATAAGCAGGCTGAGAATGAAATTAGGGAAATGACACCCTTCACAATAGTCACAATTAGTATAAAAGACCTTGGTGTGACTCTAACCAAGCAAGTGAAAGATCTGTATGACAAGAACTTTAAATCTCTGAAGAAAGAAATTGAAGAAGATTGCAGAAGTTGGAAATATCTCACATGCTCATGGATTGGCAGGGTTAATATAAAGATAATATCTTTTAAAATCTGTATTTCTTCTCTGCTACCCAAACACAATTGGGGAAGTGGCCAATGTTGATTCTTACATGATGGCAGATCTATAAGTATGGTCTTTCTTCTTCCCTGTAATGGAGATCTCTGCCTCCTTTACTCTCTCCCTCAGTTCCTAGCCCCTGCAAATCCCAGGTACTGTCTCAGTCTACCTGTCCAAATCTTTATTACCAATCAAATCCACTTGGGGGTGGAGACTCTCACCTTCTGGAAAGGAGGCCTTTGGGAGCCAAAGTGGACTGAGACAGCATTAGAATCAATTCCTAAAATTTAAGAAGAAATAAAATTTTAGAACATACACTTAACAACCAGGGCAGTGTTAAACATTAAGAAAATACTAATATATCAAGTAGAGGGATTAATCACTTTCTGGCAGTAGTAGAAGCCCCCCTTCCCCCCAAAAAAAAATAGAACAGAAAATTCTGTCTTAAACTCTGCTTATCTAAAACAGATACTTTTAGAACTCAGGTAATATGAACTTGTTTTTTTAATTTTTAATTTTTTGATTTTTCGAGATAGGGTTTCTCTGTATAGCCCTGGCTGTCCTGGAACTCACTCTGTAGATCAGGCTGGCCTTGAACTGAGATTCTGCCAGCTTCTGCCTCCCAAGTGCTGGGATTAAAGTTATGTGCTACTACGTCCTGGCCCAATGAACTTTTGCTGTTCAGTTAAAATCAAGGAAGTTGCCACCAGGGTTTAAACTGGTAAAATGTACAATCAGAAACTGGTAACAGGGTCAAGGGTGTGTATATTGATAAGGTATTTTCAATGTCCAGTAAATACACAGTTGGGCCTAATGAAATGAGTCTGATTTTATTCTAAATATTCATTTGCATGTCTGGAGTTGATTTTCAAAATGAGCTGAAGAATACTTTCATGACTTTGCTGTGCTTGAAATCAGTTATAAGTGATTGTTCATTCCAAACAAAGCAACAGAGCCATATTCACAGGCTGCTACATGTTGACAAGAAAAAAGAGAAGATATAATTACTGTCATATTGTCACACAATCAGAGTACTCTATAGGGCTTTAGTCATGCACAGTGATTCTTAATGTTGAGGTGCTTTGCTACAGATGCATGTATAACTCCAGATGCTGTGTGAAGCATTCTTCCTGGCTTTGTTAACAGAAAGCTGAATTTTAAATTGGAAATTTAATGATTTTGAATAGGAAATTTTGAGAGTAAGGATCATCTCAAGCCACTGTTATGAATAGAAAAATGTCCAGCTTTGACAGCAGGTGTCTCTCTGTCTCTGATGAATAGAAAAATGTCCAGCTTTGACAGCAGGTGTCTCTCTGTCTCTGTCTGTCTCTGTGTCTTTCTATCTCTGTCTCTCTCTGTCCCTGTAATTCTCTGTGTGTAACTCTGTCTCCTTCTGTCTCTGAGTCTCTGTCTCTTTCTGTGTGAATCTGTGTCTCTGTCTTTGTCTCTTTCTATCTCTGTCTCTGTGTCTCTGTCTCTGTGTCTCTATTGGTTTCTGTCTCTTTTCGTGTCTGTCTCTCTCATAAACACCACATATACACACGCACTCATCCAGTTTCCTCAGAAAACTGAAGAAGTGATGGAATAACAAAAGCCTGTTCAGGAAGCACACAATACCTTGGCATCAATGCTTCAGTGATTCCTGATGCTTCTCCTGATGATAAATCAGAATGTTGCAATAAAAGCTGTGTGTTTGATTATTTGGATACCTGTCATGCATAACTGGAGGGCGGCAGTAAAAAACCAGATTAATCAAAATAGGATTATAATTTTCTGCAACACCTGTCTCAACCAGCTGCCTCTGATTGTGATTCGATACCTCCTTTCCTCCCAAATTACATGATAAAGCAATTTAGAAATCAGTGGAGAGTCCAGTGTCATAGTGCCAGAATGGAAGTCAAACATTATAGCAGAGGAAGCTTTCAGATACCTGATTTAATTTGCTTAGATTATACCAGAAATAGTAGAACAAGTAGATAATATAATGCTTTGGAAAATTCTCAAAGTCACGGTTTTAATTTTTTATACGATTTTTTTATTTTATAATAATTACATACTGGGCATATACTAATAAAGGAAATTGGTGCTAACTTTTAAATCTCTAGAATAATGATTCAGAAACAAAAACATTTCAGCATTACAATAATGTACAATTTTGAATGCTGTATATCAGCAATTCATTTTCAATGAATAATAAACACTTTAAATGTCTTTCAAAATGGATTTAAAAACATGTTAGAATATGAGTCACTATTTTTTATTAAAAACTGAACATGGAAGAGAATTCACAGTGTTTTTCATTACGGCTCTGACATGCATTTTCATTTTGGTAAGTAAGTGAAATGCATTCTTGGAGACCACTGGGATCTGTTTAGATAACAGAAGATGATTGCAATGTGCCTGAAATACAAAGTATTTTAGAGTATTAATGAATTCTTAAACAATTAATTAAATATACTGTTTATAGAAATTTCAGGAATTATAATAGAAATACCTATGGTATAGTTTTATTGCTTCCACAGTGTTATATAAATTCTATAATTTTTTCCAGTGCTAAGCTAAAATAAGTTTCTTTCTTTCTTTCTTTCTTTCTTTCTTTCTTTCTTTCTTTCTTTCTTTCTTTCTTTCTTTCTTTCTTTCGTTTCTATATTTTTTTATTTATATTCCGAATGATTTCCCCTTTCCCATTTCCTCCCTCCCAGGAAGTCCCATAAGCCCCCTTCCCTCCCTCTGTTCCCCATTCAACCCCCTCTTGCTTCTCTGTCCTGGTATTCCCCAGGAATTACTGTGTCTAGGGATAGTTCTCTCATTGGGAATGCCTTGTCTTTAGTAACTGAAATTACATAAACATACATTGTATCAGAATTGTGATCTATTTTTAAAATGTTCTATTATAAGTAAGTATATAAGATGAACGATACTTGAATGTCATGATGAAACAA
Organism: Tokudaia tokunoshimensis; assembly: GCA_036184795.1. Taxonomy (NCBI): domain Eukaryota; kingdom Metazoa; phylum Chordata; class Mammalia; order Rodentia; family Muridae; genus Tokudaia; species Tokudaia tokunoshimensis. The sequence continues at coordinate 64,803,086 of BTHU01000012.1, read as the reverse complement.
ATATCCATCTTAAAACCTACTTATTACTTGTTTTAAAAACTTGTCTAAACTTGGAATTTTAAATGACAATGTTTCATTTAATTTCTTTGCTGTTTTTGTGAATTTCATTCTTTTATTTAATTTGAAAGTAAACAACATACTCACATGCATAAATTAATTCTGCTATGAAGTGAATGATATTTGTATTCTTCCCCATACCTCAAAGTGCACATTAATACAACTAAATTAATTTTAACATTATAAAATGCTAGTTAGCAGGTCAGTGACTGGAAAGGAAATTCCTTTATTTTGTTCAGATGAAGAATTGCTTCACTTTTTGGATGGTTTTTATTTTAAAACTAAATCTGTCTTTTTCTTGGTAACTTTACAAGATGGAAATGAAAACTAATATGTGTGATTCAGTCTTTTATACTAGCCTTTGGAAGTCAAGAAAAGATAATCAGAAGCTGGAGGACAACATGTGCTACATAGATAGACTCTACCTTATGTAAGTGTAACTTTTATTTGCCAGATGTAATTGTAGTCTTAGAGGCTTCCTGCTGAACATGTTCACTTCATCTACTTTTTCTGAACTCTGGCTTGCTGGCTCAGCTCAGACATGATGGCTCAAATTCCGTTCCAAACTGACTGATTCGTTCTGCCTTTTCTCAGGCTCTCACTGAATGGGCCACAGACTAACACTGGTATTTTTTTTATTTTCTATATTCTTTATTTACATTCCATATGATTTCCTCTTTCCCAGTTTCCCCCCTCCCCAAAAGTCCCATGAGCCCTCTTCCCTCCCGTTCCCCAGTCAACTCCCTCCTGCTTCTTTGTCCTGGTATTCCCTACACTACTGAATCACTACACTCAATGCTGGCAATTTGATCTGTTCTTCTGGTTCCTTGTTATTCTCTGGTTTCAACTATCTCAACTCCATTGCAATGCACTCTGAACTGACTTCCCACTTTTCTCTCTTCCTGTACTGATCTTAAATAGTCTCTCTTTCCTTTTTGTTCTCATGTAAATTATGCCTATCCTACCACTGACTCATTCTGTCAAATCTTTCTCGGATTCATAACTTTGTCTGCCCATCAATTAGATGACATTGGTTGTGATTAAGGGTGTGTACTAAGGGGGTGTCTGTACTCTAGCCAGAGAGATTAAAAATGTGTGGAGTGTCTTCATTCCTGATAGATCACATAGGCATAGAAGGTCTTTGGATGTGATCAGAGCAGCCATCTTGTTGAATTAAAATTCCTCTATAGTCTTGTATATATTTATGTGTGGTAAAGAGTTGTATTTATTATAAGTATATTTAGAATCCTTACTTTCTTCCACTAGCCATGTATTTTTGTAAATATGTTAAGTTACTGTGTATTAGAGCAATCAGGTAATTTTTTAAATATAATTTAAAATGAATTTGAAAGAAATTTCAGCTCTGACAAATTTCTTAAGTAAGGAACAGTTTTAGACTGTATTAAATTTTGAATCATTTTGTAAGGTGAACAATTTATATTTAATATATTTTGTATTTAGTGATGTGTGGATTATATGTGTATGTGTATGTTTGTGTGTGTTAGTGTATGTGCACACATTTAAAATAAGTAAAAGATTGTAACTGAAATTCCTTTGTTATGAAGAGAAGCAGTACATCAATGTTTTAACCTGCTTAGCATGTATTCAGACCACTCTCTGACTATATAACTATGCTGTAACTAGAGGGTACTTTACAAACAGGTTTTCTAATTTTTTGGATATGTGCCTAGAATTTTAAAATTGATGGGTTGTATATCCTAAAATTTTGAAGAACCACTTTACTGTTTTCCACAGCTGTTAGTCTGCTTTGGATTCTGACTAGCAATTACTAAATAGTTCCAAACTTGGGAAAAAACAAGGCCATCTGTCTGAATGACATGGTGTCTTCATCAATAGGGAGCTATCTTTTACTAAAGGCAATAGCAATAGGCTGCATGTTTTGTTAGCGTCTTAGACAATCCTGTCCAATAAACCAAGGGAATACTTTCATGTGAGCTTGTAACTCTGCTACTTTGTCTTTGCTCTTTACTTCTTGGTTATGGACTCTAGCCCTCTGAAATTGTAGCTCAATTAAACACCTTTTTAAATAAGTTGCATTGGTTGTGACTTTCATTAAAACAATGCAAATGTCACAAATATAAAAAATAATCACAGAGATACATAAAAATAGGCCTAGAGGATATACAGAGAACCTCCAAAAGACTTATTATTTGAAACTTTTTGAAGAAAACAGAAACAAGAATGAAATAATACAGTATATCCTGAGAAACAATGAGTTAAATGGCTAATTATCTTTTATGAAGTATGCATTTCATGTAAGAATTCTACAGCTAACAAAAACATTTCATTAAAAATTTAAAGACAATAAACATATTCTTTATCAAACAAAGAGTGAAAGTAATTTGTTATGTATGAACTCATTGCAAAAATTATAAAATGACCCATGTATATAATATTCCTGTTTTATATATCTGTAAAACTTTTTTTTGTGGAAGACTGTATTTTTATTAAAGTCATACAAGGAAAGACCATCAAAATTACAACCCTTATGTGGTTGTTTGAATATGTGTGGCCCAGGGAGTGACACTATTAGAAGGTATAGCCTTGTTTGACTAGGTGTGGCCTTGTTGGAGGAAGTATGTCCCTGTGAGTGTGAACTTTTAAACAATTATTCTAGCTTCCTAGAAGGCAGCTTTCTTCTAGCAGCCTCCAAATGAAGATGTGGAACTCTCAGCTCCTACTGCACCATGCCTGCCTAGATGCTGTCACCCTACCACTTTAATGGTAAAGGACTGAACCTCTGAACCTGTAATCCAGCCCCAATTATAGTCCTTATAAGAGTTGCCTTGGTATGGTGTCTATTCACAGCAGTAAAACCCTAATAAGGTTACTTATACTTTAAATTCCCTTTGAATTTTCATTTGCTATTTGTTTATGTCTACTCTCATTATCTCCCAGAATGCATGCTTGCTGACTCCCAAGCCCAAGGGGGCTTCTCTTCTCTCAGAAGAAGGGGAGAGGGCAGTAGGGTGAGGGATTTGTAAGGTTGAGACTGGCAAGATAGGAGGGAGAGGGGCTGTGATCAGGACTTAAAGTGGATTTTAAAAGGAAGTTATAAAATTCCATAAATAAAGTTTAAAAAAAAGAAGAGTATGATTTCTAAGAGGGAAGATATTGTTCTGTTTCATCATTTCATAAGAACAGAAAGCTATGACCTATATTCTGGTGCATTTTGATTGTGTACAATTATAATTCATGTTCTCGAAAGAGCATATCAAGAGAGCTTAAATTCAGAATAAGTTGATAAGAAAACCTGTGTTGAGAGAAACACTCTTTGGATGTTAGGAAGGTATTCAGACTTGTAACCCTACAAACAATTGCTGCTCATGTAAATGATGCAATAAAGAGAATGAGCAATGTCACTACCACAAGAGTATACAGAAATGTACAGAAGTATACAGTAAGTGTATACAGAAGGGTCTGTAAGTCACAGACTTAGCTCTACTAAGACACCTGTTGAAGAAGAGTGAGGAGTTCAATCAAACTTGCTAATATTTCCTTTCTTTGGTATTTCCATCCGGAGATGACTTTCTTTCTGGCCTCTGGTAGGAGAAGTAGACTCATGTTATTGAAGGAGGCCAGAATATCAATGCAGGGAAATTGTATTTATGACAATAAAATATATTGGGAAGCTTGAATTTTGAGTAAATATTTTGATATTAACACACCAGATTTTTAAAATTAATGTACAAGAAATTGTATATTCACATGAATACTGGTTCACCCTATTGATTCATATTATTTACCATTCAACTAACCTATATCTTATTCAACATCTATTTTTTAAATTTTATATTTCTATTAAAACATATTTCTTTCATTTGAATATCTTGAATTTTTTCTTTAAGGCAAAATTATATAATTTTAACTAATTAAGAATCATTCTAAACATGATAATAAAGTGAATAATTCTTTTAGGAAGTTTTATTTTCCATCAAATAAGATCATTTATGATAGTAAGAATGATTATCCAAGACCCATGTAAAAACTACATACATAAAACACATAAAACTAGTCACAGCATATCGAATAAGGCAGTATACTTCAAACCACTAAATTTTGGCTTTACTATACACAATGGAAACATAACGTAAAACCCCAAAGAACTGAAGTATATCTATACTAATGCAAATGTCTAGTTTCTATATTTATATATTTAAATTAATATTCTTACTTGAAGTGTCCTCTGGTAGTAGTAACTAGAAGCACCTTATTAACCTTTGGGGACTCATTAGTAAGATAACATAATTAAGCTGTGTTTTGATAATTAATTATATATGTGTTCACTCTGAGGTTTTCCTGTAACCTTTTTACAGTATAAAATGAGATATTTCTTCAAGAATTTATATCATTGTTCTTGCCACAGTTTTTTTCATTAGATATTTGCTATATTTACATTTCAGATGTTATCCCCTTTCCTCGTTTCCCCTCTGGAAAGCCCCTATCCCATTCCCCCTCCTCCTACTCAACAACCCGCTCCCCTTTCCTGACCTGGAATTCCCCTACTCTGGGGCATTGAGACTTCATAGCCACAGTCTTTATAAGTTAATAATATTGGTTTATGACAAATATTTTGAAAGAGAAGGTTTAAATATGACTCAGATTTCTCTGAACTTCAGCTTCTCTCTGCAAAACTTATGATTCTAAAAGAAAAAGTAGTATGAGAAATTTAAGTGTAGACAGATAGAATGCCCTAGAATACTATCATTTGTCTTCTTTTGATGAGAAATACAGAACATTAACACCTCTACATTGCCCCCAATATGATAGAACACATAGTAGTGTTAAGTGAGTGCAGATCTTTAATTTTATATTTTCTCCATATCTTCAATTGGATTAACTTGAAGTGGTTGCTATTTCTTTAATTTTCATCATTAGATTAACTTTGGGGAATATGCACACATATTTAAATTTGTGTATAACAAATGTCTTTTTTTACTTTTTTCTTTTTCCCATTGAAGCAAAGCCAGATGTGCATAGTTTGTTTGTTCCAGTTCATATATGAACAATTTTCCCTGAAATTTAATTTTCTGTATGAGTATATCTTGATGATAAAATTGAGCTTTCACAATAAATCATCCAATAAGCAATGTAGTATAATCAAAATATTCAGAGTCTGTGAAAGCACTTGATAGAGAATCTAATTTTAGCAATATTTTTACTTGTGTGACTTAGACAAGTTATTAAATATACTGGAATCTTGATTTCCCATGTATAAAATAATATCGTACATTCCAAGACTCCTATCACAGCTGACACATGTAGTCATGTAGAACACAGGTCTTAAATTTAGAAAAGGGATACTCTGGGACCTCCCGGTTTAAATTACTCTGAAAATTAGAGTTTGTAATCCTAAACTTTTGTTTTTAAATATAAAGCAATTTCCCTATTTTACATGATTGTGATTGGAAAAGAGCAGTAGTTTCAACCTAAAACATTATTGGAGAATGCTAAATCATGTTTTAAAATGTCTTCATGACAATGCCAATACACCAATTCTAACAATCAGACATTCCATAAATTCCTACCAATGTATCAAGAGTAAGTAAGCTAGAAAGCATGCATTATTCCTTCTGTGAAAATTTAAGCATTGAATGTTTAATGGTTACAAAAATAAATTAGTTGAAAGCTGGAATTATAAAGTTTTTATTTCTACAAGTGGTACAGACCAAAGAATGAGCCAGTCTATATTAATATTTAGGAAATGTTAGATTTATGACATTTGTGTTTTTATTTTTTAAAATTGGTAAGAAATATGTCAGTACATAGCTAGCATTATAAACTTATTTCTAGTGACCATCACATTTTGGGAATTAATCTTATAAAATTATTTTATACAGATATAAGGAAAGCAGTTGTAATGACAGCCATTCTGTAATGCTACACATTTAGGGAAGATTTCTAAAAATTATTTCATATAGACACAAATAGGCATTTTGATAATGATATGGAATATATGTTAAATTTATTTTGTTTATGGTTAGTGATGAAATAGCTACAAATATTTCAGGAAGACTTTTATTTTCATGAGATGTATCATCATTCAAACTCTACACTCAGCAGCAATCTTAACATAGACTTCTATATAAATTACTCTACCATTATTATTAGCCTGTTATTAATTACATGATGTTTCTTAGATTAACACACATACCCTTGGGACTGAAGCAATGGCTTAGCCATTAACAGCACGGGCTGCTCTTTCAGAGGACCTTTGTTGCATTTCTGACACCTACATGTCAACTCAGAACTTTTTATAAATACACTCACAGAGCATGTGACACCTTTTTGGCCTCTACGGTTACTACCAATACAATGTACAGTCTTCTAGGCAGACAAAATACCCATAGACATTATAAAATGAAGAAATGTTTTTAAATGCACATATGTCACATTTATCATTCACATTTCTAAAAATTATGAAAAGAGATATTATAGGTTCCTCACTGTTCACAAGATATGTCTTATGACTTCATATCTATTTATTTGTAAAGATATATATGTATATATATATATCGATTTGCATACATGCATGTTTTGCTCTGCTCCCACTGTATCTTAGATTATTATGTCTACTATAAGTTAACATGTTTACTATAAGTTAAAGATAAGTACATTCAGCTCACAAAAAAATACTTGTGGGAGCCACTAGTCTCAAAGACAAATTAAATACACTTTAGACATTTGATTCAAAGGAACTGTAAACTTTTATTTGGTTATGCGTTAAATGGGGTTCACTTTTATTAAGATTTCCATTCATTTGATCATAGTTCAAAGTAACTTCTGGGACTCAAAAAATTTTTTTTGTATCCTCTCTCTGCAAATTAATATAAGGTTAATAAAGATGTTCACCAAATCCCAATTCTAATTATTTAGTTATCAGTACCATTGATTTCCTTGGAGAGCAACAAAGCTAGCTATTTTCATTCCTAATTTTTTATTTAATAATATCATTACACTTTTTCCAAACTCTAAATTGGATTCTTAACATTTTTTTTTACTTCATTTTCACAACCTTTAGATGTTGTATTTAAAGTTTGTTTATTAGGCAAAGTTAAGATGGTCTGAATGTGATTATTCAGGAAATAACACATAAAATAATAGAGAACACAATCTGTGAAAGGGTTTAACATATTAAAGAACAATAAATGTTTTGTCTGTGTGCTGAAAGAATTTGCTGAGCAACAGCATTTGTGTGTTTGTTTGTTTTTAAAACAATAACTTTGCTTCTTGGCAGTTCCATTTGCTAAACTGTACACTTGTTTGCTAAGAAAGTGGATTTGCATATCACATGACTTGTGGGAATCATCTTGACTAAACTAAAGATTTTAAGATGCAATTTCCAGAGAAAATTAGCTATTGCAATATACAGTATGGTGTTTTGAATAATTATTCTTGTAGTTTTTTCCAAAATAAAGCCCAAATTTATATTACAAACAAAAATGGTTTCAAAACAAACATATTTTGAATTTTACTGTTTATATGAAGCAACCATCATATTTTCTGTAATACTAATGAGCACAAAGTCAATCGCTACATTTTGTTAAAATTTCAGTAGAGTTTTTATCATAATAATCAAGATGTTCCATTCAGTAAACACCAAGTTTGGCTTGTCATTATTGCTCATTGACCAGTTTCTCAAAGAGGTGATATCTTAGTCTCATACAGATGAGAGCAGTGACACTGAGACACTCTGTGATGATGGAAGTGTGTTTAGACAGCACTCTTACAGGAGTATTGGTGGGAGCAATCTGGGAACATGGGCATATGTCATCATCAGATGAGGTGTTTAAGAGAATCCCCTGGCCCCCTATGTTCACAGTTAGATGATCGAGCCTTTTTTCCTAAGCTTTGCTTTATCCAGGCTAGGTATGCTATTCTTGTCAAAGTTAGCATTATTTTAAATTTCCAATAGTCACATTTATCTGAATGGTCTTTTTCTCCAGAGTGTTTTGGGTTTTCAGGGCTTCCTTTAATAGAGACCATGTCATCACTGAATAAAATGCAAATTCCTAAGCCATCTTGCATCCTTTGTTTAGTAATATAGAGTAGTCCTTGTGGAATGTTGAGTGGCTATAATTAACCTTAAAAGTGGGATATGTATGTTATGTTGTATACTGCAATGATATACTGAAATTTTAAAATAGTTGCTATGCCAAATTACATCAATTTTTGTTCAAATGGTAGAAAATATATATTAGAAACTTTGACATTATTAAATAATTATAATCAGATCTTCAAATAATTAAATCTTATAAACAAAATATTTCCCATTTTCTGCTTGTTCCTATTGTTAAACTCTAAAATAAATAGTAATTTACTGTGTAAGGCAACTATAGAGAAAAATATGAGAGTAAGCAAAATTTGTAAGCCAACTATTACTTAATTGCTTTTATCACAGACAGTGAAGGTCCATTACAATAATACCTAATATGTGTAATTTATTCTATAAGCTAATTTCAAAAATAAATTTAAAATAATAGTGTGTTACATTTCTGTAAAATATTGTTGAACCATACTTAACCATGACCTTCAAAAATATGGTAATTTATTTAAATATGTTTTACTAATTAAGAATATTTAAAATAGAAGTGTGCTTAAATTATACTTACCAATTATCTATATAAGAAATTATTGAAATGATCAATTACCATAATCAACAATCATTGATTAAATAAGATAATAAGTATCTTCAAAATACCGACTGACAATTTTGTGAATACTTTCTTAGGGTCTTAAAATTATTCTTCAAGTATTTTATTTAAGAAGAGTAATAGATATTATAATACATACCCATTATCAAAATAATGTTCCTGATTTTCATGCAAAATTTATTAATGTATCAGAAGAAAATAAATGTTTAAATGCCATACTCCTTATATTTAAATAATAAAAAGGTTGTAGAAAACAGTAATTCTTTTAGTAGCTGTTAATTGCCATTACTTATCTGAAGATCTTCATTTAAGGATAGAGTCTTGTGAGATTTCTCCCATCTAAGCGGGCATAACAACTTTATTATTGTCCAAGATTTCTTGGGCAGTTATGTTGCTGACATTGTATGTGTACTGGTCCTGGAAAGATTGGATGTAGGGGAATGCCAGGACAGAGAAGTGAAAGGGGGTTGAATGGGGAAAAGAGGGAGGGAAGGGGGTTATGGGACTTTCGGGGAGGGAGGAAATGGGAAAGGGGAAATGATTGGGAATGTAAATAAAAAAAAAAAAAAAAACTTAAGTCCCTGTTTATATAGAAGACACTCTCATAAAGTAGAAGTCCTTATCCTCTGGGTTTTACAATATTTCTACAACCTTTTAAGTGATGCCCCTGATCTTTAACTTTAGAGATTGTGTTGCAGATATATTAAGCACCCTCTTAGGTTTTGATGAATTTGAATGAAGTAACAAGATATAGGAGGAGTTGAAGAGAGGAGAGAACAGGATAAGGAAGTAATGTAAATATAATACTCAAATATGAATTCTTAAAATTATTAAATAAGTAAATATCTACTTTAATTCAAAAAGAAAGAAAATACTTATTCCAGAGACCTGAAGCAACAACAACACAAATAATGGAAGACATTTTCTTCTTTGAAACTACTGGGATGATACAGAAGCCTGTAAGTCAATATGGTTAAAAATTGGCCGTGGTACAGAGTCTGCTCAGTGTGACTGCTATAATTGTTTTCAAGTTCTTACCTATCTACAACCTTGCCCTTTGCCCCAAGAGTAATTATTAGATGCTTTCATTTGATTTCTCCTTAAATGTGATTCATAATTTTCTAATAATGTTAATTCCTAGGAGATGAAATATCTTCCTACACACTGTCATGGTTCCTACAATGATAATAATGGACTAAAACTCTGTTTATTTCCTTTATAAAAGTGTCTCTTTACCCAAATAAATCCTTGCTCATTATATAATGTGAGAAACTTCCTGAAATTTCCACTTCGGTGACTTCCTTGCCAGGATGAACTGGACCCAAATTGTGAGTCCAAATAAAGATTTCCTAATGAAGATCTTTTCCTAGGATATTCTGTCAAAGTAGTGAGGACATTACTAATACACTGATATAACAAACCTTTATGGAAATAGTACTTTTGAATTATTTTATTAAAATTACAAAATAGAAACAAATTGATTCTTACACACTTCACTTTCATATTGAAAATGCATAAAATTTAGATTATATAAGAAACAGTAAATAAAACACACATGAGTGTGTGTGTATGTGTGTATGTATGTGTGTGTGTGTGCAATGATAAATAACAAACAAAGAATAGGGGCCAGAAATTTAAAAGAGTAAGGAGAGCCATATGCCAGTACTTGGAGGGAGCAAAGGGAAGGGGAAAATATACCAAATGTAATTTGTGTTGCCCATATACTAAAACATAGGTAATTATACAGGCATATAAGTAAAGTCTAATTTTCGTAAAGATTCTTACTTGCCAGGCAATTACTATTCTTGTACTCTTCACTTAATACCTTCAAATTTCTTGAAACAGTTGCTATTGTTTGCATATTAATAGAAGAATTATTAGAACCTGGAATAATAGAGCTATCTTCCTTTTTGTTTTACATAAAAGGCACTAATTGACGTATACATACACATCATATTCTATCATTGAAGGAATTATGGCCAGAAACTAAAACCTGGAGCCTGAAACTGTGTGGTACTGTACTTATGTGAGTTGAGGCTGATGGAGACTGAACTGCCTACTAGCATGAGTGGGATGTCCCTTGGCTCTCTACATATATGTAGCAGTTGTGCAGTTTAGTCTTCACGTGGGACTCCTAAAGCAAGATCTGTGGCTACATTTCCTGCTTTTAATCAGTTTCCCCTAAGTGTCTAACTTCAGTGGGCCTAGTCTTGCTGCCAGTTAGATAGAGTGGGGAGCAGGAGATGTGAAAAGGGGGGATTGGGAGGAGAGGAGGGAAGAAAAGTTGTGGTCAGGATGTAAAATGAGTAAATGCCTTAGTAAAAATATATCTGGATCTATTCAAGAGCCTAGATGATGGTATATTTGTTTATTCTGGTAATTTCACCTACATTTGTTAAGAATGGTTTTTAAATAACACACACACACACACACACACACACACAAACACATGCACCCATGTTTGCTCAATAAAGAAATGGCACATAGAAAATTAAGAAACATAAACTGTACATTGACTTTAGAGATGATGAAAGAGAGCACAGTTGTTTATTAACTTGCAATAGAAAGTAGCTCTCAAAATATGATAACTACTCTTTGCTTTTTTCATCATCTCTACAGTCCATACACATATTGGGAACTCTGCAAGATCTCTACAAGGCCTTTTAGACTTCCATCAAAGACCTTCTAGATCCTTCTTCAATACACTGATGTGGATGAGTGTAGGCCTATTTCTATTTCTTTGGTCTCTACTGGCTGGTTTTGTGTGTTAACTTGACACAGGCTGGAGGGGTCACAGAGAAAGGCGCTTCAGTTGGGGAAATGCCTCTATGAGATCCAGCTGTGGGACATTTTCTCAATTAGTGATCAAGGGGAGAGGGCCCCTTGTGGATTGTACCATCCCTGGGCTGGTAGTCTTGGGTTCTATAATAGAGCAGGCTGACCAAACCAGGGGAAGCAAGCCAGTAAGAAACATCCCTCCATGACCTCTGCATCAGCTCCTGCTTCCTGGCCGGCTTGAGTTCCAGTCCTGACCTCCTTTGGTGATAAACAGCAATTTGAAACTGTAAGCTGAATAAACACTTTCCTCCCCATCTTGCTTCTTGATCATGATATTTGTGCAGGAATAGGAACCCTGACTAAGACAGTCTCTTTCTTACATTTTCTGACAACTTTCAGGAAGCATTAGAGGCACTATTTTGTACAATTTACTAGAGATTCTCTTTACCATGACCTTGATTAATTGAATATGTTCAGATATCTAAGTTAACATTTTTTTTCCTAAAGTGGGCAGGGATTGATGATTTCCTTCAGGCTTTGTATACTATTTTGCCTTAATTGTTGTTTTCATGGACTTCTGTGGCTATAACACTCTGGAGATGCCATAATGTTATAATTTAGGACATAAAGGATACCATATCCATAAAATTAATCTTACTTGGTTTGAAAACCTGGTCCCAAAATTCCTAAAAGATAAATGGTTATTCTATCTTTTTAAATGAAATTTCTCTCCACAATTTTTATTGTTGTTGTTGTTGTTCTTCAATTTTTGATGCTTTTGGATTTATAATTTCTTTACTTTTTCTTACTATTTTAATTTTAATTAAAATATAATTACATGTTTTCTCCATTCACCTTTAAGTACCCAATGCATGTCTTATTTCTTAAAATATATGGGGTCTTTTTACTATGATTATTATCGCTACATACAAATGTATAAATACTAGCTAGAAAGACAGCTTGTTGATTGTATTTAATGTTGATTATATGTTTATGTTTTTACATATGATCCCTTAGAATTATATAATAAATTGTGGGGATAAACTTATTTTTCTCTCTTATTTCCATTGTTTTCATTTTTATTTGGATTATTTCTAGATGAATGTTTTAATCCTTCAATATGTCGATCTTTTCTTTTGAGCTAGATTTTTTTCTTTTGGTAACAATTTTTACAAGTCTCACTGTAGGTTTTAAATTTGGATGAGTAACTTATTGAAATCATGATGATGTCCTCTCACATTACAATACAATATAGGTCTGTTGATTTTGGATAAAAAACATAAAAATATATAGTCTTTACATACTAATAGTTTTAGTCTGCAAATGCATAAGCTATGTGATTACAAGAATTTTCAAAATATAACAGAAATACCTTTGTGACTAAAGTAAATTTTAGTCCCTTAATTCCTTAATTAAAGTGATTTTTTGAAAACCACAAGAAAATATTAGATAGCTGAATATACCATTAAGAAGACTAAAATCAACCTTGAAACTTGTTGTGTTTATCCCCTGATGTTTTGAATCATCTTAAACTAAGTGACTTGATTTTCTCATATACAAAACTGCATTTTAAATAAACAAGAAACAAAAAGATTAAAGCCTGGCTGAATTTTCTTAAATGCATTTATAGTATTCTTCCTCAATTTTAACAGATTTTTCTCGGTTTTCTTTTCATGTAATCACCTAAAACATAATAAAATACTGGAAAATGTGGTTTATCATAGCATATTGACTCAGATCAATGCAAAGACCTACTTAATCAAGCTATCAGTATATAAAAAAATGAAACTTTATAGCCATATGCAGCATTCAGTAGAATTGGAACATCAGGATGGTGTGCGTACAGGGCATTCTTTTTCAGTGAAGAGGATCAGCCTCTGCACTTGGCCACTGCTACAGTTTAGATGTTCTTTGAGATGCCATCTGCTGAGGTTGATTGTGTAGTGACCTTAGGCAGTCTGAAACCTGTTCAGTTGAGCCATATACAGAGTTCTGGGTTGGAACCAGGAGGACAGATGGTAGGGTTAGAGATGAGGAACTTGTTTGTTACAGCTGATGAAAATCATTCTTGCCAAAGCCATTAAATGCTATATACTTGGCACAGTGTTTCTCAGCAAACAGGGTACCCCATTTGGTGGATTTGCTGCAGGTGAATTGATGCAGTCAACAGTCCTAAGCTTTTCAGGTTTGAGTAATTCTACTTTCCATCTCTAGTATTTTAAGATTAAGGCCAGGTTCAACAAAAGTACACTTTATGCTATGTACAGCATTGTACATAGGTATCTCTTAAAAACAAACATGTGCAATGGAAAGCCCACTGTTAAACAGCTCTGCTGCTGAAGTTTATCTGTATTTAATTAAATGGAACTAAATACCAAAAAAAATAAATAAAAAATAAAAAAGGAATGTGTAAAAAATCATGCCCACAATCATTGCCTTTAAGTATTTCCCAATAAGAGTAATATGCCACCAACCTCTTTTAACTCAGCAATATTGCCAATTACTCATTTCTTTGTTGATGCATATGTATAAGCATAGGATAGATCTAAAAGAAAATTGTGTGTTAGATCTTCAGATGTGGTAGATAAGTGGTTCATACCTATAATGCCTGATGTAGAGTCTCTGATTTAAATAGATAATAAGTTATGCATGTATAGGTAACTTGAAAGGCAAAGCAAAACTATCTACAGTGAGAAGGACATTAACAACCTTCACTGGTGGATGAGAAAGAGGTGGTAGGTAAGTTGTGGGGGGTAAGCTCAAATTACATAATGTACTACCATGAAATTGACCCTATGTAATTCAGTCTACTAAAATTGAAATAAAATAGACAGGCAATGAAAACAGAAATCTTAAATGAGTAATGAACCTATGAATGAGTTCTTTAAAACTTTACATAAATATGAGGACATTTAAAACTAAAATAAGCATAAAAGCACTTGTCATAATTTATGATATGAATCCTCTTGGAAAGAGTGTGATATGCTTCTGTTGTTACCTTGTCTGGCAATTTGCACATCCCCTTCTTCCTGGGATGTCATGGAAAATTAGTGACATTTTTGAGGCTAGTACTTACATAACGTAATCAGAATTACTCACAGTTGGTGTTCTGATCTGCTCCTCAGAAATTCACACAGTTTTCTTACATTTCCTCCCTTTTAGCTTAGAATATCTTCTCTTCATTTGATTTAACCACTTTTCATATGTAAACTAGATTGAAGTTTTAATAACTGTTATTTCAATGAGAGTCAACAGTGTGACATTGCTGTCAAAAGAGAGCTAATGCATTATTGTGTTTTATTAATAGCAATGTACTGCTCAGAATGAAAAAGGAAGCACTCTATTTATGCATTAATCATGCATTATCTGAAGTATCATTTCCAGTTTTGGGCATCACATTGGAAAGAGACACTGACAAGTATATGAAAATGTTTCCAGATGAATGATCAAGAAATTGAGGGTCTTCAAATAGTTTCAAGTGAGGATACTGTAAAAAAAAATAAAATTTAAAGGATGTTAGGGAATAGTATTAAATATAATAAAATTACTTGAACTGCTATCCTAGAAAAGTTACCTACACTCATAGTCATACCTTAAAGTAAAAAATATTTTTCCATATAGAAGCTTGCCCAAATGGCAATGACTATGTTATAAGATAACCATGAATCACTACTTACAGGCAATAATCTGATGGGAATATCGCAAGATGAATGATAGAATACATTCTTAGATTCTGTGACATGATGAAAACTTACCTCAAAGACTTACAAGTCTTTGGTAGCTCAAAGCACTGTGTGCATTTATTTTGAAAGCATTTTCTATGTGAGTATTAACTAAAATAAAAGTGATAGTTTCTATATTTTTAAAATAATAAGATGATTCATTGAATGTAGAAGAAAATATAGTTTAAAAATTGTTATTATTGTACCCCATAAAATATTATTCATAACTTTTATTTTTAATAGCCTCAAGTGAAAGTTAATGTAGTTAAGACTGTAATAAATGTGATTTTTCCAACATGATGTTTCTTTTTTTTTTAATTTTATTTTTTTAATTTACATTCCAAATCACTTCCCCTTTCCCGTTTCCTCCCTCCCCGAAAGTCCCATAAGCCCCCTTCCCTCCCTCTTTTCTCCGTTCAACCCCCTCTCATTACTCTGTCCTGGCGTTCCCCTACATCCAGTCTTTCCAGGACCAGGGGTCTCTCCTTCCATCTTTTTAGAAATCTATTGATATGCTGATTGTGTCTAGGGTATTCTGAGATTCTGGGTCAATATCCCCTTATCAGTGACTTCATACCATGTGTGATCTTTTGTGATTGGGTTACCTCACTAAGGATGATATTTTCAAGTTCTGACCATTTGCCTAGGAATTTCGTGAATTCATTGTTTTTAATTGCAGAGTAGTATTCCATTGTGTAAATATACCACATCTTCTGAATCCATTCCTCCGTTGAGGGACATCTGGGTTCTTTCCAGCTTCTGGCTATTATAAATAAGGCTGCTATGAATATAGTGGAGCATGTGTCCTTATTGCATGCAGGTAAAGTCTCTGGGTATATGCCCAGGAGTGGTATAGCCGGATCCTCCGGAAGTGTCATGCCCAGTTTTCTGAGGAGCCGCCAGACTGCTTTCCAGAGTGGTTGTACCAGCCTGCAATTCCACCAGCAGTGGAGGAGTGTTCCTCTTTCTCCACATCCTCGCCAACAACTGCTGTCTCCTGTGTTTTTGATCTTAGCCATCCTGACTGGTGTGAGATGGAATCTCAGGGTTGTTTTGATTTGCATTTCCCTAATGACTAAGGATGATGAACATCTCTTTAGGTGCTTCTCAGCCATTAGATATTCTTCAGGTGAGAACTCTTTCTGGAGCTCTGTACCCCATTTTTTAATAGGGTTACTTGCCTCTCTGGAGTTTAACTTCTTGAGTTCTTTGTATATCTTGGATATTAGCCCTCTGTCGGATGTAAGGTTGGTAAAGATCATTTCCCAGTTAGTTGGTTGCCGCTTTGTCTTTTTGACGGTGTCTTTTGCCTTGCAAAAACTTTGTAATTTAATGAGGTCCCATTTGTCTATTCTTGATCTTAGAGTATAAGCTATTGGAGTTCTGTTCAGGAAATTCTCCCCTGTGCCCATATGTTCAAGGTTCTTCCCTAGTTTCCCTTCTATTAGTTTCAGTGTGTCTGGTTTTATGTGGAGATCTTTGATCCACTTAGAATTGAGCTTAGTGCAAGGAGATAAGGATGGGTCAATTTGCATTCTTCTGCATGTTGACCTCCAGCTGAGCCAGCACCATTTGTTGAAAAGGCTATCTTTTTTCCACTGGATGGTTTTAGCTCCTTTGTCAAAGATCAAGTGCCCATAGGAGTGTGGATTCATTTCTGGGTCTTCAATTCTGTTCCATTGATCTACATGTCTGTTACTGTACCAATACCATGCAGTTTTTAACACTATTGCTCTGTAGTACAGCTTGAGGTCCGGGATACTGATTCCCCCAGAGGTTCTTTTACTCTTGAGAATAGTTTTAGCTATTCTGGGTTTTCTGTTATTCCAGATGAATTTTTGAATTGCTCTTTCTAACTCTATGAAGAATTGAGTTGGGATTTTGATGGGGACTGCATTGAATCTGTGTATTACTTTTGGTAAGATGCTCATTTTTACTATATTAATCCTGCCAATCCATGAGCATGGCAGATTTTTCCATCTTCTGAGGTCTTCTTCAATTTCTTTCTTCAGAGACTTGAAGTTCTTGTCATACAGATCTTTCACTTGTTTGGTTAGCGTCATGCCAAGATACTTAATATGGTTTGTGGCTATCGTAAAGGGTATCCATGAAGCCACAATTACGCTAATACCAAAAGCACAGAAAGATCCGACAAAGAAAGAGAATCTCAGGCCAATTTCTCTTATGAATATCGATGCAAAAATACTCAATAAAATTCTTGCCAACTGAATCCAAGAACACATCAAAACTATCATTCACCACGATCAAATAGGCTTCATCTCAGGGATGCAGGGATGGTTCAATATAAGGAAATCCATCAATGTAATCCACTATATAAACAATCTCAAAGAAAAAAAAACACAAGGTCATCTCATTAGATGCTGAGAAAACATTTGACAAAATTCAGCATCCTTTCATGCTAAAGGTCTTGGAAAGATCAGGAATTCGAGGCCCATATCTAAACATAGTAAAAGCAATTTACAGCAAACCGGTAGCCAGCATCAATCTGAATGGAGAGAAACTTGAAGCAATCCCACTGAAATCAGAGATTAGACAAGGCTGCCCTCTCTCTCCATATCTTTTCAGTATAGTACTTGAAGTTCTAGCTAGAGCAATTAGACAACAAAAGGAGGTCAAAGGGACACAAATTGGAAAGGAAGAAGTCAAACTATCACTATTTATAGATGACATGATAGTATACTTAAGCGACCCAAAGAACTCCACCAGAGAACTCCTACAGCTGATAAACGACTTCAGCAAAGTGGCCGGATATAAAATCAACTCAAGCAAGTCAGAAGCCTTCCTATACTCAAAGGATAAGCAGGCTGAGAAAGAAGTAAGAGAAATGATGTTTCTTTTAAGAATAAAATTCAAGAAAAATGTAGTAAATAAGTCAATCATATTTTGAGTAATAATAGGTCATGATGAATGGTCTGGCATAGCCATTAAAGTAAAGAAAAAAAGCTTATTTGAGATACCTTAGCTGTCTTTTCTCAGTATTCAAATAAGGAAAGTAAGTTTAAAGGATAGGAATAGTATTAGGATCAACTATCATAATACATGTTCAACTTTTATTGAGTTTCTCAGGGTAAAATAATAGGTTGAGACTAAACATAATTAAGTTAAATTAAAATAAAGCTACTCATATTATCATTTTAAGCATCATTTTAATGACTGCATGCAATCTAATTATTTGAAGTAGAACGATCTAGTATGATTTATTTCCATTCTTCAAATCTTTCGGTAAACCAAATATCATGATTTTTTGAAGCCACATTCATAATAAAAAGGAACTTCTTGGGGATGTATATACAACACAGTGTCAAATAAGATGCTACTGTAACATTTTTGAGGCTCTGGATTTGAGTGAAGAAAAGAAAAATTAAACACAACAGATATAATTTCACGTTTTCTAGTAAATTAAGGCATTAATATTTTTATTATGAGAGAAAATATAATCACTCACATATTCATGAAATTAAAACTCTTTTAAAATATAGAAGAAACTTTTAATTATAACAATATTAAAATGAACAAATCCTCCAAAGCCTGTGGAAGTCCAACGTGAGCAATTGTTTCTCATGGTGTGAAGCTATTTTTTTTTATTAGTCATTCCATTCGTTTACATCTCAAATGCTATCCCACTTCCTGGTTTCCCCTCCACAAACCCCCCATTCCAAATGCATGCTCTCCCCACTCCACTCTGCCGCCATGAGGGTGCTCCCCCATCCACCCACCCTCTCCCACCCATCTGCTTCAGCATCCCCCTATCCTAGAGCATCAAACCTCCACAGGACCAATGGCCTCTCCTCCCATCCTCTACTACATATGTAGCTGGTATCTGGAGCCATGGATCCTTCCCTCTACTTATTGGCTTGACCTCCCAAGAAGCAGCCACACCAGGTTCATGTCAGCAAGCTCCTCTTGTACACTGCTGAAGTGTAGGGTTTGGTCTGAGGACAAAATGAATTCCGAGGTAGGGCAGTCCCTGGTTAGCCCTTCCTTCAGTCTCTGCTTCATTCTTTTTCCCCCTTCTTCCTTTGGACAGGAACATTTCTGGGTTAAAATTTTGAGATTTGGGGGTGGGTGCCCCCAAACCTTGACCAGGGGCCATGCCTGTTTGATGGAGGAGGTCTCTACAGATTCTATCTCCCCCTTCTCTGTGCATTTCAGCTAAAGTTATCTCTATTGAGTCCTGGGAGCTTCCAGTGGCTATCCCCAGTTCCTCATTACCCGCCCCACCCCAGCTCCATATTTTATTTGGTTTCCTGACCCTCTGCAACTCTCTCCCATCTGCTCCAGTACCTGGTACTGCCCCCTTATTTTCTCCCTCTCCTGTCTCCCTGCCAGGTCTCCCTCTCTCTCCACATCCCACAATGATCCTGTTCCCCCCTCAAGACAGGAGCAAAGCATCTACACCCTGGTCTTCTTTCCTAAGTTCCATATGGACTGTGGGTTGAATCATAGACATTGTGAACTTTGGGGCTAATAATCCATTTATCAGTGAGTACGTACTGTGTGTGTTCTTTTGTGATTGGGTTACCTCACTGAGGATGATATATTTTAGTTCTATCCGTTTGCCTGCAAATTTTATGTAGTCATTGTTTTTAACAGCTAAGTAGTACTCCATTGTGTAAATGTACCATATTTCCTGTATCCATTCTTCTGTTGAAGGAAATCTTGATTGTTTCCAGCTTCTGACTATTATAAATATGGCTGCTATGAACATAGTGGAGCATGTGACCTTGTTATATGTTGGAACAATTTTGGGGTACATGCTCGGTAATGGCATAGATGGGTCTTTACACATTGAAAATTTCCTGAATGGAACAACAATGGCTTATGCTCTAAAATCAAGAATTGACAAATGGAACCTAATAAAATTGCAAAGCTTCGGTAAGGCAAAGGACACCGTCAATAGGACAAAATGGCAAACAACATATTGGGAAAATATCTTTACCAATCCTACAAGCAATAGAGGGCTAATATTCAATATATACAAGGAATCCAAGAAGTTAGACTCCAGAGAACCAAATAACCATATTAAAAATGAGGAACAGTGCTAACCAGAGAATTCTCAACTGCAAAAACTCAAATGGCTGAGAAGCACCTAAAGAGATGTTCATCATCCTTAGTCATTAGGGAAATGCAAATCAAAACAACCCTGAGATTCCACCTCACACCAGTCAGAATGGCTAAGATTAAAAACTCAAGTGACAGCAGATTCTGGCAAGGATGTGGAGAAAGAAGAACACTCTTTTATTGCTGGTGGGATTGCAAGCTGGGTCAACCACTCTGGAAATAAATCTAGTAGTTTCTCTGAAAATTGGATATAGTACTATCTAAGGGCCCAGCTATACCACTCCTAGGCATATATCCAGAAGACGCTCCAACATGGAATAAGGACACATGCTCCACTATGTTCATAGCAGTCATGTTTATAATAGCCTGAAGTTGGAAATAACCAAGATGTCTCTCAACAGAGGAATGGATTCAGAAAATGTAGTACATTTACACAATGGAATACTATTCAGCTATTAAAAACAATGACTTCATAAAATTCTTAGGCAAATGGATGGAAGTAGAAAATATCCTGCGTGAGGTAACTAACCCAAAAGAAAGTCCCTTAATGTGAGATAGACTCATATTGGTGTGCCTCTTACATTTCTTTCGTGTGTTAACCAACATTATGTAAACATTATATTATAGATTACTAATTTAAATTACTCAGTGGTATTTCATAATTTATGATATGATTTATTAATCTTTATATTCACTGGACATTTTGGATTTTACTATTGATTACTAATGCATGTTTTTCAATTGCATATATAATCTAGAATATACATTCTGAATTGTCAGTCTCTAAATTTATATTTACTAGATAAACCAAAAATGTTCACAATGTATTTGCACTGCCTGACCTTTTATTATATATATATCCATTACATTATTCCATACATTTGCAAATCATTTGATATCACTTCCATCAAAATGTAGACATGTTCATGAGTCTTTTCCAGCTAAAATAATTTTATTGAGCACCCTTTCACATGTTAATTAATGGCTTGAATATCTTCCTTCTTTTCAGAAATTCTCTTCCAAACTTTGCATCTTTTAAAATAAGTTATCTATCTTATAGAGGTGTAGGAAACAATTAAGTTTCCAGCATATGTTTCTTCTTCAGTGTTCATGTTGAAAATAACTTCTCCCATTTTGTTCTTTCTTTCTTGCTCTGTTGTATCTTCAACTCTAGAATAAATGTTTTGTGTTTTATTTATATAATTAACCTTGCACTATTAACAGAAAAAGAAAACTTATCCTAAGGGTAGGCTAACATATCACCATTTTATATATACACATTCAAGTATGAACATTATATGGTGTGGAGTCCCTCTTGATTTTGTTTTTTTAACTGAATTTGTTTCTTTCATATGTGGTTTCTTTTATATTCAACATGTTCATACTGCTTCTTTCATCACTGAGTAAGAGTTCTTTTCAGTTTTGCACAACAATCTGTGTCTCTTCACATCTTTTCTATATTCCATCAATTCTGTTTGTCTGTTGCAATCATTTCTTGCAGTGGCTCTGTTTTACTTTTCACAATCTTACCTTTTAAATTTCGAAACCTTTTATACATAGTGATTTCAAAGTTAATTTAGAGAAAATGCTCCTCTTTTCCATCATAATATCCTATTGGGTCACCTATAGGCACTAGGCATGAAAATAGTACACATACATACGTGCATACAAACATACACACATATATAAATGGATATCTTTAAAGAAGTGGTGAAATTTAGTGTTAGCCCATGCTAGTGTCACTAAAAGTAATCATGTAACTTATGGGATAAAACATTACAAAACAGCTAACTATTATAAACTGCTTTAATCTAGCCTGCACTGGTTATTTTGTCTATCTTCCCTAGAAGGTTTTGACTGTCTCTTGTCCAGATTTTCTTCGACCCCTTATTATACCTAATATGTCACACAAAACAAAGATTGTGTGTTTTGAGATCTTTTCTTTTACATTAATGTTCCGTATGATGCTTTCTCCCATAAGTTCTGTAATTTTATTTTTCCTAGTGGAAAATTGAAACCTTGGTTGCTTATCTGTCTCCATAAGCTAAATGAAGGCGTCAATTCTGTGTTTTAATTAGTAAGCAGCACTTTCAAAATCAACAATGAGTAAGCATACAGGCAGAACCTGATACTCACTTTTTATATATCTAGTCCACTGTAGATGTAGTTGCAGAAATTTTAGCTGAGATGATAGCTGGTTTTGCAGACTTTAACATATATTTTCTTATTTTTTTTTCTAGCTAGTACATTTGCCCACTATCATGGTAAATAATAAAAAAAAAATCTTCAGAGAAATGTGCAAAATAAAGATTTTTTTAATCTAAACTTTCTTGATGAGGAATGTTATTAGAGATAACACTGGGCATGAATGTGGTTTTCTTCCCTGCATCTACTTCTTTATGCTATCTCAAGAGGATAAGCAGATGAACATAGAGCTCTAGGTTGTGATCATAGTAGGTTTATAGAAGCTCAGATATACTGACTGAGAACCCCAAGTTAGATAAACTTTTCTAGATTTGAGTTGATCTATGTTATAGATTCAGTAGTCTCCATTGTCCAGATTTTGCTATGACAATCAAGAACAGCCAAATCCTAGTAGTTTATTGATAAAAAGATTGTGATTCATAATTATGTTGACACCAGCTTGTGTCACCTACAAGCTTTATTATTATTCCCTTTGAAACTATTCCTTTTTGAGGTTCCTTTTGAAGTAAGGGTGAGATGACAAGGTATTTGATACTTGTTTAGTGAAAATGCATACATTTTGTCTTCTTAAATTGCCTTCTTTAACAACATCACTGCATGCCATTTTAAAAAGTATCCAAGGCCTTATATTTTCGTTTGTCTATTTGGTAGAATGTTTCGTGTTTATTGAGAAATTCATGTACTGTGATAGCCATTAACACTCTTTTCCAAATGTTGAACCACTGGTGGCCAGATATTCATTGGGACCCCATTTGTGTAATTATAAATTTGAGGGTGGCTTCATCCAATGTAATATGAATGACATTTGTTTCAGGAAGATTTTTAAAGATCCTGTAAGGAATATTCTACTATATCTTGACTTTTTCTCCTCCAAGCACAGCATATTCATTATTGTAACAATAGTTTGTCTAACAGGGTCTGCATCACGATTGCTTTTGGCTGTAAACAACTTGCATGTCTACAGTTCTATGTACACTATCTTCCTTGTTCTTAGGTGACTTGCCATTGAATTAAGTAATACCATATTTATCATTATCTTTGGAGATAGTTTGAAGTCATCTGTTAATTATTTTTTTTGTATGTGTGTTATGGCACACATTTGATGATCAGAGGACAACTTGTGGGATCTAATTCTCTGCTTCCACTATGTTGGTACCAGGAATTAACTCAGGTTAACAGGCATGACAGCAACTGTCTTTACCCACTGACCTGTCTCACTAGCCCTGGGGACACTCTTTGTTAAATCATATCACAAAAATATTTTATGTTTGAAAGATACAAAAGATTACTACTTTTCTACTTCTGAGAAGAGTATAATTCAAGGTTCAGTGAAAATAAAATAAGAGAGAAGAAAAGAAACTCAATGTGCCAATAAACACAACCCTCACTAAGCAGAAATAGCAGAAATATGAACTTGAGTCCTGCTTGGAGTAAATGGTGATATCTTGTTTCCATACACACACACACACACACACACACACACACATACACACACACACACACACTCACACACACATATACATACACACTTACATACACTCACACACACACTCATACACACAAACATGCATGCACATACACCTGTGGAATATTGATTAGTAGATAAACAAAAACTACTGGAAAACTAAATAGCAAGCTGGGCAGCTAGTCTGGTATAAACAGTTATATCATTCACATGTAAACATGTTAGCACATTCATATTAATTTGAGATTATATATTTTTTCATTATCCCATTGTCCTATCATTTAAGATGTATGTAACAGCTGTAATACCCATGCTCAAATTCTTCACAGGACTAAATTGTAGAACTCTAGAATTTATTGTTTAGAACAGTGCAAAAAAACATGGTGTGTAAGTTGGTAGTTGGAATGCTTGCCTGGTATTCATGAGGCTCTGAATTTGATCCATAGCACAGTATAAACTAGGTATGATGGCTCATGTCAGTCAGTAATTTTTGCTTTCAGTGGCTGGAAGCAAGAGAATCTAAGTTCAAGGTGACTAAGCTACTAAGCAGTTTTGAGACTGTCTCAAAACCAATGAAAAACAATAGTGTGTTGGAATATAATAACTGGCTAACTTGTGACTAAATGTATACTAAATTTGCTAGATTCTTTTCAATATGTCATTATGAATCAAGGTTCTTACTACTTTTGTAAAGAATTATGAGAAATTATTGAACAGATGAGCTATAATGCCATTTAATGTTTTCTTGCATTTTCTTATATACAGTTTCATTTCACACTAAAATCCCACACATAAGTCTTGATTTCTGTTGGTTTAGTTTTCACTTCTGCCAATAAAATATATGTATGACATTAGTTTGATGGCTAAAACACCCTTATAACTGATCATTTAGTAATAGTGAGTTATTAGGCATTCAATCTTAATTTTATCTTTGTGTGTTATATTGCATACATAATATATAATTTCAATGTTCTTATTAATCTAAATAAGTAATTATTTACTCTTCTGCATATATTTATTTTAATTATTTTTTATTTTGCATTTAAGTATACAAGGAAACAGTCTTTACTTTTTAACTATGACATAACTTTAGTTGTAAAGAAAATATTTTGAGAATAATACAAAGAATACTCATGTTCTGTACTTTTATGTTGTACAGTTTGCTTTGTTCTTTCTCTTTCATCAGCTTTTCAACATCTGTGGATGAAAATGTATTTTTCCCTTGAAGTGATTCAGAATTTGTTCTATATATAGGAATCTTGTAAAAATTTCTAAGTACTTCAGTATACGAATCTTTCTTTTTTAAAATTGTTTCATTTATTTACATTTGATCCATTGCCCTGCCTCCCAGTCCCTCCTTCCTCATCCCATGTCACCTCATTGTTGCTTCCAAGAGACTGCTCATACTCTCCCCCTTTTCCCAGGCATCCCCCTTCTCTGGGGCCTCACATCCTTCTAGAAGTAGGCACATCTTCTTCCACTGAGGCCATACTAGACAATCCTTTATTATGTATGTGCTGGGGACATCAGATCAGCCCTGTTTGCTGCCTGGTTTTATATGAAACTTAATATTGATTAATTATAAATTATTATATAATGCTAAGGCTAAGGATATTTAAATTGACATTATTATTGTACAATATCATTCATAACTGAAGCTATGCCTATAGCATTAATAATGACTGAAAAGAAAAGATAAAATAATGTATTTCAAGTTCCCTTTGTCTAAATCATTTTCTGGTTTTTCTTTTCCTACATGAATTATATTGAAGCAGAGAACACTTTTGGTCCAGATGTGAATATAGCTACCTCAAATAATTATAAAACTTGCTGAAAATAGTTTTAGTTATATCATTTTCAGAAACATTTACTGTATGCCCCACTATGCCTAAAGCCTTCGTTGTATTGCTGTTGATGAATGAATGAATGAATGAATGAATGAATGAAAAGTTTCCACAGAAAGAATAGAAAGTTTCCACAAGTCTCATTTTACAATAATCTCAAATTTGTCCTGTAGTTAACAATTGTTTGCTCTAGTGTCCTTTTAGCATGCACTCATTGGTTTCATTACTTAATCATTTTCCTCCTAGGAATTTGGAATCAGTCACTGTTTCTAACCCTGGTTCCTTGGTATGGAATAGGAAGAAGGTCATTTAGTTATGCTTTGTCCTCATCGTTAGTAGACACTATTTCTTTTATTCCTCTCCAATTCTTTGAATAAATATGGATTTCTCTAAGCACAGTTTGACACCACTGTGTTGCTACAATTCTTACTTTTTTTTTTGCTTTTATAATTATCAGTTTCATTGGTAGAAAGAAGGTACCTATTGCAAGGAAAGTATTACATCACTTGTTTATGACAAAGTATGGATTGCTATTTCTTTTTTTTTTAATTGAATATATTCTTCATTTACATTTCAAATGTTATACCCATTCCCGGTTTCACACATCCTCGAAAAACCCCAACCCATCCTTCCACCCCCGGCCTCCTCCAAAAATATTCTCCTTCAAACAACCCACTCTCATGACAACCCCCCTCCTCCATTACCCCAGTCTGGGGCTTCTATTGAGCTGTCACAGGACCAAGGATCTCTCCTCCCACTGATGCCCTACAAGGCACTCCTCTGTCACTCTTTTGGCAGGAACCATGTGTACCCCTTGGTTGATGGCTTAGTCCCTGGGAGCCCTGGGGCATCTGGTTAACCAACATCTTCGTTCTTCCCATGAGGCTGCAACCCGCCCCGCGCCCCCCACCCCACCCCCCGCCCCTGGCTCCTCCAGTCCACCCTTCAGCTCCTCTATTGGGAGCCCTGTGCTCAGTCAAATGGTTGGCTGCTAGTATTCCCCTCTGTATCTGAAAGGCTCTGGCAGGGCCACTCCACAACTATAACAGGTTCCTTTTGGTACACACTTCTTGTCATCCATAGTATTTTCCAGGTTTGCTAACTATTTATATGATGAATCCCCAGGTAAGACAGTCTCTGGGTGGCCTTTCCTTCAGTCTCTGCTCCACACTTTGTCTCCATATTTGTTCCTGTGAGTATTTTGTTCCCTTTCTCAGAGAAACCAAAGCACTACCACTTTGGACTTCCTTCTTGAGCTTTCTGTGGTCTATGAATTGTAAATTGTTTATTTTGAATTTTTGGGCTAATATCCACTTATCAGTGAGTGCATACCATATGTGTTCTTTTGTGATTGGGTTACCTCATTCAGGATGACACTTTCTCATTTCATTTGCCTAAGAATTTCATGAATTCATTGTATTTAATAGCTGAATAGTACTCCATTGTGTAAATATATACCACAATTTCTGTATCCATTCCTCTGTTGAAGGACATCTGGGTTCTTTCCATCTTCTGGCCATTATAAATAAGGCTGCTATGAACATAGTGGAGCATGTGTCCTTATTACATGTTGGAGTATCTTCTAGGTATATGCCCAGGAGTGGTATAGCTGAGTTCTCAGGTAGTACTATGTCCAATTTTCTGAGGAACTGCCAAACTGATTTCCAGAGTGGTTTTGCCAGCTTGCAATCCCATCAGCAATGGAGAAATGTTTCTCTTTCTCCACATTCTTTCCAGCATCTGATGTTCCCTGAGTTTTTCATCTTAGCAATTTTGAGTGGTATGAGGTGAAATCTCAGGGTCCTTTTGATTTGCATTCCCCTGATATCTAAGGATACTGAACATTTATTTATGTGCTACAGGGCCATTCAAGTTTCCTCAGTTGAAAATTCCCTGTTTAACTCTATACCTCATTTTTAATAGGGTTATTTGACACTCTGGAGTCTAACTTCTTGCATTCTTTGTATACATTGGATATTAGCCCTCTATCGGATGTAGGAATGGTAAAAACCTTTCCAAATCTGTTGGTTGTTATTTTGTCCTACTGACAGTGTCCTTTGCCTTACAGAAGTTTTTTCAGTTTAATGAGGTCCTACTTCTTGATTCTTGTTCTTAGAGCATAAGCTATTGTTACTCTATTCAGGAAAATTTCCCCTGTGCCCATATGTTCAAGGTTCTTCCTCACTTTCTCCTCTATAAGCTTCAGTGTATTTGGTTTTATTTGGAAGACTTTGATCCACTTGGACTTGAGCTTTGTACAAGGAGATAAAAATGGGTAAATTTGCATTTGTCTGCATGCTGACATCCAGTTGATCAGCACCATTTGTTAAAAATGCTGTCTTTTTCCACTTGATGCTTATAGTTCCTTTGTCAAATATCAAGTGACTGTAGATGTGTGGGTTTATATCTGGGTCTTCAATTCTATTCCATTGATCTTCCTACCTGTCTCTGTACCAATTCCATACAGTTTTTATCACTATTGCTCTGTAGTAGAGCTTTGAGGTCAGGGATGATGATTCCCCCAGGAGATCTTTTGTTTTGGAGAATAGTTTTCGCTCTCCTGGGTTTTTTGTTATTCCAAATGAATATGCAGATTGCTCTTTCTAACTCTATGAATAATTGATTTGGCATTTTGATGGGGATTACATTGAATCTGTAGGTTGCTTTAGGCAAAATGGCCATTTTTACTATATTAATCTTTCCAATCCATGAGCATGGGAAATCTTTCCATCTTCTGTGATCTGCTACAATTTCTTTTTTCAGAGGCTTGAAGTTCTTGTCATATAGAGCGTTCACTTGCTTGGTTAGAGTCACATCAATGTATGAATATTATTTGTGACTATTGTGAAGGGTGTCATTTCCCTAATTTCTTTCTCAGCTTGTTTATCTTTTGAATAGAGGAAGGTTGTTGATTCGTTTGAGTTAATTTTATATACAGCCACTTTGTTGAAGTTGTTTATCAGCTTTAGGACTTCACTGGTGGAAGTTTTGGGGTCACTTAAGTATATGATGATCTGCAAATAGTGATACTTTGACTGTTTCCTTTCCAATTTGTATTCCTTTGAACTCTTTTTGTTGTCTAATTGTTGTGGATAGGACTTCAAGTACTATATGGAATAGATAAGGAGAGAGTGGGCAGCCTTGTCTGGTCCCGATTTTAGTGGAATTGCTTCAAGTTTCTCTCCATTTAGTTTAGCTATGGGTTTACAGTATATTGCTTTCACTATGTTTAGGTATGGGCTTTGAGTTCCTGATCTCTCCAAGACTTTTATCATGAAGGGATGCTGAATTTTGTCAAAAGCTTTTTCAGCATCTAATGAATTGATCATGTGGTTTGTTTCTTTAAGTTTGTTTATGTAGTGGATGGATTTCCATATATTGAACCATCACTGAATCCCAGGGATGAAGCCTACTTGATCGTGGTGAATTATTACTTTGATGAATTCTTGGATTCGGTTGGCCAGAATTTTGTTGAGATTTTTTGCATCATTGTTCATAAGGAAAATTAGTTTGAAGTTCTCTTTCCTTGTATGGTCTTTGTTTGGTTTAGGTATAAGCATTATTGTGGCTTCATAGAATGAATTTTATAGTATTCCTTGAGTTTCTATTTTGTGGAATAATTTGAAGAGTATAGGTATTTGTTCTTCTTTGAAGATCTGATAGAATTCCCTACTAAACCCATCTGGTCCTGGCCTCTTTTTTTTGGGGGGGGGGGATGGGGGGAGACTTTTAACAACAACTTCTATTTCCTCAGGACTTATGGGATAATTAAGATGGATTATTTGATCCTGTTTTAACATTGGCACCTGGTATGTATCTAGAAAATTATCCATTTCATCTAGATTTTCCAATTTTGTTGAGTATAAGCTCTTATAGTAGAATCTGATGATTTTTTGAATTTCTACAGTTTCTATTGTTATTTCTCCCTTTTCATTTCTGATTTTATTAATTTGGGTAGTGCCTCTGAGCCCTCTGGTTAGTCTGGCTAAGGGTTTATCTTTCCTGTTGATTTTGTCAAAGAACCAGCTTCTGATTTTTTTTTTTTTTTGATTATTTGTGTAGTTCATTTTGTTTCTGTTTGATTGATATCAGCCCTGAGTTTGATTATTTCCTGCTGTCTACTCCTCTTGGGTGTATTTGCTTCTTTTTCTTCTAGAGCTCTCAGGTGTGTGGTCAAGGTGATAGTGTAAGCTCTATCCATTTTCTTTTTAGAGGCACTTAGAGCTATCAGTTTTCCTCTTAGCACTGCTTTCATTGTGTCCCATAAGTTTTGGTATGATGTGTTCTCATTTTTGCCAAATTCTAAAAAGTCTTCAATTTCTTTCTTTATTTCTTCCTTGACCAAGCTATCATTGAGTAGAGAGCATTGTTCAACGTCCATGTGTATGTGTGATTTCTGTTGTTTTTGTTTGAACTTAAGACCATCCATAGGCTGTAGTGATCTGATAGGGTACATGGGATTATTTCAATATTCCTGTATCTGTTGAGGCCTGTTTTGTGACCAATTATATGGTCAGTTTTGGAGAAGGCACTATGAGGTGCGGAGAAAAAGGTATATTCTTTTGCTTGAGGATGGAATGTTCTATAAATATCTGTTAGTACTATTTGGTCGATAACTTTCATTAGTTTAACTATGTCTCTGCTTAGTTTCTGTTTCCATAATTTGTCTATTGTTGAGAGTAGGGTGTTGAAGTCTCCCACTATTATTGTGTAGGGTACAATGTGTGCTTTGAGTGTTAGTAAAGTTTCTTTTATGAATGTGGGTGCCCTAGCATTTGGAGCATAGACGTTCAGAATTTATAGTTCATCTTGGTAGATTTTTACTTTGACAAGTATGAAGTGTCCCTCCTTATCTTTTTTGACAACTTTTGGTTGAAAGTCGATTTTATCTGATATAAGTTTGGCCACTCCAGCTTTTTTCTTAGGACCATTTGCTTGGAAAATTGTTTCCAACCTTCGACTCTGAGGTAGTGAGTGTATTTGTCACTGAGGTAAGTTTTTTATATGCAGCAAAATGTTGGGTCCTGTTACATGTCCAGTCTGTTAGTCTTTGTCTTTTTATTAGGGAATTGAGACCATTATTGCTAAGAGATATAAGGAAGAGTGATTGTTGCTTCCTGTTGTTTTCATTGTTAAAGGTGGAATTCTGTTTGTGTGGCTATCTTCTTTTGGGTTTGTTGAAAGAAGTTTATTTTATTGCATTTTCTAGGGTGTAGTTTATTGCTTTTTGTTGGTATTTTCTACCCATTATCCTTTATAGCTCTAGGTTTGTGGAAAGATATTGTGTAAATTTGGTTTTGTCATGGAATGTCTTCTTTTCTCCGTTTATGGTAATTGAGAGTTTTGCTGGGTATATTAGCCTGGACTGACATTTATGTTATATTAGGGTCTGTATGATATCTGCCCAGGATCTTCTAGCCTTCATAGTTTCCGCTGAGAAGTCTGCTGTGATTCTGATAGGTCTGCCTTTATATGATACTTGACCTTTTTTTCCTTACTGCTTTTAATATTCTTTCTTTCTTTAGTGCATTTGGTGTTTTGATTATTATGTGTCGGGAGGAGTTTCTGTTCTCTTCCAGTCTGTTTGGAATTCTATAGGCTTCTTGTTTGTTCATGGGCACCTCTTTATTTAGGTTAGAAAATTTTTCTTCTATAATTTTGATGAAGATATTTGCTGGCCCTTTAAGTTGTAAATCCTTGCTCTTCTCTATACCTTTAATCCTTAGGTTTGGTCTTCTCATTGTGTCCTTGATTTCCTGGATGTTGTGGGTTACAAGCTTTTTGCATTTTGCATTTTCTTTGACTGTTGAGTCAGTGTTTTCTATGGTATCTTCAGATCCAGAGATTCTTTCTTCTATCTCTTGTATTCTCTTGTTGATGGTTGCATCTATGATTCCTGAATTCTTTCCAAGGTTTTCTATCTTCAGAGATGTCTCACTTTCTGACTTCTTCATACATTCTACTTCCATTTTTAGATCCTGGATGGTTTTGTTCAGTTCGTTCACTTGTTTGTTTGCGTTTTCCTGACATTCCCTAAGGGAATTTTGTGTTTCCTCTTTAAGGGCTTCTACCTGCTGACCCATGTTCTCCTCTGTTTCTTTAAGGGAGTTATTTATGTCTGTCTTGAAGTCCTCTATCAGCATCATGAGATGTGATTTTAAATCTAGCTCTTGCTTTTCCGGTGTACTGGGGTATCCAGGATTTGCTGTTGTGGGAGAAATGGGTTTTGATGGTGCCATGTTGCCTTTGTTTCTGTTGGTAATTATCTTGAGTTTGCCTTTGGCCATCTCGTTTTCTCTGGTATTAGCTGGTCTTGCTGTCTCTGATTTTGGCTTATCTGTCCTTCAAACCTGTGTATATGTACTCCTGGGATTCCTATTTTCTCTGTGCACACAGGTATGTAGGCTCTCCTGGGAGACCAGCTCTCCTGTGCTCCTAGGCCTCTCCCCTGTCCAAATGACCTGAGTGCAGCTAGTTCTCTAGGAAGTATCAAGAGATGGTGTCTTCACTGTAGCAGATCTGCCACAGCAGAATGGGAAAGTGCCCTGAGTGGCTGGTTCTCTTGGAAGTATCAAGAGATGGTGTCTTCATTGTGGCAGACCTGGCAAGATTCTGCCACAGCAGAAAGGGCTGACAGCTATAAAAGAGGGAGAAGGAACAGGAATTGCTAATTCCTAATAGCTCTCAGATCACAAGTTAATAATTTGAAGAAATAAGTTAGAGTGCAATAATTACTGATATCTCTTTTTAAATTTAACCTGAGAACATATTGTCAAAGTATGTGTACATAGTTATTTATGCTATTTTTATTTATTTTCTTTCTCTTCTATTTATTTGACATATGATTTTCTTCCTATGTTCAGATCAGAAATCAAACTTTGCAGAATTTTCCTGTGTCATACTGCTATTCAAATGGATATTTATACATAAAAATATGTTACAAATCAGAATCACTAATGCAAGTAAATCTAATATCTATGACAAATTTTATCTGCTTTCCTTTCCTACCCATAGGCTCTTTTATTTCTGATACATGTTAAAATAAGAGAATGTGGTTGCTCCAATTTTATACAGGTTTTAGTATGTCCCATCAGGAGTTGTGTGTTGATATTTACTCCTAGTTGTGTAATCACCTGAAAACTGGATCTTACCCTGATATTTTAAGATAATGCCTTTGAGAATGAGTCAGGATTGAAGAGATTCTTTAGGTGGAAACTACAAGTAAATCCTTATGGATTTTTGACTGAAAGAGGAAAAACAGAAGATTTATATATTCATAGTAAGGCTAAGTGAAGACCTGTACCATATT
Source organism: Tokudaia tokunoshimensis (assembly GCA_036184795.1). Lineage (NCBI taxonomy): Eukaryota > Metazoa > Chordata > Mammalia > Rodentia > Muridae > Tokudaia > Tokudaia tokunoshimensis. Next base: position 64,769,949 of record BTHU01000012.1, on the reverse strand, counting down.
AGAATCTCAACAGCAAGTGTATCACAATTCCTAGGCATTCCTTCAAGCCTGGACATCTTAAACAATTTGCTGAAATAAACTATGATCTTTTGTTATATTAATAAGTAATCATTTTCCATTAAATATCTCAGGTAAAGGTTGTTTATATCCTTATATCAGTGGTTTGGATGAGGTGCTATCTAAGAATCTAAAATGTATTACTATTCAGGTCCTAAAATTCAACTCATAAACAGTACCACCTGCCAAGATGAGAACTAAACCTAATCCATCAAAATCTTTAGTGCTGAGAAAGTTTTTAAATGTACTTGTTTTTTTGGCTTCAGTTCTAATTCTTCAGGATAACTGTTCTTATTAACTGAAGAATTTCAACCCAGTATATGTTTTCTTTGTGCTTAAAACTTACCCTGAGAAAGGTTCAGGGTTATTCTTGGATCCCAAATGCCCACTATATGCACCATCTAGCTAATAAATGCTTTCTATTGACATAAATATTCTCTGGTGGACACCCTAGACAAGGATATATTTGGAGAAGATAGGAAACAAGTGTTTCTATATGGATGCTTAATTACTCAACTTACATCTGCAAGATCATCTTAAGGTAGGCCTTGTAATCATATCAGAGAGTTTTGTCACATTATATTTCTGCTAATGTACAATGGACTGAAATGATATACCCCTTTGAAATTCCAAAATCAAGTGTCTTACTCATGAACTGATTATTTCTAGGTGGTATAATTTGGGAACAAATTGTTCAATTTTAGGAGACAATCCAAATTAAACTCTGTGGAGTGTAGAATCATTGTTTTCCTTGAGGAGACGTTGGAGCTTGAATTTCTGATTAGTAGTTCAGGCTTTCTTGCACTCACCTCTTTTTCATTTTCATTCTTTAGAAACTGACACGTTGATTTTTCAAGCTTTGGTCAAGAAGTTGAACAAGTTAACAAAGCAATGGTAAGCCCTGGTCTCCTTTCTTCCTTCTGTGACTCAATCTGAAGGCTGGAGTTTTATTTATTTGGTTTGCATACTGCATGTGTCCTCAGAGTCACACATTCAACAACATACATAGAATTCTGTCCACACACTGTCTTCTTGTCTAACATCTTAAATCACTTCCAGTTTCTGATATATCTTAGATGACAAGAGTCAGGAAAGAGCTTTTCATTTTTAAGATGGTACGCAATAGTTTTCTAAATTCTATTTTGCAAATGAATAAGTACTTCAATCCAATTATCACTTTTACAATTTTATAGGTATCTTTTGATTATTTTTTAATTGTTCTCATTTCAACAGGCTTTCTTCTATTTCTCTGTAATAAACTTAGCACTGAGAGGGGCATTCATGTGTGTAAATGTACTGCTTCAATATCAAATTCCCCACCACCCCCTTTTTTTAGTTCTATACTTCACAGTTATTCTTTTTAATCTACTACCTCTGGGTGGTTTCTACTTCCTGCTTCTGTGTTGGAATGAGTACAGCAGGCTACTCAGAGGTCTATAGGCTTTGGATTGGTATCACTGAAAGTTCAACTCCCAAAATGCTTGCTAGAACATAAACCATGTACTCCTGTCTTTTCTTTGCACTTCAAGATTCACAAATTCTTCTATAAATCATTGAATTTTTTTTGCAATCATTAACCTGTTTCCTCACACTGTGTGCTGCTGCTGTCATCTGTTTTTAATTTGGTTTTTGTCTCTTATCATTATACTGTATGCTCTTTCACATACAAACTGTGTAGACTTTGAATGTGAGATATTTTATTTATTAGTTATTTATGTCCATGTATGACTTAATGAAAACAATGTCCTATTTTCAGATTTCCTCTTCTTAATCAGACCTGTACTGAGCATGCTAGCCAATTTTGTCCACACTCACGGGTACAGATTTCTTTGGACAGGGCATTTTCTTCAAAGACATATCCTGATTTCTCTGAAGAATGAGTGGAATGGGGTCAGTTATAAACAATTTTTGAATTAGCATATACTGACTGAATCTCATGAAAATTACCTATCATATCTCTTTGTTACACTCTCATATAATATTATCAAAAATATTAATAATTATTTTAATTGAGTTGGTCATTGTTTCATTCTTTCATGTCTTATTCTGTTCTCTTTATTCTGTGTGTGTCTTCTCACAGTTCTAGTTCATGGTCCCTGTGTTTATTTTGATTTTTCCAATTGTTGCATGTTCTATCCTTGGTATAATGTTGTCAACTTCTTTTCCTACAATGTTTCTTCATCATATCTAGTATGCTAGCACAATTCTTTGAGCGAAAAACCTGTAATTCCTTTTTAATTTTTTTTTCTGTGAGCTCACCTTTAGATAGAAAGTGTTCTATGAATGTCTATGATGGTTAATCTTGGTTGTAGACTTGGCTGCAACTGGAATCAACAGAAACTTGAAGCTTCCAGATACTCCTGTGACAGATTTTTTTTGATTGGATCACTTGAGATGGGAAGAGTCAACCTAAATTTGGGTCAAAATGTTTGGTGGCTGTCCAAATAAAAGAATACAGAAGATCAAAATTTTTGCTTTTTTTCCTGCTTGCCCTCATTTTCTCTGGCAAGTTCATCTCTCTTGTTGTATCTATCTCTTCCTCAGTATTACAATATACTTGCTCAATATTCCACATCAGACGAAAGCTCAGCATTTCTCGAAAAATCCTATGTGACTCTCATACCAGATTGGTACTTCTGAGACATCCAGTCTTTGTGGTATAAACAACAACTGGATCCTTGGGCTCTGACACTAAAATCCACTACTAGACTATTGAGACCAGAGCCTGTAAGCCACTCTAGTAAATCCCACTTATATATTTAACTATGTATTTACAGGTGTGGATATGCAAATATGTCTATGTGACCACGTCTCTTGACTACTGAAGTAATTTCAAGTTAATTTATTTGACTTACTGCAACAAAATTTCCAATTGCAAGCAAATATAATACGTTTTCAATCAATTGTGCTTTGCATAGGTCTCAATCTTATCTTAACTACTACTTTGAGAATGCACAGGGTTAAACCTCTGCCATTATCTGACAAATTTAGTTTTGGCAATTCTCCCCCTCTTCATCTTCCATAGCCTATAAGTTCCATGTATTTGGCCATTCCTGTTTCTTAGTTTCACCATTAGAGAAACATAGTTTAAAAGAGACCCTATTTAATTACCTACTTACACATATTATAAACAGGAGAAATTTTGTCAGACAATACTGTGCCTTTTTTTTTTCTTCATTCTATAGCAGCTGTTTAGCTATATTTCATTTTATAATACACTGTGTACCCAGATTACAATATGCTGAGATCACGCTTTTTAAAATTTGTTTAATTATATCAAATGCTGCCCCTGTCCCCCTCTCACAGAGGCCCTTTCTGAATCCCCCCCTCTACTTCTCCTCTGAGAGGTTAGGACCCTCTTGGAATCTCACCACCCTGGCACAAGTCTCTGCTAGGGTAGGCACAACCTCTCTCAATGAGGCCAAACATGGCTGCTCTGTTTGGGAACAGATACCAGAGTCAAGCTACAGTTTGAAGAGAGTCCATGCTCTAGATTTTGGGGAGCCCACATGGATGTCTGCATGTCTGTTACACTTGTGCCTGGGACTTCTTTCAAGACCCTGTGTTCTTTGGTTGTTGGTTCAGTCTCTGACAGCTCCCAGAGTTCCAGGTTAGTTTACTCTTTTGGACTTCCTATGGGGTTTCCCAAGCCCTTTAGGGCCTTCAATCCTTCCCCCTGCTCTTCCAAAAGAGTCTCTGACCTCTGTGCAATATTTGGCTGTGGGTATCTACATCTGTTTCAGTCAGCTGCCGGGTAGAGCCTCTCAGAGAACAGTTGTGGTAGACTACAGTATGCAAGCATAACAGAATATCATTAATATCGTTGAAGAATTGTTGTTTGCCCATGGGATGGGTTCAAAGTTAGGCCAGTTATTGGTTAGCCATTCCTTTGGTCTCTGATCCATCTTTGTTCCAGAATTTTTTTAAACAGGTCAATTTGGATCAAAACTTTTGTTGTTGGATTGGTGTTATTATCCCTCCACTCGGGGGTCCCATAGAAGGTGGTTTCCTTGGGCATCATGTTCCCCCTTTTAGGCATCTTGGCTAAGGTCACTCTCATTGACTTCTGGGAGCTTCCCACAACTCAGGTCTCCGAGTCATCCTAAAGACTTCCTCACCACAACCCAGCAGCCGCAGATTTCCACTCATTCTCCTGGCCCTGTGGGTGTCTCTTCAATCTCTGTACACACTGATCCTGTCCCTGACCCTGACCTCCCTCCACTCTCTCTCCCTCTCCCTTCTGCCTCCTATGATAACTTTGTTCCCCCTTCTAAGTGTGATTCAAGCATCATAGCTTGGGCCTTTCTTTTTGCTTAACCTGTATACCTAACGACCCTTGATTTTTAACAAAGAAGTCAAACCGTGCAGTGGAAAAAATAAAGCACTTTCAGCAAATGGTGCTGGGCTAAATGGATGTTTTCAGGTAAAAACAAAAACCAAAACAACAACAACAACAACAAAAAAACCCAACCAATTAGATTCGTATCTACCACCATGCACAAAACTCAAGTCCAAATGGATCAATGACCTCAACATAAGACTGGATACATTACATCTCATAGAAGAAAAAGTGGGAAATATCCTTGAACAAATTGGTACAGGAAACAATTTCCTGAACAGAACACCGGCTCAGGCTCTAAGATCAACAGCTGAAAAATTGGACCTCATGAAGCTGAAAAGCTTCTGTATTGCAAAAGACATTGTCAGTAGTACAAAATAGCATCCTATAGATTGGGAAAGGATCTTCACTAACCCTGCATGTGACAGAAGAACAATATCTAAAATATATAATTAACTCAAGAAGCACTCTCAATCAGACAAAAGGAAAGGGGGAGGACAGATGTGGGATTGGGGGGCTGGTAGAGGGGTAACAGGGAAGTGGGATATCATGGGATAGGGGTTGGAGGAGGGAGTAACCAGGAACTGAGATATCATTTGTGATATAAATGAACAGTGATACATTGACTTCTTCCTTTCAAGTTTGTATCCACTTAATCTCCTTTTGTTGTCTTATTGCTCTATCTAGAACTTCAAGTACTGTATTGAATACATAGTGAGCAGCCTTGTCTTGTCCTTGATTTTAGTGGAATTGCTCAAAGTTTCTCTCCATTTAACTTGACATTAGTTATTGGCTTGCTGTATATTGCTTTTATTTTGTTTAGGTATGTGCCTTGAATGCTTGATTTCTCTAAGACCTTTAACTTGAAGAGGTATTATATTTTGTAGGTATTTTCAGCATCTAAGGAGCTGATTTTGTGATATTTTCTTTTGAGTTTGTTTGCATAATGGATTATATTGATGGAGTTTTCTATATTGAACCATCCCTGAATCCCTGGAGTAAAACCTACTTGAATGTGTTCATGTTTTTCATGTGTTTCTGGAGTCAGTATGTGAGAATTTTATTGAGTTTATGTTTTTTTTTTGCTTTGATTTTCATAAGCAAAATTGATTTCCAGTTCTTGTTTTTTGTTAAGTCTTTGTGTGCTTTTGGTATCTGGGTGATTGTGACTTTATAGAATGAATTTACTATTGTTCCTTCTGTTTCTATTTTGTGGAATAGTTTGAGGAGCATTTGTATTACTTGTTTGAAAGTCTTATTGAATTCTTCACTAAAAACCATCTGCGTCTGGCCTTTTCTTCTCCTTCCCTTCTCCTTCCCCTTCCCCTCCCCCTTTCCCCCACTCCTTTCCCTTCCCCTTCCTCCTCCTCCTCCTCCTCCTCCTCCTCCTCCTCCTCCTCCTCCTCCTCCTCCTCCTCCTCCTCCTTCTTCTTCTTCTTCTTCTTCTTCTTCTTCTTCTTCTTCTTCTTCTTCTTCTTCTTCTTCTTCTTCTTCATTTTCCTCCTCCTCCACTTCCTCCTCCTCCTCATCATCATCCTCTTCTTCCTCCTCTTTCTTCTCCTCTTCCATCTTCTTCTCTAGTTGGGGGACTTATAAGGATTGCTTCTATTTTCTAAGGAGTATGGAGCTGTCTAGATAATTTACCTGATCTTGATTTACCTTTGGGAATTAGTATCTGTCTAGAATATTATTCATTTTATTTATATTTTCTATTTTTGTGGAGTACAGGCTTTTTAGGTATGCCCTAGTGACATTTTAAAATTTCTTCAGTTTCTGTTATGTATCCCTTTACTTTTCTGATTTTGTTATTTGAATACCATCTCTATGCATTTTAGTTAATTTGGCTAGGGGTTGTCCATCTTGTTGATTTTCTCAATAAACAAGCTCTTGATTTTGATTCTTTTTATTGTTCTCTTTGTTTCTGATTGATTAATTTTACTTCTGAGTTTCACTATTCCCTGCTGTTACTTATCTTGGGTGTTTACTTGTTTTGTTTTGTTTTGTTTTTTTCTAGACCTTTCAGGTATGCTGTTAAGTTAATAGTATAAGATCTCTAATTCTTTGGGATGGCACTTAGTGCTTTGAAACTTTCTCTTAACATTCTTTTCGTTGTGTTCTACAAGTTTTGGTATGTTGTGACTACATTTTCATTGAACTTTAGAAAGTCGTTAATTTCATTATTTCTTCTATGTCCATGGGATCACCGAGTAGAGAGTTGATCTGTTTACATGAGTATGTTTGCTTTCTATTATTTCTGTTGTTATTGAAATCCAGCCTTAGTTCTTGGTGATCTAATAGAATGCACAGGGTCATTTTAAACATCTTATATCTCTTAAGACTTGCTTTCTGCACTATTATATGATTTTGGAGAAGGTTGTGTGAGGTGCTAAGAAGAGGCTATATTTTTTGTTTTCAAGTAAAGTGTTCTATAGATATCTGTTAAATAAAATTGGTTCATAACTTTCATCGTTTCTCTGTTTAGTGTCTGTTTTGATGCCCTGTCCTTAGTGAGAGTAGAGTATTGAAGTACCCCATGTATGATTGTTTGGGGTTCAATGTGTGATTTCAGCCTAAGTAATTTTTTTTTTCTTTTCCTTTTATCTAATGTGAATGACTTTGAATTTGGGGCATAGGTATTCAGAATTGAGAGGGTATCTTTGTGGATTTTTTTCTTTGATATATATGAAGTTTCCTTCCCCCATCTCTTTTGATATCATTTTGTGGAAAGTCAATTTTCTTAGATATTAAATGGCTACTCCAGCTTGGATTTATATGCTTGGAAAGCCTTTTTTTTCAACCCTTTCAACCCTTTACACTATCTTTTATGCTGTGGTGTATTGCTTGTATGCAGCAGAAAGATAAATCCTGTTTATGTATCTAGTCTGTTAGCCTGTGTCTTTTTATTTTATTGGTAAATTGAATACATTGTTGTATTGCTGTTGAGAGACATTAATGGTCAGTGAGTGATAGTTACTGTCATTTTGATGTTAGAGGATTCTCTCTCTCTCTCTCACTCTCTTTCTATCTGTGTGTGTGTGTGTGTGTGTGTGTGTGTGTGTGTGTGTGTGTATGTCTGTGTTTGTGTCTTCCTTTGGTTTTGCTGTGAGATAATTAATATCTCATGTTTACTTGAGTGTAGCTGCCTTTCTTGTATGGAATGTTTCCTTTAATATTTGTCTTATGGCTGGATTAGGAGAAAGATACTATTTAAATTGGGTTTTGTCATATAATATTTTAGTCATCCCCAAGTGTGTTTTATTTGTTGCTTCTATTTACATTTTTTAGGTCTTTGACCATTTTATTCATTCCTTCACCTTTTTTATTGTATTTTCTTGTATTTCTTTAATGGATTTATGCTACCATCTTTAATAATAACTAATTAAAAATGCATTCATCAATTCAGATTAAAGGTGAAATATTATGTTACATTCTAAGATTCTGGCTTTAAATAGTATTTTTAGAATAGCCTGTTTGATTTTGTTTTCCTGAATTTTTTTATGGGAATTGTTTATATCCTCTTTGAAAGCCTCTATTATCTTCATGAGGTATGGTTTAAAATCACAGTCTAGCTCTTCAGTTATGTTAGGATATCCAGGGCTTTCTATAGTAGGAGAGCTCTGTTCTTATAGTGCCATATTGCATTGACTTATGATAATTATGTTCTTATGCTTACCTTTTGCTATCTGGTTGTTTCTGGTCTTGGCTGTCCTGGGTGTCTCAGGTTGGAACAGGCCTCCTGGTGCATAGGTGGAATTATGGGGTAGGACAATGTATACCAACCTGCAATTGCAAGTGTAAGTCATGATCAGAAGGAGGATAGAACTCCAGTGCTAAATGTATTCTTATATCCCACACTTTTCAAGGATGTTCTTGCTACTAGAATTTTATATACACTTATTATAGTATTCTTTAGTAACTTTCCCATCTTCTTCCAGAAATAAATCTGTAAGCATAGTTAATATAGAAACAAAATATCTTCTCTGTGGCACTGCATCAGGATATTTTACCTGACTTATTATGTCTCTGGCAAGTATTTTATAATAATGCCTATTCTCTTCTATTTTCACAACCATAGAACATAATGTGCTTGGAAGAAAAACCAGTTTCTTCCTTCCTCTATAACCATTGCCATAGTTTCTTAGAAAGTTTCCTTTCAACCATTGATTCCAAACCAAAAAAAGAAAAAGTATATTCTTTCTGACTATTTTTATGTAAGTAAATGCAAAACTCAAAATTCTAAATTACAATTTGCCTTTCATATTCCTACATTTTAAAAAGTACATGTATTTAAACAATAACAGTGTAGGGCCAGGAGTATCAGTCAGTAGGTACAGACTTATTCTCGACTTCAGGTGATGTGATTTATATCCTTAAAACTATATAATGAAAGAGAAAAACTGGTTCCTGAAAGTGGCATGTAGATAGACAAACATACATGAAGAGTGATTGAATAAAGAAATATACATAAAAAAACAACAACCATAAATTTAGATGCCGTTTTAATTTATAGTATTAAAACAAATCACTACCAAGGATAGACACACATAGATTATTGATTTCAACTGTTCATGACTTGGAAGTTAAAATTTACAGTTTGAATACAGCCATACATGCAACGTTCTTTAATAGCAATTCTAATTAAAAATTTATTCATCAATTCAGATTAAAGGTGAAATATTATGTTACATTCTAAAATTCTGGCTTTAAATAGCATTTTTAGACTAGACATGTAAATAATGTACCTTTCATTTTTCATAGTAAACACCAAGTAAATTTAAAAAAAGATCACTTTTTATTGGTTTAGTCATAACTCAATGCATAATGTCATTCACCTAATAAAGATTGACATGTAACCTAATGATGATGAAATAGGGTTATAGGAATTGTGCAGCCAGGCATTTCTTTAGAGCAACATCAACTTAAACATCCATAACATAGACATTTTAATTTGCCATCTTATCCAAAATAAGTAAATTTGACTTTCTTCATAATTTAAAACTATTTTTGTGAAATATCCATGCAGATATGTTTATCATATCTTTTAATTATTAATTTTAATGTATGTGCATAAACATATATAGTCAAATAATCTAATAAAATATATAAAAATGGAAAAATATAAACCAAATATGTATAACACAAATATTTATGTATTATATACTTGAAGATATATGTGTATGTAAATGTATACATATATATCGTATATTCATATACATACACACATATGTAACTAAGAAAACTGAATTTGGGGCATTTATGACCTCCTTCCACTTACTCCCAAGCAGATGCTTACTATCTACCCTGTCAGAGAGTGAAGGTCAGGTTGGGATTTGCCCATACTCTGGAACTTTCTTTTGGTACAAGACATAAGAGTCTATTAGGACATGTCTGAAAGGACCAGCAGGAGATTACAAAGGAAAGCATCTGAGAAGACACTTATGTACAGATGATTTGAAGATAAGGATGAGTTAAAGTTAACAGATTCTACTTGACTGTAACTGCTGTCTTTGCTCTCAAGTAGGCCAAGAAATAATTGAAATAATACATGAAATTCTCCCTATAAATTATAATGAAATAATATATTTCACACATATAGTGATAAAGACATTTGTACTTAATACATTAGCACAACATAAATGATGTAATGGTATGGTAAATGACTTTAAAATATTATCAGAGAAAGAATGATTTAAAATTTTACTAAATCTTAAACAAACCTAAAAATTACTAATAAAATTTAAACATATAGTAAATGATAGCAAGAACTATAGTTAATTCCATTATATTATATGGAAGTGGTTTGGATTTTCTTATTGAAAGATAGCAGGCAGTAGATAAGAATAAAGACCTGAAGGCAGATCTATATTTAAACACTTATAAAATAAAACATTAAAAGTGATAGATGAAGATTTTAAGAAAGTTATGCTAAAATGACATCATAGACTCTCATATTCTGGCACAAAAAGAATTTAGTGCTATTTTCACCAGTAAGAAAACTCTTAAAAAATATTTAGTTTAAGTATACTAACATATCATCTGCAAACAGTGATAGTTTGACTTCTTACTTTCCAATTTGTATCCTTTTGACCTCCTTACGTTGTCTAATTAATTGCTCTAGCTAGAACTTCAAGAACTATATTGAAAAGATATGGAGAGAGAGGGCAGCCTTGTCTAGTCCCTGATTTTAGTGGCATTGCTTCACGTTTCTCTCCATTTAGTTTGATGTTGGCTACCGGTTTGCTGTAAATTGCTTATACTATGTTTAGATATGGGCCTTGAAGTCCTGATTTTTCCAAGACTTTTAGCATGAAAGGATGCTGAATTTTGTCAAATGCTTTTTTAGCATCTAATGAAATGACCATGTAGTTTTTTTCATTGAGTTTGTTTATGTAGTGGATTACATTATATTTATGTAGTGGATAGCATTATATTTCCCTATATAAAACCATCCCTGCATCCCTGGAATGAAGCCTACTTGATCGTGGTGAATGATCATTTTGATGTGTTCTTGGATTCGATTGGAAAGAATTTTATTGAGTATTTTAGCATCGATATTCATAAGGGAAATTGGTCTGAAGTTCTCTTTCTTTGTTGGATAAAAAATGCCATCAGAAAACTCCTACAGCTGATAAACAACTTCAGCAAAGTGGCCAGATATAAAATTAACTCAAGCAAATCAGTAGCCTTCCTATACTCAAAGGATAAACAGGTTGAGAAAGAAATTAGGGAAATGACACCCTTCACAATAGCCACAAACAATATAAAGTATCTTGGTGTGACTCTAACCAAACAAGCGAAAGATCTGTATGATTAGAACTTCAAATCTCTGAAGAAAGAAATCCAAGAAGACCTCAGAAGATGAAAAATCTTCCAAGCTCATGGATTGGCAGGATTAATATAGTAAAAATGGCCATCTTACCAAAAGCAGTATACAGATTCAATGCAATCCCCATCAAAATTCCAACTCAATTCTTCATAGAGTTAGAAAGAGCAATTCTCAAATTCATCTGGAATAACAAAAAATCCAGGATAGCTAAAACTATTCTCAACAGTAAAAGAACTTCTAGGGGAATCAGTATCCTGGACCTCAGGCAGTACTACAGAGCAATAGTGTTAAAAACTGCATGGTATGGAAAATATTTCTGATAAAATTGAAAAAAAATATAGAAAAACATTAAAATTGAAGATTATTATGGAAAATTATACAGATAAATTGGTAAGCCTAAAAATATTTCTAAGTTGATTGAAAGTGGACTAATAAATTTTTTCTGATAAAATTGAAGATTTACATGGAAAATATCTGATAGAATTGAAGAAATATATAGAAAACATGTTAAGATTGACTATTTCATGGAAAATTATACAGATAAAATGGTAGGAATAAAAAACATTACTAAATTGATTGAATTGGTTACTTTCTTTTGGGTTTGTTGGAAAAAGATTACTTTCTTGCTTTTTCTAGGGTATAGTTTCCCTCCTCATGTTGGAGTTTTCCATCTATTATCCTTTGTAGGTCTGGGTTTGTGGAAAGATATTGTGTAAATTTGGTTTTGTCATTGAATGTCTTGTTTTCTCTGTCTCTGGTAATTGAGAGTTTTGCTGGATATAGTAATCTTGGCTGACAAGAGAGAAGAGAACTTATGGTAATTTCAGAGAGGGGGAACCAGGAAAGAAGAAATCATTTGAAATGTAAATAAAGAATATATAATAAAGATAATGTTAAGTTATAGAACTGATAAACATGAGTCCATGGGAAGACTCAGCAAATAAAATATCATGCAAACATAAGGAACACTAGAGCCCATCTAAAGCCAGACCTAATAGCTACCTTCTACAGTATCTTCACTCTTACCCAAGATGAGAGGAGACAGGAGCATACTTAAAAGTCTTGGGTCATCTAGCCTAGTGTATATAGGGACAAACTACAAAAGATCCTGCCACAATCAGGAAGAAGGTGATGACAAAAACCTAAAGTTGAGTGCCATAGCATCTGTTCACACTCACACAATGCTAACCTGTGGTTGAAAAAAAAACATGTTTGTTTTCACCCATTATTATGGAAAATATTTGCAATGGAAGCCTTTTATAAAATGTAGATAGCTGATGATGAAGTTGGGAAATATTAACATAAAAATATTCTGTCCTAAATTTGTTAAATGACTAGATAAATTATTCATTAGAATCATATAATTATGTTTAAATGGTAAAATTAATAAAAAGAAAAGTACAGGAAGAATCAATTACATTTACAATTATAATGAAAGATATAACAAATAAAATTACTAACCTAACAGCAAATATTGTAAAAGCTTTTTCCTTAAGACAAATACATGTAATTCATTAAATTTAGTATAATTCTTATGTATATACTTAATTTTTAATCATATTTTGATTTGTTTTTGCTTGTTATCTTAATTTGTGAACATTTTCAAATTAGTACCTTTAGTCTGATACTTTTCTGTGTTGTTATTTAATTTTGTACCTATTTCTGCTCTAGTACTTAGTATTTTCTTCATTTGGTAACCTTTAAATTTACTTTTGTTCTTTCTTGAGAAAGAGTTTTCAGTTACTTGAAGAAAGCTTCAGTCTGTTTGAGTAGAAGCTGTTAAATGAGTGGTTAATGGTGCAGTTTCAGCATTTGCTTCAATATCAAGATAGTTTCAAACCTGTGCCTCACCCTTTGTCCTTTTTTCCTTGGACATTTCTTCAATTAATCTCATTTGGCAGTAAACACTCTTAAAACTTTAGTATTTTGAATGTGCATTTATGTAGTGTTGACTTGTTATCCCTCTAATTAAGTTTGGGTTTTGAGTTTACTAAGAAATTAGTTCACCTGGCTCACTTCATAATCTTA